>OX424576.1:41736877-42093978 GCA_949152435.1 Gastracanthus pulcherrimus
AAAATCTCATACGATTTTTTGTTTTATGCCCCTATATATAGCGAAAAACCCTCCTAAAGTCCACATTTCCCGGAAAATCGACTAACTGACTGACTGACTGACTGACTGACTGACCGACTTATCAACGTGACAGGAGATGCTAGCAACTTGAAATTTAGACGGTATATACCTATACGAAAATTAAGTCTTGATATAATACTTTGTAAAAATCGTGGACAACGCCGCGATGGGGGATGATAGTTTTCTATAAAACTTTAAGAAGTACCACACAAATTCTTATTTAGAAATTATTTGTCGAAATATGATACTGTTACTGCAAAGAGAAGGAGAAACAAGAAAGGAATTGGTCCCCGCGCTTTCTCCAGACAGTATCAAAAAGGCTGCATTTGTATGTAATATTTTCAACTAAACATTATATTTAATAAATAATTCGTCTACTAATGTATGATGCGGTTAGAATCATCTTGACAACCTATACATTGTAGACGCTAGAGCCCTTCTCTGAATATTCTTAGAATATTTCCTTGAATATTCATTAACAAAAATTGTTAATATTAACAAACAATTGAAATATTTCTTCAGAGAAAATTTTTAGATACAATTCTTTTTACATATTTTAATTTTCTCTTTTCAAATCAATTTTTGTAAATAAATATTTAAAAAGTTCTTTTTCTGCACTAAATTGTTGATACCTATGGATATTATGCTTAATTTTATCACATAAATAATGTAGTGATTGTTTAGTATGTTTAAATTTTTTGTAAAATATATAAAATTACTAAATTTTATTAGATGTTATTAGTTCATATATAAGAATATTGTAGATACTTATATTCTATATTTCTTTTACTAATTGTATCATTTTTTTATTTTTATTTTTTGTGTTTAAGTCTTCAGTGTTTTTGTATATTAATATTATTATATTGAATAGTAGATTATTTAGATTATTCTTCGAAATACTGAACCAAATAGTGCCCTTTTCTTTACTGCAAACTTCCATCTATGTTTTAATATGTTTCTTTTTTTCTTTGTTATCAAGGCAATCTTGTTGAATAATACAGTTTTTCCATTTGAACTAAAACATAAAATACATTACGATTAATATGTATGTAAATTTCAATTCACAAAAGTTCGTCCGATATGAAGATTGTCTCTTTCTGACAATCATTGCTTGCTCTGCTCTTAATTCTGTCTTAGGGGAGTCTGGGGTATAACTATTACGTAAAAAATTGTAATTCAATAATGAAGAACATCTTTGTACGTTACTGCTGAAATTAATATAATATAAGGGGGTGTTCAAGTCAATTTTTATCTTCCCTACCTTACCGGCCCGGGAATACTAAAATATTGGCTATAATTAAAAGAATAAATTGAATTATGAAAAGCTAAGAGGTCATGGCCCTTCGTTTTGTAATTATCTACCACTGAGCAAATTTTCAAGTAAAAATTTTGCAGCTTACATCAATGGCATTAGAACGAAATTTCATGATAAAACAGAGATCTACAGAAGGTGATATTATTATTTACCTGTAACTTAGCAGAGTGATAGAATGTTACAAAAGGAAGGGCAATGATGTCTTGGTTTTTCATAATTCGGTTTATTTGTTAATTGTAATTAATTGTTCATACCTCAGTCAAATATTTGAAGTTAGGAATTCCGGCGGGAAACTTGAATGGTTTGACACCCTCTTAAGGTGGGTCTACACTGATTTTTGAACAAAAAATAAAAAAAGCCTTATGACACTTTTTGAAGCTCTACATTTGTAAGAACATTTTGGGACTGATAGAATAAAAAATATTCATAATCAACAAAGTTATAACCATTCAAAGAAAATAATTAATATTGCTTCGTATGTAGGACTGAATATTTAAATGCGTTTTTCTTGAAACTTATATTCCTATAAGGATTATTTAAAGAAGTTAGCATTCTTTTACTTTTTTTTTTCAAGAAGTGCGTACATACAAATTTTTTTGGATTAAATATGTGTACAAAAACATGGTATTTTTTTTTCATATATTTATTTAAAAAGCAGGTATATTTTTTTCAATCTATTTGTAATAGAACCTTGAAATAAAAAATACTAACTTTTGTTTGTTACGGGTTCTAAAGTAAGAGAGAATTTATTAGGTCGATAATATCAAACTAGATGAATTTTTTTAATGAACCTCTGTTTTGAAGTTTTTGAATTAACCTCTGTTTTGACTAAAAAAAGTCTATTTCATTTAATGAATTGGGATTAGAGAAGTGAAAATTGCTCAAAATTGGTATAATATATTCTTATTTTTTAGTTACTTATAACAAATTAAAATTTTGATATAAATTTTTGGAAAAATCAGTGTAGATCCACCTTAATAATTATTATCCGAATACACACCAAAAACACGATGTTCAAAATCATTGGGATATAATAGAATGGTACGTTATTATTAACAGGAGGGTGTGTAAGAGCACATTATTAATTTTTTTAATTATTTCTATCATATATAAATTACACTAATTTGTATAACATATAGAAAAATAGAAATAATATCTCCAGATTTTTAATGTTTTAATAAAAAACCATTTTTACAAAATTTACTGTTTGTTTCGATCTCGAGAAGGGTAAATTAATTCACATAATTTCTACGAGTAAACTAACTTTTGAAGCAAAGTTATCTTTACATAGCAATAACTTTAACTTTTTACATAGCAGATGTCTATCTCTAAATTTAGTAGTATTTATCTAGATATTATAATATAGATAATAACATTAGAATAATCTCCAGAAGACATTAAAATATTATGACTTAATACTGAATTACAGGAAAGATTATTTCGATAAGTTATTAAACGTGCATGAAAACTCCGAGGAAATGGGAGACGAAATCCACACTGCTGAACTCCATATGGACGAAACGACCTACAAAGAAGTAGAGGCCGCGATCAAAAAGCTAAAAAACAATAAGGCCGCAGGAAACGATTCTATACCAGCTGAACTACTTAAATATGGAGGCACCGCGCTTACATCTAAAATTTTCTATCTAGTATGTGCTATTTGGAGAAATGAAACAATACCAGAAAATTGGAAAGAATCCATCATCATACCGATCTTCAAAACGGGAGATAAAACAGACTGCAATAACTACCGGGGAATCTCACTTTTAGCTACCTGCTACAAAGTTCTGTCAAACGTAATACAGGCCAGACTCACACCATTCGCGGAAGATATAATAGGAGATTATCAGTGTGGATTCCGGCGCAACAGGTCAACGAGCGATCAAATGTTTACCATAAGACAATTATTAGAGAAAAAGTGGGAATATTGCGAAACTATACACCAGCTATTTGTGGACTTTAAGAAAGCGTACGACTCTGTCAAACGAAGCAAAATGTATGAAATCCTAGTGCTCCTTGGCGTACCAAAAAAACTCGTAAAATTAATTCAAATATGTCTGAACGGAAGCACTGGAAAGGTCCGAGTAGGCGGTAATGTATCCGAATCGTTCATGATACGCGACGGTTTGAAGCAAGGTGACGGGCTTTCAACGGTACTCTTTAACCTGACGCTAGAGCATGTTGTTAGAAAAATGCAGGCTAGCGAGCTAGGCGCAACACTCAACGGAACAACGCAAATTTTAGGCTATGCGGATGACTTGGATATAGTGGGAGATAATGGTGAAACGGTGGCGAGAAATGCGGAAATCCTTATAAATGCGGCTAAAAACACGGGGCTAGAAGTGAGCGAATCGAAAACGAAATATATGATCATGGAGAAACTGGGCATTCGTGAAGCAGAGGGGGATCTCAGAGTCGGAAATTTCACTTTTGAAAAGGTTAGAGAATTCAGATATTTAGGTACAACTATAAATGATCGAAACGAAATTAAAGCCGAGATTAATAAGAGACTTCATTCGGGTAATGCCTGCTTCTACGCTGTGAACAGATTACTTAAGTCAAAGCTACTGTCGAAAAATGTCAAAATAAGGATATATAGGACTATAATAATGCCGGTAATCTTGTATGGGTGCGAAACCTGGGCGCTCACTAAAGCGGAAGAAAATCGTTTTAGGGTATTTGAAAATAAGGTTCTGCGGAAAATATACGGGCCAAAGAAAGATGAGGAAACTGGGGAGTGGAGGAAACTACACAATGACGAGCTACATAATTTGTACGCGTCACCAAATATTAACAGAATAATAAAATCACGGAGACTAAGATGGACAGGGCACGTGGCAAGAATGGGCGATGATCGTACAGCAGCGCGCATAATGAAAGGAAAACCGAAAGCAACGCGACCTCTTGGTAGACCTAGACGCAGATGGGAGGATAACGTAAAATCAGACATAACTGAAATTGGGCGGGAAGGCGCGAAATGGATGGGGTTGGCACAAAATAGGGAAACGTGGAAGGCTTGCGTAGATGAGGCGATGAACTCTCGAGTTCGAAATGCCATTTAAAAAAAAAAAAAAAAAAAATACTGAATTACAGCTGGATTTATTGAATTTCCAAAAAAATCGCTATTTACGTAAAACGGCGATTTAAATAGGTGCTACTATGCTAATAGAAAAAAATGAATAGAAAATAATGTTTTTAGGAATCCCAGCAGAAAATCAAATAGAAAAACGAGAGAGGGGGATGTTAAGTACACTCATGCTTTAGAATTAAAAATAAATATATTAAATAAATAAATCAACAATCAAAAAAACAAACAAACAATCAAACAAACAAACAAACAAATAAACAAACAAACAAACAAACAAGCAAGCATGTAAACAAGCAAGTAAGCAATCAAGCAAGCAAACATGCAAACAAGCAAACAAACAAACAAACAAACCAACAAACAAATAAATAAATAAATAAAAGGTTTAATATTTTTAAATACTTATTTTTACCGTATATTTGACGACTATACGTTCATTATAAGGATACGAGTTTTTAAAACTCTGTGAAAAATAACACTACATTATGCAACAAAGGGCGAAAGTTGCAAATGTTTACTTTGTTTACAAAAATCTACTTTCGTCCCGTGTTGCATATAGTATTGTAGTCCACTCTCTACTGTGGCCACTTATTGACCCTGAAAAGTAGGGTCAACGCGTTTTTTTTATATTTTTCTAAGTTGATCTAGAGGAATGCGTATGCGTGCGCTCAAATATAAAATATGTAAATAAAGATTTTGTTTACTTTGTAATTACAATTTCTTTATTTTTTGTAAAAAACCACTAGATGTATATCAATTTATTATAAAACGAATAGTATTGTAAAAAACAAAAATTGTAAAAGAGAGAAATTTCAAGTTTACTTTTGCCCCGCAAATTTTACTTTCGCCCCGCAGATTTTACTTTCACACCGCAAATTTTACTTACGCCCCGCAAATTTTACTTTCGCCTCGCAAATTTTACTTTTGCTCCGCTAATTTTACTTTCGCTTCGCAAATTTTACTTTCGCCCCGCAAATGGGTTTACGGGAAATATATGCTACTTTTGCCTCGATTTTCAGGGGCAAAAAGGGCCATATCGGTCGAGTGTGGAATAAAACTTTTAATAAGGAAATGTACAAATGGTTTACTCTTCCTTATATCTCAACAGGGATATAAGTTCAAATTTGTGACGTAACAAATATTATTTTTTTTTATTCTTTTAGAGTCGCTTACAATTCTAACAGAGCGAACATACAGTTATTCAAAGTATTCGGAGTAAGATTTTTAATCAAAAAATATAAAAGTTTTCCAGGTAGAAATTTTACAGCTGTTTGCCGTCACTTTTACTCAGACCAATCAAAGAGCAAGATGTTTCCGAAAAACTTTTGTTACTTATATTTGGGTCGTTAATTTATAATATGCATACCTTATCTAAGGGTTTCATAATATTCCGTGGTTTTTTCAAATGGTATCTGGAGCTTCCGGAAGCATCTTTGTCGCGCAGAACTTTCGTCCTCGTTATCAATTCCACAGCCTTATCACGGGTCTTGGAGACTCTCGCTGCATTCGTGATCATGCTCGTTCGCGTCTTCACCCCATCCGATCTGCCTTTTGCTAGTCTATTCTCGAATACAACGAAAAATAAGTGGCGTATACACAGGGGATTTTCAGAAACCTGTTAATTTTTGTGTCTTCACTTATTCTTAATATTTTAAAACTATTCAAGTTAAAAAGTATGATCTTTTGGTTTGATCACTTTATTTTATTGGTAAATAATATACTTAAGTGCACTTAAGTAAGTGCTTATAAGTGCACTTTACTATTGAAATAAAACTTTAAATATTTACCTAAATATAGGTTTACATTCATTAATCGGATAGTAAAATAAATGCCAATTATGTTTTCTATAATTACTATGGGACATTGCATCTTAGTGGCCCATTATATCCCATCTCCCCTACGTGTAAAACCATTTCATAAGGTCTTTTTCGCATTGTCAACATTTTTTATTGTGTGACCTAAAGAATAAGAAAAGTGGGGTTTTAGAGATGTGCCTCAACTTTTGTTAGCGTCACTTTTCGAATCGTTCACCGGCAGATTTTTAGTGGATATATAGTACGTACATTAGTAAGTTTGATGACATAATAAAGACAAGTTTAAATATGTAATTGTCGATAAAAGAAAATAATTACACAGTATTCAAATCGATACATCGTATTATTTACCTTGAACAAATTTAAAATATTTGCAAGAAGCGAAGTCACGAAAATTGACAGTTTCCTGCGAATCACCCGTATGAACCTATGACGATTTAAGTCAGCAGGTAAAGCAAGATGAGGAAAGAAGCGAGAAAAAAGAAATCGCTCGGAATCTCGACGGGGCCGTTGACGCGTCGGAGGCCAATACACCAATCGTTATAGGTATATCGGAGCGCGATTTGCGCGGCAGGATTGTGCTCTCACCCGAGGACTGGCGGTGGCGGCGGCGGTGGTGGTGGTGGTGGTGTTGGTGCTGGCCGACGATCGTCGCCTTGACCCACGGCCACCGATTGCAGCACCGCTGATGCGGCGCTGGCTCGAGATTGCCGAGATACGCAGGACGGCGGCGGATGCCGCGCTATGCGAGCGCCTTGCA
This sequence comes from Gastracanthus pulcherrimus, assembly GCA_949152435.1. Taxonomy (NCBI): domain Eukaryota; kingdom Metazoa; phylum Arthropoda; class Insecta; order Hymenoptera; family Pteromalidae; genus Gastracanthus; species Gastracanthus pulcherrimus. The sequence goes on from OX424576.1 coordinate 41,743,912, forward strand.
CGGCTCTCTGGAAGTTATATATACGCGAAAATTGTGATTCGTCGACTAGATACGTTGGCAGAGAGCAGCTCGTTACTGTTCGCCGTCGATGCACATTTTTGGCGAATATTGATGTAGCTTGGATGTGTATTTGTGTGCATGCTACGACGCTATGTAAAGTCATAGCGTCTTCTGGGATACTGTGGGGTAATACAACTGTGATCTTTGAGTTTTATTTTTGAGAATTACCTGCACCCACCTTAATTATAAAAAGATCCTATTCTCTTTACAAATTAATAATAAAATATGTTTTTATAGGATTTAGGATTTTTAGGATTTAGAATGATTAAAACTGGAATCTGGATTAAACAAAAGTTTCTCAAAGAAGGCAATACATATGCATGTCTTTCATATTAAATTGTTATTGTACTATCATTTTTTAACAAGTGTTGGTATACTATGTCTAAGTTCTGAAACCTACTCAAGAAGATTTATTTTATGCAAACAAATTTAAATGAATAAATTAATTTCTCTACTAATGAATGTTTAAACAAATTTGTAACAAAAATGTTAACAGTATTCCTTACAATAGTTGGATGCTCCTGCTGTGTAGCTTTGCTGCTTCGAAGCCCAATGTTTAGTTTAGTTCTATTCCGTACAATTTTCTCAGAGAAGGGACGGAGCAAATTATTTTGCAAGGATGTAACAACCGGCAAGACTCGTTTCGAACAGGCTTCAGTCATTGGCCTTTTGTTCACTTTTTTTAACCTTCAAAAAGTTTTGTTCATCAGATCAGATTTTTTTTATTTAATATTTATCTGTTTTTTGCAGAATATTAATTTGTTCTGCAATAACAAAATTTCTGAATGCGTTACTTTGAATTTACTAACTTTCTATTTGGGGTTTGAATACAATCTTTGTTGTTATTGGTTTCTTTCCTTGAAATTTGATTAAGAGCAGGAAGAGGTTGGACAATTTTTTGGGAGTTGCAGCCGTATTCCACAATTGAAAATGTATCATCGATTAAAACTATACTCGATGCTTGATTTGCAAAGTATGGCTTCGTTTTAGATGGAGTTTGAATTGCTTTATTTCTAGTAAAAGAAAATAATTAAAATAGGATTATGTATTATAAACATGTAATATAAATAATAAATTTTTATGTTAGACATCATTAGTTTCAATATAACTGCTGATAACTGCTTTAGCAGAATGCTTTCTCAAAGAGAGGTCCTGAAAAATTGAGTTATTAAGAATTTTATATTATAAATTCACTTTAAATAATATAATGTTAAAACTAATTCATTAGACATAAACGATCAATTATTGCCAGTCTGAGAAAATCTTAAAATTTGAAATAATTTTTAACATTCTTGCACGCGGAAAATTCATTATCTCTTAAAAGACACATCGACAAAAATTGCGATTTTTACAAATTTGTTGAAATTAATATTCTTCTCTTTCTTTGACAATATAGCTTTAAGATGAATGTTAGATATACACGGAGAGAAAATCATAGTAATTGCTACTAAATGGGGTTAGGACCTAGTACAGTGAAAGATGGGTAAATCAAAACCGATAAAACCTATTTGGACTGATTCGTAATATGGTATAGTAATCTATCCTATTTGGATAATTGAATAATATTGAATAATTATACGCATTTTGTTAATATAAAAGCATGAAAAGCGGATGGATTGGAGATTACGCGAATTTTTACTCAATCATATACAGTACTAAGTCCTAATCTGCCTAGTACTGTCAACCCATCTTACTCTTCGTCTCCGAATTCCTAACCAAGTATATTAATCATTACTAACTTTCTCTCTTCGTGTAACAAATTATAAGGATATTACGCCTTCTTTTTCAAAACATACATATATTTAAGGGAAGAAGATTCAGCAAACACTAAAATCCTTTAATTTAAGAAGAAAAATATTTTATCTACAAAACATGTTATAATATAGAAAAAGATGACATTTTAGACTGGTTTTGTTCAAATTTACCACCCATTGAAGTAGCCATTTTGAAAAAACCTGTAAAAACAGACATATGTTTGGTTATCACTGTGCACAAGGGGTTACGATGGATTGTTATACATATTTTTTATGAACATTTCATGCTAAAATTAAGACATTTAAAGAGCAATATTTTCAAATAATATTTTTGAACTATTCTGAGGTTATATTCTATATGAAAAATTTATTGTTTGCGATATAAGCAGTATTTTAATATTAACTTATATTTAAAAAAATGATATTTTATGTAATAATAAAAAAACTCTCTTTAAATCTGTTCAAAATATGTTAAAAAGAAAGTACGAAAATTTTCAGCGTGATTCACGAAGAACTGTTCCGCAGGCTTACAAAGTAAGTTATGAAAATTAAGTTTTGAGAAAAATGAGTCTAAACATAAATGTCAATAAAAATAGCATGATCAATCATTTATCTACAGCTTCAAATAAGTCGAAAAAAATAGTTTTCGCGTAAGACCTTTTACTTTTGAAAGAACAAGGGTTAAATAAGTGTTTTACCACTTAAAAAAAAATCGATTTTTGGACCAAAAATTGGCAGCTTCTTCCCTTAACATCGATAGACTTTATACTAGATTGACGAGAATTATATTTATTTTTATTTTTGCTCGTGGAGACCAATACCTTCTAAACTTAGATGGTTTTATATTTAACATGTTTAACGTATAGAAGAACAAACAGAAATTATGCGTTTTTTAGTAAATTTTTTCAAATTAATATTTCATTTTTCGTTCTTTAAAATAGCATTAAGGTAATTCATAGATATATATAAATTAGACCGAAATTACGTCTATTTTATGAAAAAGTTTATATTTTTAATATGATTGAAGTACAATGGGCCACAATTTTGTTTTTCGATAATTACAAATTTTGATAGAAAAACCAATAAAGAAACAAAAATGCACTGAAATACAAAAAATATATTGTTGAGCCCCCTTCCTTTAAAAAAAACAAAAAATATGAGACTTGAAATAGTAAATTTAACCGTGGATTACTCGAAATATGGTGCTACACACACACACACACACACACACACACACACACACACATACACACACACACACTTTAGAAGGAATCAAAAGTCTCCACTGTTTTGTCGAACTTTTCTTTAGTTGACGATAACTCTTTTTGCAATAACCGAATTTTGATCAAAAAATGTTTTTCAGTTAAACGAGGATACCTTATTTTATAATACATTGACTTCCATATCATTGAGAGAAATTAAATTATAATAAAATATGCATCTATTTTAAGAGTATTTGTAGCGGACACCTGTGAGCATTATTCTTTGATAATTTTTCTTACCTGCAATTGTTCAAGGGTGGATATGATTCACTAAGATTTCGCTTTAATTTCCGTAATGTTGAGTACCGCTTTGTTTTAAAAGTATACCACGCATTGTTACGTTGTACGTTATGCGCCCTGCATTGATATAAAGTAGTTATCAATAATTTATAAAATATATGTATTATGAAAACGAAAATACTTTAACAGGTTCGCGCCGGCTAATGTATAAGCCAATTTTCGCAATATATTTCAAAATTAATTTAAATTTTGAACATTTAATAAAAATTCAAAATTTCATTTTACAATTATAAAGAATAACAAAATGGTTACATAAATAGTTTTATTAATTTTTAACTTTTACCATAACACTGAAAGTAATTTTTGCGAAAATTCATGAGTCTTTTTTACTCATGTCGGCATGAACCTTTTACAAAATATGTTAATCATATAAATTAATATAAACGCAAAACAGTATCTTACATTATATTATACATTCCCCCTACAGTTCCGAAACGTTTATGGTTAATATCCAATTCAATTTCTCGGCGATTCAGGTCTGTAAAATTGATGAGCTCATCCACTATCTTAAAAACAGATTCAAATTACAAATGTAAAATATATGTATGCAATTTAATGTCTGCAATCAGTATTAATTTGTTAGTTTTTAAGTACTATAAAAATATCATCTTAATTAAGGTTTTAATGTTGCAATGCGATTGTCAGTGTTCATTGAAAGTAAAAGCATAAATCTGTACAATTGTTTAGAGCACAAAACAACTACTTAAATTAAAAAATTATTTAAACCTCCTGAATGATGATAACATTCAAACTGCAAACCGATCGAAGTTATCATTAAATTAATACCGGAGAACAGTCGACATTTATCTACTTTCATCCATTATGTATATATATATATATATATATATATATATATATATATATATATATATATATATATATATATATATATATATAATGGTATAATGGTTCGAAGTATAATAAATTTTACATCGAAAATGTCTTTGAGAAAATTTTGTTTTGTGACCTTCGAAAGGTCAAAAATAGGTCAAGGTCAAACGTCTGAGAAACGATAATATGCTTTTTCTCTGAATTAGTACGGCTTTCTGGTCGAAGCGAATAACCTCTCTACCATTATGACCTTGAAATGGCCTTCTGGAGGTCACGAAACAAAGTAAGGTTGTTGTGATTAATGTTTAAGGTAGAAAGGTTATTTGCTTCGACTAGAAAGCCGTAATAATTCAGAGAAAAAGCATATTATCGTTTTTCAGACGTTTGACCTAGATTTTTTACCTCTCTAAGGTCACAAAATAAAATTTTCTCAAAGACATTTTCGATGTAAAATTTTCGGCTCTTTTCAATTCCGGGATAAAAATTAGGGGTTTCCATTTAAAAAAATCAAGTTGACCTTGAAATAACCTTGAAGATCAAGTTCAAGGTTAAGTTCAAGGTCACCAATGTTTGACCCCCTTTGCCCTTGTCAACTTTTGTCTCAACTTTTTTTCGATACCACCCTTAGGAACGGAGAAATTTAGGTGCGGAGATTAAAATGGCCCACCCTGTATATATAACTGTATTATATACATTTTATATATCATTTCTAATCTTTTAAATCATATCTGATTCCAATTTAAACCATTTTAATTCGAAGGATTTTAATGACTTATGTGTACCTTTAAAACCATAATTAAATATGAGATCATTTTATTTAAATTAAAAACAGTGTTTTTGTGTAATTTATAGTCTATGTTTAAAAATAATTATTTTGATCTAGATCAACACACAGCACCTTGGCGATGCATAAATTTCTTCATGAAATGCTAGTAAATACAGCATTGCCAAGGGGTATCTTGCTATGGTTATGGTTTTATCAAGTAACCAAACCATTAATCAAAAAGTACAACTTTTACATTGAGTTTGAAGCTCAATCTCGGATAAGAAATTTTAAATAAATTTTATACATTTAAGCAACAAATTGTTAACGAGAATTGCATAAATTAATCGCATATTTACTTTGAAATACTTCAAAAACAATTTAACGCGAAAGCTGTACATGTAAAGCTGTCGTAGCAATCGGTATTTCTCTAGGAGCTATAGCGATTCTCTTTTTTCAGTGTATAAAGAGAACGTGATACTATTATTGTAGTATATAAAAATGTGGCAATTCATTTCTCCACAACGACCTCCCAAAATCAGTAATTTGTAGTCAGTCTACAATTAACATGAGATCACACAAATTATTAAGAAAACAAGTTCCACGTCATACGTAGGTGCACACAGTGGTACATTACGATACGTACCGCGTCGTGATCCGCAGCCTCCAGAGCCTCGTCCTCCTCGACCCTGGGCGCCAGCAGTAATTTTCGCTTGCCCGCGATCCAAGGATGCTGGCGCAGCTCGCGCAGTCCGAGCCTCCTGTTGGCGGCGGGCATCAGCAGCCGGGCCACGAGGTCCCTGTACTCGGTGGACAGGCCCGCGATGGCGCGCTCCTGCGGTGCGCCCAAGCCGCGATTGATCTGCGTCATCAGCCGCCGGCGACGCTCCTCCGCCGTCGTCTGGCCGTCCCGGGGACTCAGGAACGGCAGTCGTCCCGCGCCCATCACGTACAGGATCACTCCTCTGTGGGCAAACCGTCGTTTCTATTCTTTTTGGTTTGGCCGATTGTGTTAGAATTGACTTAGATGTTGAAATGCTTTGTGGACATTGGGTGTATGCAAAGTTACAGATTTTACACCTGAGTAATTTACAGAAATCGGTAGTATTTCACTTGAAGGGTTCACGGTAAAATGGAGGAATGTCAAGATTGAAAATTTGAGTATGGCATTCTTATCTGGAGGTTCTATTGCGCGTGCTTTAATACTGCAAAATGATAATTCAATTATATAATATATTTAATTATTTGAAGAGCATAAGTATGAGCTAAATTCCACTTGGCTTATTTATATTACAAGACATTATTTGTAATAAATCGTTATGTGTCAGCTCATATTTAAATATATATTATTAGGATAGGTTTGGTTATTATTAAGGAAAATTTATATATTTTTTATATCCATCTTCTTTCTCAAATTACTTACAACAAATATTCACAAGAGCACTGATTCACACATTTGCTGCTGGGCACTTTATTTTTAATAAAAATGCCTCGTTTCTCCTTCAGTTTTGTATCTTGGTAACACGATACACATGTTGGAGTTAAACAAAGTGACATGACACTTAGCATATTTAGTGACTCATTGAAAATGTTGCATTGTTTGAGTTTTATAAAAAAAAGCATAAAGAAAGAATACTTTATCGCGATGATATTGAATTTAAATTATGTTTTTATGGAATATGATATTTTTTCGAGATTGCTTACAAGCTCCACAAGTCAACCTCAGGACCGTATTTTTTACCCCTGACAAAGAGTTCTGGTGCTGCATATTCCGGTGATCCGCATTGTGTTTTCAAAGGATTTTCGTCGTTGTATAGATTACTCAAACCAAAATCTGAAGCCAAAAATAATATGTACATAATGAAAACTCATAATATTTCGAAACACAACTCAATGAACTAACCAACTATTTTGATCCACTCTTTTTTCTCGTCTTGGAGCATGATATTTTCCATTTTAAGGTCTCTGAAATAAAAAGAGAAAAAATATTAAGAGGGAAATCCAAATTCGTTATTTAAATAAAAGAATATTTTATTGGTAATATAAAGTGTTATGTAAAAATATACATTGTAATCAATAACTTAAAGTTATAAGAGAAATCATTAATTATATTAACAAATAAGCTGTAACTGTAGAATGAGCACAGCGTGGTAATATGCATCTATATAGGTAGTGATTTTAATTAAGACTATTTAAACTATTTCAGGATTACATTTTTTTCACAGTAATTTTTCTTTAACAATTATGCTTGAAAAAAACATTTGATGAAAACAAATTTTCTTAGTAGATTTATCGAAAATCTGAAATGCATTAGTCTTCGTATGAGACATCAATATACAAACTTCTTTCCGTTCAATTATCATGATAATACTTTTAATATCCTCCAGATATTTCATGTGCTGAGTTTTCGTTCATTAATTCAAGGTCTTGCTTAAAGTTTTTAACTCACGATTTCCATAAGTAGAGCAAACAATACTCATAACCAGCGTAACGTATAAGATGCAAAATAATAAGTCGAATATAAAACAAATACCAAATATAAATTATCGGGAAATAAAACGCCTCGCGCGATTATGAAAAACTCCCATGAAAGCGCATATATACCATCGCTAATAAAAGAAGAGGCCAAAAAACAAAGCATAAAAAAAGAAGAAAAAAAAACGAGAGCTGTTATTTATGCTACTGTCAGTTACACTCTCGCGCGAGCGGAGCAGCCTCGAGGGTCAATGTGACTTTAATAACGTGTTTCGAGTGCGACAACAGAGCGTCCCACGTATACTGCACACTGGCGCATACACACACACACACACAGACATACGGATGCACGCATTCACAGCCAGCAGCAGCAGCCATGCATTGCTGCCGAATGCGACGACAGGCCAATGCCATTTTTATTCGCGCGCTCGACCTCGCGCGCAAAAACAAATGAAAAATCATTTTACGGCCGCTGCTCGAGACGACGAGTCTGCCGCTGCTGCTGGGCTGGGTTCGCGGTTTTAGCTGCGCGCCTCTCTCTCTCTCTCACTCTGTTACGACAAAATTACAATGTATCGCCAGGTGTGTAACCGCATCGAGCGATCGTACAGCACGTATTACGAGCCCCCGCCGCTCGTAAATAAACCTTGACTTTTTTAATTAAATTATAAAGTATCGCGCATTTTCGGGCTTTTATTTTACAATGAAAAGTAACTGCTGGCGTGCATCCTGCAGCGCGCCGCTGCGTTTATGCACATAATTACTGATATTTTAACGGTACTACGAAATATGCTAGCTGGGTTTTCGTATCCTGAAGAGTATACAGGATTTGTTATTTTTTTTCTTCATAAAGAAATATCGTTTAAGTGAAACTGCGAAAATATAGGGAGACCAACAACTTTAATTTTTACTATATAGATTTTTAGTTTACATTTTTACGAGATGTAAAATTAAAAATTTTAATTTATACAATTGTAATTTAGTCATGTATGTATATTTAACAAGTACAATTAAATAATTATAATTGCAGTTCTTTTTATTAATAATTTACAAGTATGTGGCTTCTGGGCATAGCTCAAAAAGCCTATTTTTATGATAATTGAGTTTTGAGCGCTTTTCGTATCCTTACAAATAATCAGGTAAGTGTAAAATACAACCATATTTACTATTAATAACCATATTTACTATTTATGATTTCTTTTAACATTAGTTTAAATAGATAATAAAAAATGTAAACCTTAATATTTCAAAAATATAAAATATCTCAAGAACATATACTATAATTTTATTTTTTACTATTGTTCTACTACATTTTTTATAATAGTAACAATAAGGAACCAAAGCGTAACTGCTGGTAAATTAATAATTATCTGTCATCGACTTCTGTAAATTACTTTATTTATTGCAACCGGCATCCCGGATTCTTACAAAACTATCTGCAAAAAAAGGTCGAAAAGTCAAGCGCTGCAGCAAAGCGAGCGAGTCGAGTTTTGCCGCGTGCAGTGACTCTCCCGTTCATTGACACGAACTTCACCTTGTCTCGTGCGAATAAACCTCGTGCTCACATTCATTTTTCTGATCATCCGCTCCACGCGCATATACACACGTCCAGATTCCAGACACCACATAAGCGTGTGCATGCTCCTACCAGTCCAATAAATATTTATACAACGAAAAATCCGGAGACAGGGCTCGATTCCTCGAATCGACTACTTCCACAGTCCGGTATATATAGCGCGCGTGGTGACTCTCTTTCGGCTCTTATCGGAAACACTTTATTTTCCTCGCATTATATGCATACAGTACTGCACGGTACAGCAACCTCGCCTTATCCAACGTATAAATTGCTCGGTCTCCCATCCATCCAGTCTCCCACCCAGCTTCCTTACCCTCGGCGAATAATTTATCTCGTACATTATACGCACCCAATGTAATGCGCGAAAACTCGCCTCGTGCAATAGTATTGTTTTTCGCTCACCTCCCGAATTGAGTATGATTGGGCTCACTGTCATCGCGATTCAAAATTTACGAGAAAAACAGTACTTGTTTTACAGATTTCGCAACTGGTATTTCTAGCTGTTATTAAAGATAGTTATTAAACTTAAATAAGGTCAATTACTGAGCCGCATGCAATAATCGTATACTAGATCTCTTTTTGGTGGTTTTTATCTTAAATAATAATGCTTAGATATAGTTGGATGTTATAGTTTAACAATACTACATTTTTTGTTTCTTCATCCGAGCATTATTATTTAAGATAAAAATCATTTTTAAAAGTGCTAGTACCGTTATTGCATACGGCCATTCAATTAGGTAAAAACAAGCTTAACAATTCACGTCAAAAAAGTTTTTTGCTTAAGAAACGCAATACTTATACTGTACGAAATAGATCTTCTATTTCTTATTTAGTATAACTATAGAATTATAATTTGAACAATACCGTTGAGGAAATTTATCTATTTTAAGTTCATCATTTTAACATAAATAGTAAAACTAATCAAGTAACGTTGAAAAATTAGCTTTTTGTGTTAATTATACATAGCTATATAGTACAACATTAAAAAATTGTAGTTTAACAAAAAAATAGATTTTATTTGTTAGCAAGAATAAGGTATTCTTCAAAGAATGAACATATTAAGGATATGAAAGAAGGATGTCCACCAGTATTGGGCGGTACTTAAAAAAACGGTACTTAAGTACAAATTTCTAAGTTCTTGTACTTGGAAAAAATACTTAAATGTAAGAGTACTTAAGTATCGTCGGACAAGTACCAAGTACTTTCTTTTTCAAGTACGTACATTTTACTTATACCAGTACTTAAGTACTTATTAAGTACTTCAAATACTTGAAAAAAGTACGTAAGTACTTTTATTAAGTACTCGGTACTTAATTATATTACTTAACTACTTTTGAACTTCAGTCCTATTTTTCAAGTATTATACTTGTACGTCTATTTAAGTAATAAGACCCAATTTACCCTACACTGATACGCACAGATTTATAATACTTAAGCCGTTGAAGGGGAACGTATACAAGTAATACCATTGTTTAGAGCTCGTCAAATCATAAATTTTAGAAAAAGATTTGACCCCCTTAAGTGGTGGGAAAGTAGAGGAAGACGCGGTGAAAATTCATAAAAATAAGTAGAAATCCCCGAGTATGGTTAGACTTTTACATTGCTGTAAATGCGATAAATCCATAGATATTATTTTTTACATCTTTTCCTGCACTTAAGGTGACTCTCAGGTGATTTTTTCAAAAAATTTCGAAATTTTTTTATTGTTCTAAAAGTTGGTTCAACTCTTCCTTAGCAAGTAGAAACAGCAATATAATGATATTTTACGTATTAAGTTAAAAAATTTCATAGTTTAGTCAAAACTATTTATTGCAATTTCATGTTATTTTGCTTAATTTCGATCGATTAAAGGCTGTAAAAATTAAATAAAAGAAAGTATTTTCTTGTCTTTTAGGTTAAAAATGATGTATGCTTTCTTTTAAAAGCTATTTATTTATGATTATAAATATAATACAATTTGATAAATTTGTATTAACGTATTATAAAATAGAGCTACATCTTTCATTATTTTTCATCAAATTCTGTTTTATTTAAGTTTTCAATCTTCAGAATGTTGTTGGCGAATACCAAAATAATCAATCTTGATGAAACATTCAGGCTACGTTCTTTAGAACATTCTCAACATTAGTTAGCTGAAATATTTTGTAAATATCCATGACAATGCTCATGTAAAATGATTCAATTAACAAATTTGCACTGTTTTTAACAATTTTTAAACAACAAATATTTATTATTTTTAAAAAACACATAGTTGAGTCAAAATAGGTAGCTTCAGCTGACTTATTTTTATTTTACTGTCAAAAACACTACCAAATCTTTCGGTTCATAAATGTCATTGTGGTGTGTACCAACAACTTTTAACGTACAGCCTAATTTTATGATAAAAATTAATTTTATATTTATATTAATTAAATTATTTATATTAATTTAATTATTTGATAAAAAATTTAAAAAATGTGTGTGAATTGATAATATTATGATAAACATGCAATGTAAATATTATTTTTTTAGCCTACAAGCTACGGAATTTTAATTTTCCACCGGAGTGCCCCCTTATAAGGGTATTCATATTTTTATAAAATTAATTTCTAAACGAGCTTTAACGATGTTGTTGGTCTCATGCGTTCCCTCGAGAGGGCCGCTATGGGCATCCTCCTTTAAAAACAAAAACTTTCAATATGAATTTTATCCTTCAATATGTCGAATATCAAATGAAAGTCTAATTTTCAGTAGTGCAAATTTATTTTAAGACTGATGGGGTACTGAATAATCTGCGAATTTAAACACAGTCTCATGATCTCAATAGAGGTGCCAACGGATCGTCCATCAACCTCCGCAAAAACTTTTTCATTCGTATCCAACTTCTCTCTCGCCACTCGATCTCCTTTTCTTTTCGCGCGATTATACAGAAGCTGCAGCGGCAGGCTCGTTAATATCGCGGATTCGAGCGCGATGCAGCGGTGCAACCGCGCTGAACTGCGCGCGTGACCTTGACGCGAGAGCGGAAGATAATAGTCGAAAGGACCCTGAAGCGGAGGTCGCAGTTCCCGCTCGTGAGCGTCTATTCGTTGACTGCGCGTGCTGCTGCTGCTGCCTTCAAGCGAGCCCGCGGCGGACCGCGATGATCATTTTTCCTGCGGCGCGATATATGGTCTCGCTGCACACACTCCTTTCTCGGAATTCTCCGTGGAAGCTCGCACAGAGCGCGCGTACACACACAAACGCACACGCTTTTGTGCCGCAGCAGGCCAGCGATTCTTTTCGTCGGAGGAAGGCGATCCTGTTATGAGTGCGTTTATCCCTGTATAGGTGCTGCACGCGCCGCGCGCGAGTGAAAGAGCGCTGTCTGAATTTGCGGGCTGAGGCTTGTGTTTTATACATCAGGGCTTCTTTTCGTTTTGCTGTTTGCTCGCACATGGGTCTCGTTGGTTTTCTGGACGAGTGTGCGCGAGAGAGCTTTTTCCCAAGTGTGAGCTGTAAATTAGGGAGGATTTTTGTAGTAATTTTTGGTGATTTCAAATGTTTTGTTCTAAATACAGGGATGTGCTTTGTTGTAGTCTAGCTAGAGCTGTGCGTAATAGGCAGCAGAATTTTATCGATTCACAAATTGAATCGAGAAAATTGAATCGGGATTCAAAATTCCGATTCATGTGAATCGAGATTTGAATCATGATTCATTTTTCCCGATTCAAATGAATCGAGATCTTAATTCATGATTCAATTTTTCGATTCGAATTTTTGGAGCCACTTTCTACACAAATTGGGCTAGCATAGTATTTAGACAACCCTAATCAGGTGGTATCATCCGGATGGTAACCCATGTTTAGGGATAGCTAAACACTTTTAGGGCCCATTTTATACAAATCAGGCCGTCAGTATTTAAAACTTGTGTAAAATAGGCCCTAAAAATGTTTAGGCCCCTAAACATGGAGTATCATCCGGCTGATACCACACATTTAGGGGGCCTGAACACTATGATAGCCTGATTTATGTAAAGTAGGCACTTGAAATTTGAATAAAAAAATTGAATCACGATTTAAATTCTCGATTCATTCGAATTGAAAACTTAAATCGCGAATCAAAATCTCGATTCGTTTGAATCGAAAAATGCAATCGCGATTTTAAAAAACACGATTCATTTGAATCGAGAAAATTGAAGCGCGATCACTCCTTGAATCGGAACATTTGAATCGGAAATGAATCGCGGTTCTCGATTTTCACAAATGCACAGCTCTGGCTGTAGCTTCAGTGTATTGCTTAATTATAATACGTAAAGTTCGAATTAGGACTGCTTAATTTTTCTTAAGCATGAGAATTTGGGTATTTAACCTGATATTCGTTTCAAAGATTTGACGTGTCGTGAAATACGATAATTATAAAGAAAACTCAAATTTAGGAATTTCATTGATCATGTGATTTAACGTAGGTACTTGTGAAAATCATTATTTTGACCTCTTTTGTTATTTATCTATGTATATAACAATATATAAAATTGTAGGACAAGATACTATGTAAGTGTTTTAGGCTTATTTTTTATACAATAAATAAATCATTCATTAAAAAGCTATATCTCTTCCTGCGATTCTTAATACAATTTTCCTCTCATAAAAACATATCACGAAAATTACCAAAATAGTAATTTTCATGGATGTCTCCCTTTAATGAGATTAATGCTTTCTGGAAAAAATTATCTATTCAAAAATATTTTTAATTATGGAAATGTCTTTTATTTTTTATTTAAGTAAGGAAATTATTCTATTTAAATTTAATATCAAGAATCTCATAGAGATATCAAATGTATACTGGTCTTTAGAATGGCCACGCCAAAAAGGCAAGTTCGTGTACTCGCATGCAAAACTCGTTTTCAAGAGAATGAAAAAGAGATGGACGAACTCGAGGTTTCAAGAGATGACCTCGAATTTTTCTTCTGAGCCCGCGCCCCATTCGCCATCCTGAGAAAGAAGCCTTTGATTAGAATTAATCGTGCGAAAGCGAGAGATTCTCTTTTGCTTTCCTTTTTATTCGCCTTTAAAGCGTTTTTAATTAATGGCCAGCGTAGAAATTAATGCAGAGATTTAGAATGAACATTATGAGCACTTCCTTCCTTTTTTATATATATATGAATCTTATTGTTGAAAAAGCAATTAATTTGAGTCTTCATTTAGTACAATTTTCGCTGAGTTTTCAAACTAATTTTGTATTTTACATGAGTAAATCTTAAATTAAAAAAATATAATTTTGGTTATGTTATTTTTCCATCAAAATTATTAAATGAAATTTCATCATAACAGATGTCTTACCTACACGATTTCAGTTTATAAGGTAAGTGTACCAATGACTGGACACGTCCCAGTACCTGGACAGCAGCTCGAATATCACGTTGTATCGGGTATTACAGTGCGTTTAATGAAAATAATTATGTAATCATAATCTGTTACTTTCCAGCTACATATATTTAAATTTTTATAAAACTCTATGTTTGATTTGTATCCTAAAACAATAGTTTTGTAATGGAACTAATGCATGCACAGCAGCACACCATCTTCTTAAGCAATGGCTAAGATATGCCTTTTTGATATTAGAAATTATTTAATATTTTATTATTATTTTCGACGCCCAAATTTTTTCTGAGCATATTTAATCGCATAATAAATCGAAATAAAATGCTAATATATGCCAAAATATCGTTTTTCTTGCAAAAAAAACAAGTGTCCAGTCTCTAGTATACAGAAAAGCTAGAGTGCCGAGTACCTGGACACCTATATGAATTTCAATATTATAAACATATACGCCTTTCTCTGCGTAATTAAGTTCTCAAAAGTGATTACCAATAGTTCTACTATTTACTTGTCAATATTTTGATTCAATTTTTAACAATGTTAGTGTTTATATTTCATGTCTTGAATTTTACATTTTTAAGTTATGGCGTACATATCAGCTGACACATCATAGGTTAGGTGAGTAGAATATTTTTCAAGTGATAATCAGTCTTAAATTTTTCAACTATGTACTCATACACTCGAAAAATATAACAAAAGTACTGTTATTGTTCATTCAAACTTGATTTTCTCAAGAAATATATATTATTTTAATAGAAATAAGCCAAAATAAACGTGACCATGTACTAGGACAGTGATGTCCAGTTATTAGGACAAATGTTCTTTGATTGTCCAGTTACTAGTGCACAAGTCTACATTACATTTTTATTAATATTTCTTGCAATAAAGTGTAAATTAGAAGTTTATGAGGTTAATTTGAAAGACAATAATATTGCTTTTCGGTAGGATACAAAATCATCTAGTATAGCGCTAAATTTAGCTTTATATATTAACGCATATATTTCGTTTGACCAGTTACTGGTAATTGTACCTTAATCACCTATGAGTAAAAAAATAATCGTTCCTAATCGTTCTTCTCTTTATAAAAGTAATTTTCTTCAATTTCTCCGACTTTAATATATGCACTTTAGATAGTTAAGAATCATTTAATTAATCTGAAAACATTTTGTTGCAAGAATTAGTTCGACACTTCATAAAAAGAAATATCAGAAATTTGGTTCTAATTACAAATTACAATTACAACACATTAGAAATTAAGGGTCTTTTATGGTATATATATACTGATAATGTATTTTTCAAATTTGTTAAGCTGCTTTTTTTAATATTAAAAAACAATTACACTAGATTATAAGATAATATTCAAATGAAAATCACCTCTAGCTATCCGAAAAACTTGCAACGCAATTTGAGATTAAAACAAATTTATTTAGTTTGATCGTATAGGTAGATTTCGTTTGCACTTTATTCAAATTTTTTTAACTTGAACCGTTCTATATTTATTGCTATTACTTGGAATCTGATGTTTTATTTCTTAAGGTACCTTTAATGTCAATGCATTTTTCCATAGACACGTATCTGAGAATTTGAGAAAAGAACAATCGTATACGATTATTCTATAGTTCATTTTATATAAGTAATTTAGTTTAATGCAAAACGAATTTTATTTAAATATATAAAAAGCCAAATAATAATTTTGTTGTTTCAATTTTTGTTACATAATTTCGAATATGTGATTATATATGTTTATAGGTAAGATCATATAATAACATATGTAAACTCTTTTTTCAGTCAGGAAGTTCTGACATTTAATACAATCATAATATTTAATCTCTACGGTAGTATTTTTAATAAATAACTTTCATTGTCCAAAAGTCGACTTAACTTTTCCTTTGAGTACTTTATGAATTGAAAGCAGAGGGCAGCTATCTTTCTCTCTCTCTCTTAATTATAATAATTTTAATAAAATTCTCTTTGAGAAAGCACAGTGTCAAAGCCAATGCATTCTAAAGTAACATGTTAAGTAATAAAAAACCGATTTCAAAAAAGTTTCATGGTGACTTAATCCCGTAAGGTGAACTCTGACACAAGGAACTTTCTGAAATTAGAAAAATAAGTTTCTAAAATAATAATTTCTTTTCTAAAAATGGAACCGACTTCATAAAATAACCCTCTACAAAGTGAAAAATAATATTTTTTTAAATAATATATGGAATTGTGAAAATTGTTTTTCACTTTTTAGAGAGTTATTTTTAAAGTCGGTTCCATTTAAAAAAAATATTGGTATCACTTTTTAGTATCATGTTAAAATTGATGACATGAAAATTCATACTTTACCAATACTAAGAGAACTGGCCCAGTATTAGCTTAAAGCAGTAAAATGCAACTCAAATGGTTGTATCCTGTATCCGTTGATGGGTTATGCAGAGAAATCATCATTAAAAAGTCAGTTAAATATGAGTATTCCGCTAGTACTGGCCGCGCTGTACTGGCCCAATACTGGTACAGACTTGTATTCGACCACATACAGGGATACCCTTTATTGAATAAGAAAATAATCATCGAAATTGGCACAATCATTCCTGTATAATTGGTATAAACATTGAGGAAACATTATTCACAAAAATATGGTTTTTTGGTTATACTGGCGTTGTACTTGCTCAGTTCTTGAAAATTTTCGTTCCGTGACTTAAATTGAACGATACCAAGATAAGCACGAAAAGATTCATGTTGAATCGTTCAGTATGGCTCAAGAAAATCGCGGACAAATATACATACATAGATACATGCACGTCAAACTGAGAACCTCCTTTTTTGAAGTCCGATAAAAAGGCGCTTAAGGTATTACTTTTCCACGATATCCAATGTAAATTGTTTCAGTTGACCGGCTATAACTGTGTACAAACGTCGAAATTTTACATTTAGCAGGTCGCAAAATGTCCTTAAAACGGTAATTGGTCAGAAATGTCATACAAAAAATTGGTGTAGGTCTACCGTAAAAGACATTTTTAGTTATAACGATTATTTTACAATACTTTGACTAGAAGTTAACTTAGGACAATTATCTAACAAGGAGAGTATTTTATCTCCGGGTATCAAATTTTTATGAGGCTTTGGCAAATCCTAAGATACAGCTAAAAGCATTCGTATTACTCATATGGATAATGCCAACAATATTGTATATATAGATATACTAGTAAGCAATATTAAGAAAACACGATGTATCTAAGGATATAGGAAGCGTTAGCCGCTCTAACCAGTCAAAGTCTTTATTTCTGGGTACAAAAAGATATCTTCCAAAGCCTCATCAAATTCGTGAGCCGGAGGTGAAATACTCTCCTTTTAAGCTTAATTATATGGGTGAGTCTTTACACTATCACTTTTTACATGCTGATATGCATATTCAAATTATTATCTTAAAGTAGAATGCAAAATATAAAATTATAACAAATAAACTCTCGAATAAACTCCAATTATACTATAATCCTCGAGATAATCCTATTACTTAATACAGCGATCTTTCAAACGGCCGCAGCTCCGACTAATAGCGATACCGTAAATGCACAATTCGCATACATCACGCGGCAGCGATTTGTAAGTATATCAAACGTTTTTCCGCAAGCCCCTCAACAATAATCTTTACACGCGCTCGGAGCAACCACGGCAACGGCAACAGCAGCATTTCCTCGATTATCGTCATGCACTAAAAACCACACCGAAGATAAACTACGCGAGCGAACAAAAAAAAGAAAAACGACAACCAAACTCCCTACTCCCTCGCTCGCTCCACACGAAATCGTCCACAGTGATCTAGTCTATACAGCCGCGCTGCACGGCACTGCACTCGTGCGCGCGCACCTAATATCTTGCGATCTCGCTTCATGAATAAGACATGAAGGAGCGCCTGCGCGCTCTCCTCTTGACAATTCGCTGAAGAATGAGATTGCGACTCAAGGTCGCGAGCTGCGCTACGGTGTCACGATGCCAGTCGCGGATAGAATTGCATAATGGCCATTGTAATCGATAATCGCTCGAGGTCCAATTTGCATGGAGCGATTGTGTCTCCCCCCATGCATGAGTGCAAGTGTCACGCGCGCGCGGGGGGCTTAAAATTTTCTAATAAGCGGGTTAAACGCGCGTGGATGCAGTTTCGACCTTCGACTTCGGCGGGCGGCGATTTGTACTTTTCAAAGGTGCACGGCGCTGATCAAGGATACGGGAGATACTCGAGAGCGAGGGGGAGGACTTTTAATCGATCGCACTCAGACTGTAGCGACGGCTCTTCGACAGCGAGCTTTCTTTTTTTTTTCTTTTTTTTGTATTCTCAAAGCCTTTAAAGGAGTTGCCGATGGAGGATTACCGTTTTTTCCCTCCTCTCTTTCGCGTTGGCGTTGATCAAGGATGTAATTAAACGCATTGTGCAAACATTTTATTAGCGCTTCGAGAATTCGCTATGTCGATTAAAGGGCGATAGACTCGTTGGGCCCCGGCGGGTTGGCGCTGCTGCAGGAGCAGCGGGCTGTCTGCATGTGCACGCCAGCGTGTAACAAGTGTTTGCCGGCTTCGAGGTTCCGCTGCCTCTTCGGAGATGGCACCACTTGTTACGGATTCTCGACTATTTATTGTTTTGCACAAGTGTGCTTATTGCCTTAGTCTAATGTTATTTTATTTTATTTTCCCGTAATTTTGTTACAGAATGATGTATAGTGTTGTAATTGGCGTGAATTATTCTTACTTGACAAGTAATTATTAATTATATGTTCTATCCCGAAGGTTTAGAGAAACTAATATAAGCAAACACATATTAGCATTGAATTGAATACAAAATTACTTATTTATAATTAGATATTTTATTTTTATCTGAATGCCAAATAAAAATATTTGAACAAACAAATTTTATGGCATTTATTACTGATGCAGTTCTTATTCGCCTTACACTTCAGATAAAATAAAAATTCTATATAAACTATTAATACTACTTTTTATTAAATACTAATTTCAAGTAACTGTATGTTAAATATTTATCAATGTTCCAAGAATATTCAAAAAATATATGAAAACATTTATATGCTAAATATTGTTAAGATAATTAAAACCACAACTTAAAAATTTTTTTGCAAAAAACGTATCACGTCATATGATTCAAAACTAAAGTTAAAAAGATAAAATGCAGCTTAATAAAACTTATTCAGCACGCATCGTGAAAAATTATGTGCTCAATCAAGATACTCATACTGCAAGTTAATGAACTTTGTCTGGGTTAAATCTTGAAAATGAACATAAATGTTTAAAGCCTCAGTAGAACTTTTCTTTAGCGCTAGGCACTCAAAAACTTTTATATACATAATCGAGGGCAAAATATGATACTTTACGAGTATTATCAAAGTAACTAAGGCTAATCAAATCATGTCGTTAGCTCGAAATTCTCTGAATTAGTTAAATATGATGGCATTTTATATGTCGGAACTGATTGAAAAAGCGTTTGCAGATCGAATTCTTAATATATCGATTTAAAACTTACAGATATTTATTGCCATTACCCTTGCTTAATTGTTGAACCCTAATTGAAATAATTGGGTATAAGAAAACGTGAAAAAATATGAGGAAATGTAAATAAATTTAGATAAGTTTAAAAAATGAGAAATTTTTGTACAATTTTTATATTTTCTTATATACATTTATATACAATTATCACGAAGCCTATCTTTCACGTGATCACAATTTATCACGATTTTTTACTCTTTCTTACACTTTTATACATTTTCATACACTTTTCGCATACAATGAGGAAAGTAGTGTTGAACCTTTACCGCGTAAAATATTTTTAAAACCGTAAAACAGTGAAATTTAAATGTTCCAAATATTGAAGAAACTCACATTTCTTTACTTTTTTGTGAATTTATTCACTTTTGTGCATGTTTGCTCACATTTTCTTACTTTTTACCATTTTGATATGACTTATAGAAATAAAAACCACTATGTGCGTCTATTTACAGTTAATTTTGAGTGTCTAGCTTTAAAGGTATTTTCTAGGGAGATTTTAACATTTATTTTCATTTTCAAGATTGAACCCAGGCTAAATTTCTTAACGTAAAGTATATAAGTACTGTATTTTAATAAATAATAATTGTAAGTGACCATACAAATTATGATTACAAAATTATATTCAAAGAATGTTTTTACTCGTCGATTCACTGAAAACATCAAGACACATGATTCAAAATAACGCAGTGAAAAAGATAAGACGCAGCTTAAGAAAATTCTTTCAGCGCACATCATGAAAAATTATGAGCTCAATCAAGATACTCGCGCTGCATTTCAAATTAAGTAGAGGCAGACGCAGTGTTTTTTCACCCGAAACTCCGCACAAACTTCCGTGCGACCGCGTGTTCTTTTGTCCCGCTCGCGCGTTCGTCTAGATTTTCGGCACTCTCGAGCACAATTGCGTCTTCGAGCGTGATTCCGGTGGTCGAGACCGTGCGCCGGAAGTTCGAGTCGAGTCGCGATGCACATTTTCATCTCCCTTTTTTTTTTCTTAATGCTCATCAGAAAAACAACATCACCAGTGACAAAGCCGTGATTCACGACTCCACCTTTTGTTTCGCTCATCATGTTTCTTCTTTTGATTATGTTTTTTTTGGAGCCGTGTACTTTTTCAGTCTTGTTACATTCACTTTTGTTAATGCATATAAGTAATTATAAGGTATGAGTTCAAATTACCTCATTCGAATCGTATTAAGTTAATCGGATTAAAATGCCGTATTTTGAGATGAAATGTATGAAATAATATAACATTATAGAAAAAATAAGTATTTAAAATTTGGTCAGATCTACGTGCAATTGAAAACCTGAATAAACATTAATAAAGTATTAAAAAAAATCAAACGTATTTTATTATGGTGTATAAGACACATAATCTTATACTCTAGCTTTGAAACTAAAAACATAATTACATTACTCGCAGGATAATAAATTATTACAATATAATAATTAAACACAATAAAGTCCACCAAGGAAGCAGCCACATCAGCATATTTCACGGACTTCGGCCTATCGCTCTTTGCAATTTTCGTGCTCACCCAAAAAAAATATATATCTCAAATCTCGCAAGCAAAGTCTTCTTCTTTTTAAAGAGCAATTACTCCTTCCAAAGTCAGTAGCCCAAACCTTCAATTGAAACAGGTGCGCAGGGTGTATCGCGAAATAATCTTTCGCGCTGGCGCGTCGCGCGCTCACGCGCCCATGGAGGCGAGACGAGCCACGTCGCGCTGTCTTTCGCATCCAGCGCGGTGCCGTTGCACCCGAAAAATCATCGCGCGCATCTGCAGCAGCGCGCAGCGTGCATTTATTATGCGAGAGTGGGCGAGCGAGCCCATGACCGACGATTCATTGCCGCAGACGGACGGGGGTCATCGGCCATTCGGCTATAAGCGAGGCTATAAGTCGCGCTCTTGCGCGCGCGCGGGGGAAGTCGACGACGGCGTATAGGTATAAGGCAGCGGTCATACCGATGGGATGCACGATCAGCGTCTGAATTATAAAACCTGTCCTGCGCGCGGCTTCTTCTTGCGCGAGTACTGCAGCTGTGAGGTGGCGTCGATCGATCCCAATGATACATGGGCCGAGTGACTTTTGAATGCACTTAAAATACATTTCCATGAATTATGCGTACTAAGTGTATGTAGATTTTTCTTCTGTTGTGACAGATTTTGTTTTTACTAATGACTTACTCATTTGCGGTTAACAATTGCTGATAATTTACAAAGTATTTTGTATGATTAATAAAAATAGTATATTGATTATTTTAGATATTTTATGTTTTTGAAATTTCTCTGTCAGTTAGAAATCAATGTCATTGATGTCAAATGTGAATTACACAATTTTTTGCTTTAAATATATATGTTTTCTATAAAAAAAGGTTAGTTATATAGTACTGATAAACCAATGCGCAATGATAGAAAAAACTGCACATGAAATCGTGAAACATTTCGTTGAACTTTTAATTAAATAAATAGTCACAAATATTTTATCCCATTCTATAACTGCACGTTAATTAAAAAATTTGAATGGCGAATATTTCATTTCTTTTAGTTGAAACGGAAAAAAATCTGCTAAATTAATAGCCTTCAACGAGTTCAAAACGAACAATGTATACAATGAATCCATTTAACATATACAGCGGTGCTAAATATTTTCCCGAATCCCGCTAACTGGTGAATGTTTTTTTCCACCTTCATTCGCATTCGCGACCTCGCAGCGTGCAGAAAAAACGCTCTCTCTCTCTTGAAAACATCCGCGAAGTCAATGACGAGAGTTTCGTTCCCAAACAAATTTAGTTATTTTTTTTTATATCTCAAATTTAATAAATCACTTTTAATGAGGCCTCGTAGCGTCGGCAACGCGCTTTTCTATTTTTTTTCGGGGCGCGCGCGTTTTTCATGCGGCCACCTCTTGTCCCATTTGATCTTCCCTCGATTCTTTTTTTCCGTGCGCGCGTTCTCGGCGAGCATAAATCCATGGAGCGAGAGCCGTGGCCGACAGGCGAAGGCTCGCTCGTTCGTTAGCGCAGCCCGCGAGATTTTCGTTTGCGCCAGTTTCTCTCTCTCTCTCTCTCTCTCTCTCTCTCTCTCTCTCTCTCTCTCTCTCTCTCTCTCTCTCTCTCTCTCTCTTTTTCTCTCGGTAATAAAACTCTTTTGCAGTGCAGCGCGGTGAGTCGAGCCTCGAACTGTACGAGGTGAAAGACAGTGAAGCCGAAGGGAGGCACGAACGAACGAGTCCGAGAGTAGAAAAAATAACGTCGCTTTCGAAAGAGAATGGGTTGATGTTGAAAGGAAATAAGAAGTCGGGAGATTGAGAGAATGACAAGGATAAGTGATAGATAAGGAAGAACAGAAAAAGTTATACGTCTGCAGGTATATATGCAGTATTTTTTCGATCACGGTAATGACTATTCTGAATAAGTTGTAAATAAGTACAACATGAAAAATATAGATTCTTTAAGCAAAAGAAAAATTCCATGTGATACAGAAAAAATGATAATATGAAATAACAGGCAAAATAATGGATTGATTAAGTAGTAACAGTTCGTACCAGTCAGGCTTTAATACTAGCCATTCTATATATTTCTTAAATTATTTGTATTTCTCTTACAGACATTGTTTCAGTTTAATAATATAAATATTAGGTATGTGCTGGTAATGTGGACATGTAGATAATGTGGCCTACTATACGAGATATCGCCTTAACAGTACATGCAGGTTAAAATAGAAAACGTTTTATGTGTACGGGGGAGCGGGGCTATTTTGAGTACGGGGCTACTTCATAAAATTCAAATATCTTTTAAGTTCAACCTGTTTTGTAATTTTTGATACGGCACACTGAAATGGTCGTCAAAATTGAACATTTTTATCGAAGAATACATGTCAATATATCAACAAAGGAAATTTCTTTCGGGAACTTACGATTTCTTAATTATTTTCTGTAACTTTTGCTAATGTATAAAAGTTGTGTCAAGTTATTCAAACAGGTTATTCATTATACAAAAGTTCTTATTTATATAAAACTTATTAAAATAAAGATTTTGACGCATCAAGCGACTTTATTATAGTGAACATATAGGTTAGTTATCTATTCCCAAAAAATTCTTGTAGGTTGGGGCTACTTCATAAAAACTCTTGCCTACTATATTAATACATTTTAATACATTGTAAAAAACACCGTTTTTTATTTAAAAAGTTACCTTTTCTACTTAAATGAGTACATCGATTGTTGAAGTTTCCGAACAATCGGAAATAGGAATAAAGTAAAAGGTGATTCATTCCAGTTTCCCCATTTAAATACATGTCATTTATGTAGTTGCCCCTTGCAAGGTTGGGGCAACTTCGTTTAAAAAGTTTATTTAAATAATTCCAGTAAAGCAATAATAATTGCAAACATGCAGACCTAAAAAAATTTATTTAGCTAACCACACGCCTAAACTTGATAACCACCTGAATAAATAATTCATACAGAAAGAATGAATATTACGATAATTTATTAGTTTGATAGATCATGTGGCCGTCTATATGCGTATAAGCATATCTCATTTGGTCTACCAAACCAACAAGTTATAGTAAATCAATTTATTGAAGTAGTAATTAAATTGATGATATTTCCTCCAACGATGCTCACACAATGATTAATATTACATCGCAACAAAAACACCTCTGGACTCATGTATATGCAAAATCCCCATATAAAAATATAAAAGATTAGACAGAAAAAACGAGTCGGAGAAACCGAAGGCAAAAGAGAGTCGAAAGCACTTAGAGCTTGGTTAATGAAAGAGAGAGTGAAGAGGCAAAAGAGACATCCGCAGCGAGAAGCGAGAAAACGATTACAGGAATATAACGAAGTGAACGAGCCCGCACGAGAACTGTATACACGAGCGAGACAGGCTAAGAAGGAAGAAGCCGAGGAAAGAAGTTCGCACGGGGCCGCGGTGCAGCTGTCGAGGGGCAAAATCAGCGCGCGCCCGCAACAAAAAGCCCGGCGAGTAATTTACAACAATCATAAAAGTGTAAGTACAAGCGAGCGAGCGCTGCGCTGCGCTGCGCACCG
Organism: Gastracanthus pulcherrimus; assembly: GCA_949152435.1. Classification (NCBI taxonomy): domain Eukaryota; kingdom Metazoa; phylum Arthropoda; class Insecta; order Hymenoptera; family Pteromalidae; genus Gastracanthus; species Gastracanthus pulcherrimus. The sequence goes on from OX424576.1 coordinate 41,768,868, forward strand.
TGTGCCTTGATTCACGGTGATTGCCTAACGGTACCAGTGCGAAAACTTCGTCTGGTGCGAGGCCTGAGTCGCCTCCCATGTGAAGTGCTCGCGCGACCGCGCGCATACATATATATAGAGAGAGAGCGAGAGAGAGCGTAGCCAGCAACGCGTGTGGGTGCGCCCTGCGACTGACGACTGTATCATCGCCGCACGGAGTGCGAGTGTGTGTGTGTGTGTGTGTGTGAGAGAGAGAGAGAGAGAGAGCAAGAGCGGAGACGTGCAATTACGCCCAAAACCAGCGTCATCGGCTCGGTTCCGTACTAGAGACACCCGCGATTTTCGCCTCGATTGCACTGGATTATATTCTAGTCTAATGGAGGAACTTGGGTTCGCGTATAAAGTTCGCACGGCTACAATGCACTCTGCCCGATCGTTTTCCGATTTTTGCTGTTTGTGAAGTATAAGCACTGGTGCACAGGGTATATTTATGTACTCCTAGATTTTATACTATATTCACATTCATAAATATTTTAGTCAGATTTATGAAAGTTCTAGTTGGAATTTTTAACGTTATTCGATGTACATTATAATAATAATCTAATATCCTTCTAAATTTCTTCAAACGTTAGATTTTGAAATATCTGCATAATTAGTACGCTAAAGTTAGTAGATGTCACCTATTATAATAACTAATACGGGTGTCAAATAATACGACTATATGGTTAAATTTTAGACTCTGCACTACTCGTTCAATTTGGGTCTTTAGAATGACTAAAATCGACGACCTTATCACGTTGGACAGACTCTATGAACTTGACTATATTTGAATAGCCATTGCACATTACCATTGTTGGTGACATCTACTAGCTTTAACGCAATGTTAGAATGTTTTCGCATTTTCAATTTAATAGTGCATGTTGTTCCAGCAACGCGTCGATACATATTATATATTTTTTTCAATTAATCTTCATGTGAAAATTGTATATGTATAGAAAGTCTTTGATATAAGTATAATACAATACACAGGATTTGTATTTCACACAAAATTTTGTATGCAGGGTAATAAATAAATTTTATTGAAAATTATTGAAGAATATTGTATATATATTTTGCTACATTCATTACATGATAAAATAAATAAATATTATATTTTCTGTATTACACAGATTTACATAAATATAAATCGAAATTGTCCCTGAAGCTTTGCAAATAACCGAAAATAAATATTCAATATAATTTATTTCATCGGCGTTGAATTATTTTTCAAATGGAAACTTAAGCTGGATTGTACTGTCAACGACTACAAATGTAACTCATTTTTATTCATTTTGTCAAGTTTTAATATTCACTTTTAATGAAACTGCAAGATCAAACTTTCATGTTATATCAAAAATTGAAATTGTATAATACTATCGTTTCCAAACTTAAAAGATTCGTTCTTTATTCAGCGAAAATAATAAGCTATTAAAGTATGAAAATAATGTATATAATATACTGAGAAATAGTATATACTGAGTATACGGCTGAGATATTCAGTAAGAGTCGGAGTCGAGGCAGAGACGAGTGCTGAAATCACCTCATCCGAGTCTGAAATAGCTTTTCTCACCGTATTTTTTTTCAACAAAGTATGATAGGCCTTTTTTATGCATGTAAGTTGGGTAGAGGATTGTGTATTTTGAGTCATGCACAGCATATTTGATAATCAATTATTTCCCGCTTTTGCGGGAGATAATATTCATTATCTCAGGCACGAAAAAGGCTTATTTCATGCCTGTGTTGAAAAAAATAATTTACAAGGTCAGCTATCGAATACATAACAGATTATCGGTTAGATGAAATAAGCTTTACCATAATTGCAATAAAAATAACAGAATCATAATTTGCTCAACCTTCTTGACGAAATAAATATCGACAATTTATGTACTGGGCTATTATGAAATTAAAAATAGTTGAAAATTAAATAGTTCCAAGTATGTTGGTCGCTTATAATCGATAATCATTAGTCATTTTTTGCTTACATGGACGTAAAATAATATAAACTCCGAATTGATAGTTATTTTTCTCAATGTATGAATTTTTTATTATTATACAAACATTTTATTTATCTTCGACATAAATCATTTTCAGTGCTTGTTAAAAATGTCATGAATCATTGGTCGAATAAAAATACCACTGGAAAAGTAATTATTTTTAAAATCATCATGCATCTGGTAATTATTATTTTGCTGCGAATATTCGTTGACATCAACCTCGTTAACTCAGACAATTCGATCCGCAACCTCTTCTCAATGACATTTACGTTATTAAATGTACGACTACAAAAAAAGTTAAGCAATTATATGACGCTGTCCCTCTTCTTCTTCGTCTTCCCTGCATTCTCATTGGAGATCAAGATGTCTGTTTTATACATAAATGCCTTGAAAATTGAATCACGCCTCTACGATATATAGAAAAAGAGATTAAGATGCATTCCGGTGTGTAAAGGATCGGTGCCGTTTTTCTAGGAAAGTTACCCCGTGCAGCGCACGAAGAAGAGAAGCAGCTCGTACGATATATTTACGATATGACTAGGAGAATTTATTCGTCCAGTCGCTTGCTTTCTTGTCTCTGTTTCTCTATATCTGCGATCGCATATGGACCCTTGTGCACGAAAAACATTCCCCGGTGACCGGCTATGAAAGACACCCGACGATCTGCCTTTTATTGTACGTTTTCTATAGGGGTCTGTTTGTGTATATCTATATGAATGGGTGCGTGTGTCATTTATTTCGATGCTACTGTTCGAACTTTGCTTTTATATGTTTTGAGTACGTACGTGTTTTGAAGCTCATGTAGGATTTTTATGACCGTGTAACAATTTACTTTTCATTGATATAAAATACGATTGAATTAATCGTCTGTAATTTTTTATGTTAATATACCAATATGGTATTAACAAAAATTTCTTATTGTTTGTTATTTGTATTTTGTCTTTATGATTTTCATTATAGGGTGTCATACTACACCATTTAAATCAAATAGCATCATATTAATTAAAAGTTACTTTGTTTTCATATGTGTTTAAAACTAATTTATAGCTGTCAAGAAGTCAATGATACACATTATTTATAAACATCGAAAGAGCGAAGAAGAAAAAATCGACTGTCTAAAATACATATTTATAAGATAAACTTACATCTTAATTATAGAATAAAATAGGAAAACTGCGAAACATCTGATGATGTTATTATTATCTTTTTTACATATTGTTATAGAAAATGAATAATTCTTTTCAATTCTGAAAGGGATTTTCTACAATGACGACATTGTGGAATACTGATGACACCATGTTAACGAAGGACGAGCATTTTATTGCTTTCCTTCAGCCTCAAAATATTGATCGAGAGAGATCGATAAATGAATTTTAAACAAATGTTAAAAATTAACTGGTCGATGAATCAACAATTATATGCTCAGTTTTTATTCTCGTTGAATTATTATAATGATTCAATTCAATTACTCATTTGCTAATTAGGTAAATAATGGTCATTATTTTTGCTATAGACAGTAATAAAAAGATTCTAAGAAAGATGATCTATAAGTTGCTTTAAACAAAAATACTCTAATCTAACTTCTTTAAAATTTAAATAAATAGTAAAAATAACAAGGCAAATTAATATTTATTCAAAACAAATTCGATTATAAACATATTTCCATCTCTGTTTTTTGCACTAAAACACACAAAAAATTAAAATAATTCACTCTTACTTATGAAAAATAAAATTTCGTTTTACGACTGCAATTCAAATGCAAGCTACCGCTCCATAAAAATGATAATCTTAAAAGGTTCGCACAAAACACACTTATTAGCTCAAACTAAAGCAGCACCCTCCAACGCCCGCGCGCGCGCGCCCGGTACCATAAATTCGCCAATAATCGCTATAGCCGTCCAACTTGCCCAGGCTTATATTAAAATCTTGTTTACCCGTCGGACGCACGCGTCGGGCGCGCGGCGCACGAAAAAGATACGAGCGCAGAGGCGCGCATAATAATGGCGCTCATTAAGTTTTATTCGCGGGTTGCGTCGGTCGCGGCGCGCGCGCGGCTTTTAAATTTCGCAGGTCCCGGCTGATGCTGGCCGAGCTGCGCGAAATGCCTGTGCGTGCTCGAAGGGCAGTGGGTCACTATATACCCGAGACTCGGTGGCGGCCGCCGTGCCATCGCCGGGACCTTGAGACCAGTTCGCTGATGGCCGCACGGCAGCAGCAGCAGCGACGCAGGAGTACGAGTGGACCTCGTATTGTCTCTCCAACGTGTGCGTGGTACAATGCAGGCTAATGCCAAGGAGTTGGTTGGTCAGGGTATGTACGTGGCTGGGCAAGTGGGTTTGTTGCGATTTCAGTGGAATGTGCGCTTTTTAAATTGCAGTATGGTCAATTATGAATAACCTTAGACAACTTTTAAATCCATGAAATGATTAAGTAACAATTAATAACTCTTAAACTCGAAGTAGGTTTTCTTAACAATCGGTCTTGAGAAGACGTGAATGTTGTCACGCGAGCACCAGTTCCAATATTACATATTTTTTTAAAGATACACTGAAAAAAAAATTGTTAAATCTAAGTAAACGTTTCTTTGAATCGTACTAAGAAAAGATTTATTTGATAATAGTAAATATTTAATTATGTTTAGACTGGTATTCATCAACTCAATAAATATTTACTAAATTTAAGAAATATTTACTTTATTTAAGTAAACCTTTTCTTAGTACGATTATTAAAAACGTTTACTTAGATTTTTTCAGTGTATAAATCTAATAAATATTTGCCCTAAAATTTAAATATATTACGCTTGATAGTTATAGAATGCGATATCAGACGATTATTTTGATTAGGAGTTAACTAATAATCAATAGAAACTAATATGTAAGCATTTGGCCAGGTACCGGGACGAGACCAGGTACTGGTACATTTACCTTACGTTTCAAATTTGTACGGCTGTTTTTTGAGAACTGGCACAAGATATGAAATACTTATATATAGGCATACAGCAGACATTAGTGAAGTCGGTAAGTCAACTGAAATAATTGAAAGTCCCAATATTATACACGCATTTATCTAGCTTTGCCAGAAAAAGTCTGCTAGAAACTTTATCTTAGAAGAAACTGCAAGTGAGAACATTGTTCCTGCGTCAATGAAGAAGTTGTTAAACAAAATAACAATCAATAATATTATAACAGATTTTCTACTTTTATATATATATAACGGGATGATATAAAAGTTTTATGTATATATATATATATATATATATATATATATATATATATATATGAATTTCTTTATTATAATACATTATTTTAAATTACTATATTTCTTTCTTATTAATAGCTTAAAAATGGTGTTTTTTTATCATCGAATATCGTCAAAAGATAAATTACAAAAAATTATAAGCTCCTGATCATAAATTGCATTATCGATTTCAAAATATTAAAGCAGAAAAATCGTTATATGTAAATCAAAAACGAATCGAGGAATCTTTCATTTTTTCTGCTTATTTATGATTTCTGATTACTTAAAAACAATTAGAAACTCGTTTGTTTAATAGAAAATGATCAGGACATTTTCGAGAGATAAACAATAAAATAAAAAATATATAATCTCAAATATTTTGAAAGATAAAAGACCTTACAGTGTGAGAAAAGAGCTCAGTCAAGAGACAGTGGAAAGCTACCTTTTCCATTTTAATTTATTTATAAAGATTTTCCATCATATATTTCCAAAATATTGCCGTTTAAAAAAAATTATGTTTTCGTGTATAACTAAAAAAAGAAAATAGCTTGTAAAAAATTGCGTGTCGGGGAAGACAGATAATTTTATACTCTTTCAAATGCATTTATACTGAAGCGATCATATTATTTCTACATACAAAAATAATTTACCTCATTGATTTCAGAATAACGTAAATAGAAAAATCCCAGTTCGCAAATAGCGACCGCGCCGTTTTCGAGATATAAGCGATAAAAAAGAAAGTTTAAATAAAAACTTAGTCTCAAATATCTTGAAAAATAAAAGTCCTCATGATCTGGACAAATAACTCAGCAAAGAGATAGTTAAAAGCTAGCTTTCAGGAAATTTTCAAAAAGAATAATGCCGTTTTACTTAACTTATCACATGACGCACACAACCACATACACACACACACACACACGCACATCCATATCAACATTTTCTAAAAATAGAGTATTTTGGTTTTAAATTGTTTTAAACATGTTTGTAACATGTTCTTAAGACAATTTATTCTTTACTATTACAAAGCTTCCTCTAGGAGGAAGCAAAACCATTCTTCCTTATACTATTCCTCTGTCTCGAAATACTTACACTTTGCTTCACTCGAGAAAGAAACAGTGTGCACAAATCGCAAGGCGGGAAGCAATCCGCAGCCTTGCGCATTAATGATACTGAAGAGCGCCCCTCGGAGCCAGAGTGATTTCCTTATGAATTCAAATTTTCATCCGTAGCTCATCTGTCACGTCTTGCTGATTCAATTAAAATACACGGGATGATATTATATAAGGAGAGCCGACGACTCTTGGCCCGCTAATAGATCTCCTGCTGGAGGGTCAAGCTCGCGGCGCACATGCATATTGTTATGCATAACTCGAAACGATGGGAGCATGTCTCGCGCTAAATGCTGCCGCTGCTGCTGTCTCTCTGCGCCCTCGCGCGCGGCTTTCATACTTGTTTTCTTGTTTATTGCACAGCCGTCCATCGAGTTCGTGGCGGCGGTCACGACGACGACGAGTGCCGCTCGTTAGTTTGTCAGGAGGAGAAACGCGAAATAAACGGAGTGAGAAGGAAAAAGGAACAGACATCGGACATAGAAGAGATGTGGATCCAGGTGTGAAGGATCGGGCGAAAGGTAGGTAGAAAGACGAGGCATAGTGCTATATTTAGAGAAACTTACGAAGATAGCAGGCTTTAATCTATTTTTGTATGGTGATTGCATTAATAAACCCGAGCCATTATTAAGAGGGTTTCTGCCTTTCAATCTAAAATTTGATTCTTTCATTTTTATATTTTGAAGTTTTGGGTGTGTTTATATATAAAAAAAGTAAGTTGTATAAAAAATATAGTCATTATAAGTTTTGTATCCGAAGTAATGAACAAAATTCAATCATTTTTAAGGCAGTTGTAGCGAATTTAGACTTTCTTAAGCATCTTCTCAAATTTTTACTATGGCTGTATAACAACATTATACGTATACGGTTAAAATTGTTAACAAAAATCGTTAACTCTTTGTTCAAGCGACTCCAAACTGGAAATAAAGATAAACATCTTAACTGCCAAGGGAAAAAAATGCATGGCATTGGCGGTTCACAATGGTTGGCAGTAAGCAATGTGATATTGCAAATAATCATTAAGAATTCTTTTTTTAAAAGTTAATATTTATGTTTAAAGATGATTAGTAAATAAATAAAATTCATATAAACTTTAAAGACTTCATTGTCACTAAAATTTCATTATCTAACATAAGCTTTTCATTTATATTTATCTTTACCGATCTTGAGTTGCTTTTAAGTTATATACATCCACGAGGACTAAACGTTATAAGCAACGTGTGAGCTTTCCAGTAATCCTGAAAAAGATTGCCGATCAGCAAGGAGAAAACCACTTACGTAGTGGTCTCGAACCACTAACTTCGCCAACTTATTGCGAGACACAGCCGCGAATGCATTCGTGTCACGGAGCACTTTTACCTCTGACTTTACGTCGATCTTTAGTTAAAAGAGGGGCATTTGCTTCTGCACAGTATGAAGAAAAACATTTTGCAGTACACGAAACTTTCTAGATTTGGCTCGTGAGAAACAACGCATAGGCATAAATATGTTAGTTTATGTTTGCAAATTGTATATATCCTCACAGCTTTGAATTCTTGTAAAAGAAGATTTTATTAAAAAAATCGTGTTCAAGCATAATTAATTATATTTAAATATTTCAAACTTTATTTTCGTATGAGTTACTACAAGAAACTAAAAAACAACAATTATACAAACAAAATAATTCGTGAATATAGATTACAAATTTTCAATTAATGTTTTCTTTTATTACAATACTAGCTTTTGTAAAGAAAAATAACTATACTTCTACGAATACGTTTTTAAAAACAACTATAATTCTGTTATTTTATATTGTTGTATCTAAATATAAAAATACAAGTTCTATTCTGTTTGTATTTTTCAAACGACATCTGAAAAATCAAATAGAATAAAATAAATATTTTTCATGTCCTGTTGATAAATACTTTTATCCGAAAAAATAGTCAAGGAACATATCATGGCTGTTGTTCCAACTAACTCTTGCTTACATTATATTATACACACTCCGTCACATGAAAAATAAATTTCTGCAACGAGCCTCCACGTAATACTTCACAAACTGCTGCACAGTACGTCGGCAGAGTCATGCGATAACTCACGAGCAAAAAAAGTCTCGAAAATTCTTTCCGCAACGAGTGGCCTGTTAAAAAAATAAACAAGCAATGGCGTGCGCAGAGCGCCGACAATGTCCGGTGTATATTTTCACCGCGCGCGTACCTATGCACACACTCGCTTGCGAAAATATTCGGACTAACGGTGAGCGCACATCGCGCGCAAAAAATAGAATTGCAAAAAACCATATCACGCTCGGGGGGGCGAGCATAGCGCAGTTCGATAGCGTCGTCGTGTAACCCGATCCCCTTCGTGCTCGCGTCAATTTTTCTAGCGCTCGAGCACACCCACACACATACGAGTACACGCGCACGTACACGTGCGAGAGATTATAATGCGCGTGTTTTCTCGAGCGCCGCGCACCCGTTTACCCGAGGCGTAAATGCTGGGCTCTGACAGTGGACTGCGACTGACCAAGCGCGAGCGCACAATTATCTCGAGGTGAATTCGCAATTAAGCGGATGATTTAATTTATGTCGTTGGAGAGCCGGGTTATTGGAGATCCGAGAAGACGCCTCTGCCCTATGTGCCCGCGAGCATGTTAATTTATTAATCGGACCCGCTTCCGTCACTTCTTTTTCGAGTCTTTAAAAGGTTTAAATGATATGATAATGAAAAGATAGTTCTGAATAGGAGCGAAATTCAGAGATAACACTTTATTTTATGGACATATGCATGTTTTAATAGGAAGTGGTTAATTATGGTAATTTTAATTGATTATTTAGTCTAAAAGAAATATATTTCATGAATAGAGTAAATTATTATCGTTTTAAATTAAATATGTAATTCGCCTAAGTTGAGGGTAGTACTAGTGTCAAAAGTAATGTTAAATAGAGAACAGACATGTATTTCTTTTATATTTTTAAAATAATATATGGACTAAACAATACACATAAGTGCAAATAAAACATTTTTTAGGTGCGTATTTATTTTTCTAAAAAATATTGAAAATCTGATTTTTTCAATGCATGTTTAAACGGACTAAAGAAGTTCAAAATGGTAGATATTTCGACGGTCGACATAAAAGTTGCAAATTAAGATTTGAATGATTCCGAAGTAACAATTGGAAAAAATCGATTTTCTCTCTTTCAGAATGTTGTATAAACGTGTAAAAATTAGTTTTATTTTCTATAAATAATCTATTTTTTACACTTCGTATCGCGTAAAAGTGGTTAGGTAGACCGTAGATTTGGCCGCCATTATTTCGCGGCTGTTTCCGTGTTTAAATTTTCTACAAAATCTTAGTGTATTTTAATTAACTATTTCTAAATGTAGAAACGTATAAATGAGAAAATAGTAATTGATATTAAAATCTTATAGGTTTATGTACTACGTAAAAAAAATTGGAGTGATCTGCGACATCAAGTTTGTTCTCTATTCCTATAAGGTGACGAAAGTTGAAACTACAATAATGATGGTGCAGTGCATAGCAAGGTTAGGATATTTGAAGTATTTAGACAAAATATTCATTTTAAAAATTTTCTTTCGTAGCAAGGAAAATTTTACACACATCATTATTTGTTAAAAATATCTCAAGATATTGTACAACGTAATATAAAATTGTCATTTTCCCTATCTCTGCAATATATCGTACTATCATTATCATAGTTTTAACTTTTGCCACCTTATGGAAATTTAACATTGATTTTGGCACTAGTGCTACCCTCGATACGTTGAATTGTTTCAGTTTTATAAAATAAATAACGGATCTTGTAAAACCAAATTTCATTTAGTTTGAGTTTCGACTATTATCAATTTATTCTCTCGACTTCTAAAAAGTAGATAAAAGGCATTACGTAGCAGATTTGTCTGTTGTTAATAATTGCGAATCAGTATCCTTTTGATCTTTCAAATTTGACAGACGTACCGTTAAATTTCAAATGTGGAATATAATAAAGTTTATGAGTGATCATATTGTTGTTACTTTATTATCTTTTGTCGTAATATTCTACTTTAAACGGGAATAATAACGGTGCGCATAATAAAGTATATTGTTTAGATAGTAATAAGATGTTTTAAAAAATTAATTCTATTTCAAATTCGCTGCTTTCTTTAGAAGAAATAATTTTTAAATATAAACGAAATTATAAATTTTCAATAAGGTTAGGTATATGGAAAATTTGGATCTGTGCGAATCATTAATAAAATTTACAATCTTGGCTTCTGCGCAGCTTAGCCAGATCAAGAATATAACTATGAGGCAAGTGCATTTAACAACAAACTAATAAAATAATTGAGTCAGGCACTTTTGTAAAATTGGTTTGGGATAATGCTGATTTTAATATACATACTATTGATAGAAAAGGAACGTTGCATAACATGGGTTCTATTCAGATAGTTACCCCAGCAAATGGCATCGAACCATAAGAACAAATTCAGCGTTTTAAAAAATATACCGTCTGAAACTGAAATTGCACAAATTACAAACATTTCAATTGAAATGTACATAATGAGACTTTTTCATGAAAAATGAATGAAATAATTTAGTTGTTATCATTACTAAAAAAAAGGAGTAAATATAAATCCGACACTAACTCGTTTAAGCCTTAGGATAATCAATATAAAGTAACTGCAAAATTATTTAACTCATTAAGTCCGAATCACTCTAAAAGCTAAAAATACTTCGGAAATCTTTTTAGTAATGTGAGAGGATTCGTGCAATAAAAGATTTGTTTCATTTGGTCGCGTTTTCTCAGGTTATACGTGATTAAAAATTATTTAGGCTTCCATTACAGGGTCGGAAATAGTCCACTTCGATTTGATGGATACATTTATATTGCTAAAATTCGAGTTTATCATGTAGAAATTTTAGAAAAAAGTAGAATTTTCTTCCTGATAGTGGTAAATAAATGCACAAAATTTGACGTTCGTCAATGTATAATGACAGTCAATTAATAAGTTCCTTCCTTTTACTGTAAGTGGATAATCTAATTACTGCTAACTAAAGATTTATTATTATTACCTTGTAAACAAGCTGGTATATTAATCGTTGACACACTAACTAGTATCACTAACGTTAAATATTAGCATCTTATACTTCCTGTTATACAAGTATATTATACATAATTTTCAAGTTTTTATTTGTCGTATAATTCAATAATTGGCAGTAATTGAAACCGTAATAGTAATTGGGTTATCTATTCTATTCAGAGAGCGTGTAACGAAGCGACAATTTATTATGCGAACCAGTTTCAGCGCATAAAATTTAACCGATAAGCTGGTATACTGTGCTTGTATAAAATGAGATGCCGATCTTTCATTATCCTAATAAACATAAATATTCATATTGTTAGACGGCAGTATAATTTTTGCATTTAAATGCCTTAAGCGCACTGAAGGCACTTCATTATTGCTGCGCGTTAAAGGGTAAGTGTACTGGAAAGGTGTCTTGTTACGACATTTAAGAATTTAAAGGACATGCATGGTTGAAATCTCGAGTCTAAGAATGTAATGCAAGTTTTGTGGGAAATGTTTTGTAAGGATTTCTTCTCAAAACTTGTAAAAACATAAAACTCATCATATTATATAAAATAAGATCCTAATTAGTACAGTCTTAGAGTGTCCGCATTTAAATTAGTATAGCAATTGAGTTTGTGCTTCCAAATTAAAATATTGTTCTGATAAAGCTTGGATTAATTGCTGTTTAATAAATATCATTAGATATGCTTTGCTGTGAAACGTGTTATACATTCAGAACTATATTTTCCTCTTTCACTATGCTTAGTACATCAAGATATGTATATTTTTTACATTTAAATGATGAGTTTATTAGATTTTAATTATTTCATATAAACTAACCACTATCTCTATCTTCAATTCATACTCTGAAAGAATAATTCGTTACATAAATAACAACATCACCAGTCGGAAGTAGAAAGATCGCGTGCACAGTATACCCAATTAATTAAGAAAACTGCAAATAAATCATATTGTCCGCATATCTAAGTCAAAACAGATGCGCAGCCATTCAAAAGTTCAGCTTTCATTTCATTTAACCATATCGTCGTCCGCATAATGGCTATTATCTCATTCAGTAGCATATTTAAGCTCTTATAAATAAATTAGTAGCGAGGCATAGTTTTTCATGCCGCATATAACCGCGTGCGCGCGAGAAAACGAAAAGAAACACGCGCGCGCGCGGCACATTGAACGGGGCGGGCGTATTATTACGAAGACCCACCGCGCGCGCGCGCGCATCCGCGATCGTTATCTCGCGTACATAATCGTTCCTTAAACGTTTTTTCCCTCAAATTCAATTATAATCAAAATTTTAATTGCATAAATAATTCATGGGGCCTTTTCCCGATGCTGACAAGACGCAGAGATCGCGCAGGAGCGCGAGACCGCGTAACCTTGGCCGCATCTCCGATCTTGAAATCGCGATTGTGCGCGCGGGCAACAGGCCGACTGAAAGTCCGGCTCTCTCGGCTCTCCCATTACCAGTAGAATGTATCGAGATTTTTTTAAGTTAAGGAACTGCATTTATTTATTTATTTATTGTATGATCCGAGGATTCACTTGTTTTGATTATTCTATTGACAGATTTCATATAGATATCATCTATCTGCAGTTAATGATAGTTCAATTGTTTGAAAATGTTGTGAAATTCGACATCTTACGATCTGCAGATTAAAAAAAGGATTAAAGATGAAAAGCGGATTTCAGTGTTGTGGATGTATCAGGATTATCAATATTACAACAAATTAATTGATGACGTCACAAGTGATTACACATAATTTTAAATAATTTTAGAATTTAAATTTTATATTTGTATTTCAAATTCAAGTTTTGTAAGAAAACTAATTGGTTTAGAGATACATAGAAAAAGTTTCATAATTAAAATTTACGTGTAAGCACTGTCAACTTCAGACATCCGAACTTCATGGAAAAATTACCCTGAAATACTGTAAAGATAAACATTATTCTTTATAACATTTACTGTGCATAAGACTAATTTTTAACATTATGATATCAGAATGTCCCATTTCTAACGTATATTTACGGTAATTTTTATCAGAGAGTTCTTTCTATGTAGTCTACCAAAAACTATTACAAAAATGTAATGAACACTCGAATTCTTATCCTTTTAAGGAGAGTCTTTTGAAAGATTGAAACCTAATCGTGAAACAGTTAAAAGTATGTCAAATCTACTACTTCAGTATTAAATAGTAACTGTTGAATCGGTTAATTTTTCTCTAATTCAATGGTAGTGACGTATCTTTTGCTGTTTCATTTTTAGAGCAAATGTATTATTTTCTATTTATTACAGCTATACAAAATTTTAGGATAAATTGACGTTTAAATAAATACGCCAAACAATACTCTTTAAAATGTATTTATTTGCTCTGTTTGTTGCCAATCGCTACTTTCTTACATATTTTAAATCAACTATAGCACAGTCAATGATTTTCCATATGCTATTTCGCAGAATATCTCTACTTACTCAAAGGCAGCTGCTTTTGGTATTACTGCCCCCGATACGATTGCATAGTGCATATATATACTCAAAATAAAAATTCAAACGTGTATGTATGTTCGGGCTATCGCGACCCCTTTAAAACTAAAATTCTCTACAAAACCATCGATTAGCGTGCAGTGCAGCAGTCGCTTACACAGCTGTACAAAAGAGCTGTACACACAGCCCCGAAAACGAATGGCCAATTATGCATATCCGCACCTCGGCGCGAACAAAACACTCGTATAACTATATACAAAGTCCATTTCGCGCGCGAGCGTAATATTTATCGTTCCTCGGCTCTATATTATGCGTTCCCGCGGCACAGCATAACTTTCTCACTCACTCGCACTGCCGCCATCGCCGGGTATATAATTCCTCGTGCGTGCACCGCGCAGAGCTGAAATCTTATATAGCCGGCTGCACGCTAAAAGGCGCAAAGAGAGGAGCACGACAGCCATGCACCGCAGTCCCTTTGGCTCTTAAAACGAGGTCTGAGCACTGCACCGAAAGGGAGAGAAGCGGCGATGAATGCGCGCTATAGCTGTATAGGCTTATCGGAGGCGAGGATCGTTCGAGCCCTGCGCGAGATGCGCGGCGGCGATTCGCGGGTTTAGAGTGGAGAGAGTCTTTGACAGGTGCCGCGTGCGCGCGCGCGGAATTACGCGCCGGGAACGTTGACACGGGTCAAGAGTGGCGCGGAAAGCCTGGCGAACGCGCATATGTAGAAAGGAGGGGCAAGGGGGAGAAAGGAGAAGAGTTAGGTCGAGAGCGCTAGCGGGGTTTGAAAGGAGTGACCCAGGAGACGACGTAAACAGAAGGATGAGCGGACGTTACGAGAGCTACGTGTTCTTTAAAATATCTCTTTCTTTTTTTATTTTTTTTTGTGTTTTGATTTTAATAATTTCTTGGCATAAAAATATTCGATGGCTATCGAATATTTAATCAAGTTTGATGTCAGCAATATGCGAAGTATAAAATATTGAAATAGATACTCTCTAGTGCATGATAAATTAAATATTTTTCTCTGCAAATTTTGCACCTCATTTTAATACCAGTTTCAGATATTTTGTGAAAGTTATGGTACTCCTCCTGAGTAGGATATGCTTAAAATAATAATGAAGTTCACGTGACAAAAGTAAATGGTGACCTACGGATATACAAGTTATAATAGTTTATAATTGTTATAGCTATTATACACGGAGAGAAAAATATTGTAATTGCTACAAAATGGGATTAGGACTGAGTACAGTGCAAGGTGGGTAAATCGAAACCGATAAAACCTATTTGGATTAATTGCTAATATAGTATAGTAATCAATCCTCCTTGGGTAATTGAATAACATTGAATAATTATTCAATATTTGGCTTATTTTATATGTTATATGTTTATTATTGAAGAAAAATAACTTAGTATTTATATAGTTATCATGAAGTCTATGTGCATACCCATTTTGTTAATATAAAAGCATGAAAAGCGGATGGATAGGAGGTTACGCGAAATTCTATTCATTGCTATACAGGTTAGTACTGAGTCCTAACCTACGTAGTACTATCAACCCATTTTTCTCTTCGGCTCCGACTTCGTACCTTAGTATAGTAATCATTACTAACTTTTTCTCTCCGTGTAATATGTAATTTATAAACCCATTAAATGCGAGTTAATTCAAATATAGAAAAATATGTTAGCTCAAGTTCTTAGTAACAGGTAACAATCTATCGATTTACATTAAAATATTTTAATTATACATAATTATACATGACATTTATTAGCTTGGTTTAAAAAGAATGCTAATAGAAATGCAGAATTTACTGGTCCAACCACGCATGTCTTATACTACTTATGGCGTAAAATGTTTTTATAACAGATTAGGTTCCCATTCAATTTGTAACATGCAGTTCAATTCGTAACTAAAATTTGAATACAAGCATCCACTCTACTTTTCTATTAATTTAATAAATGATCGATCATGATAAATGAAATTGGGCTATAATTAATCACATGCTAATTAATGTCTTTGATTTTGAAGAAAGCTATTTTTAAAATCAATCCATTATTTAAACATAATCTAACCCGTGCCACCTGTACGCAGAAGAAAAAACAAAAGCCAAATGGACACAAGCAGAAAGACTGAAAAAACCAGCGATCGCTAAACAACGATACCCCCTCTCCCTCCCCCTTCTGAAACGGACATTGCCGCAGCATATCTCGCAAGTAAGGATCGACGCAGAAGAGAAGAGCGAAGCATCGCGTATACACACGCAAATCCCCGGCACAGACGCGCGCATAAAGAGTGCACAGGCCCTCGACTAAGGCGGTGAGATACCTGTACACAGCGTCTCTCGTAGGAGCCTCGCGTGATCTCGGCCAGCAGCCATGAGGAGGGGGAGGCAGAGTCGGCTCGATGCTCGCGTTCGACAAGCGCGGCGGTAATGGGCCGTAAAGGATCCCCTAATCAAACGCGATTTTAACGAGCTATGTGGACGATCTTCCTCCCTCTCTCACTCTCTTTCTCTCGCGCGCATATAATACAAGCCGCTGCTGCCCGTCTTCCGCCATCGGCCGCTTACAACTGTATTACGACGCTGGGCAGCGGCACGATCTGAGAGCTTGGCGAGATTCTCTCCGTGCCAAGGGATCGCGGGGCAACTGCGCACGCGTAATAACGCGCCGCCACGTTTTACGGCAGACCCTGAATTTGAAATTTTCTCGCGCGGAGAGGGTCTCTGTCTTGTTGGTTGCTTTTTTTCTCGCGCACCCGGTGTATAAAATGGCCGAGGCAGGCGCTTCGACGGGGTTATGGAAATTTTTTGATTGCACCGCGAGAGAGCTGTTTTGCGATGCAGCTGGACGGGAGAAAGAGAGAGAGAGAAAGAGAGCGAATATCTTTTGTGGAAGGCGATAAATTTGATTTTTTTTCGGTGGAGTGTGAGACTGAGACGTTCGGGTTCGTGTGAGAACGCTTTTATGGGCTTTTGGTGATACAGTGTTTATGTGCTGTCTTTTATTCTTGTATCGCTTTACTCTATAGAAAATTGTAAGTAAAAAAGTATAAGGGGACTTTACAAACTTACGTTATAGTCCCTTTATAAAAAATTCATGGGCTATATTGTATGTTTTATCGACTTCCGATTGATCGAGAAAATTGAAGAGAAAGAGAATTAATTCAATCCGGTTTTGTTTTTGCAATTATAATAAGACGTACGCCATCAGTTAATCTATTCACTGGGCACTCAATAAACATTCACTGTTTACAGATTTTATGATATCAATTAAAATGAATAAATAAAATACATAGAAAAGTAATTGATACTACGATTGCGCATATAAATCTCTAATTACTTACGTATATAAAGTTCTGAATTGTTATATTTTTCAGAACGAATTCGTTAGGCAAGAAAATACTAATGTTTTATTCGCGCATAAAAATGTATTTTGTATGGGATGTGTTTTAATAATCATTGTATGATATAATAAGTAATTAATGGCCGTGTTATGTAAGGCAGCGACCAGTAGATTGTTAGATATTTTATCGGGATGCACATCATGACTCCTCAATACAGCGATGAATAACAAATTTATTTCAGATACAAGACCATTGATAAGTCCATTCAAGATTTCCTCTCATACAACAAAACGCGGAAATTAAACAACGGAAAAAAGTGCGGCCCCATTCAAAAGCACAACGCAACATCAGCAGCTACCGGTGCTTCAAAACAAACAATTAAAGCCCATTGCGCGCTACGCCGCGGATTTAAAATAAAAATCAAATAAAGCAAACAACTCCGTCTCTCTCTCTCCTCTCTTTCTCGGCAAGCAGCAACCTAATTAACGTACACTTCAGCCTCGATTACATCGACATTTCCTCTCCGCTTTCATTCGATACTTGTATATATATATAGAGCGTCCAGCAGCAGCATCGCGAAGGAGACAGAGGTGAGGGGCAGTCGGTACACGTTATGAGGTATCGTCGAAAGGAAGAAAAAGGGGGAGCGTCCAATAACGGGAGAGAAAGAGAAAGAGAAAGAGAAAGAGAGAGAGAGAGAGAGAGAGGCAGAGAGATGGAGAGGGAAGCTGTACACGAGAAAAGGAATACTATCAAAGATCTTCGGGATCGCTTTTGTCCGCCGTTAACGAGTAAAATGGGAGGAAGCGCGCTGAAGGTGGGGGCGGCATATCCTCTTACCGTTTTCCTTTTTTGAAAAGCCTCGCAAGAGCAA
Source organism: Gastracanthus pulcherrimus (assembly GCA_949152435.1). Classification (NCBI taxonomy): domain Eukaryota; kingdom Metazoa; phylum Arthropoda; class Insecta; order Hymenoptera; family Pteromalidae; genus Gastracanthus; species Gastracanthus pulcherrimus. The sequence continues at coordinate 41,786,992 of OX424576.1, forward strand.
TCGTTCGCTGAAAAGACAAAAAGAAAGCTGTTGCGAGCGCTCTATTCGAGCAGGGATCCGCGCACCAAGTGTCTTATGCGTGTAAGTGTGTATGTATGTTGTGTGGTATATCGTGTACGTTTTGCGGGCTAAGCTTGAAAATTTTTCTCCCTTTCGCCCGGTATCAAAGAGCGTATGCGGAGATGGTCTCGTTGCTCGAGAGAAACATTATCCGCAACGGTATCGTGTTTACCGTAGCCGGAATTTACATCGCAGCTAGGTGAAGATATCGCGCGCTAGCGGCTTTAACGAGGGACGCGCCGATCTCCCTCTCTTTCTCTTTCTCTCTCGTTCTCTCTCTCTCTCTCTCTCTCTCTCTCTCTCTCGATGCGCTTTTGCAAAGTCCGCGCGAGCTCAGTATTTTCCGGTGAATTAGACGAGGCCGTTAAAGAGCGAAGGAGTGCGCGGGCGAAAAATCCCGGAGAAATCCCTCCTGCTGCGCGAGGCTTTTCCTAGCCGCGCTTCTGGAGCACTATATTCGTGAATCGCGCGCTCGTTGCTTCGGTTCGGTTCGTTAGCTCGGGGAGCCGGCGAAAATTTTCCTTATTAGGCACGCTCGAAGCTCGCGTAATCCGTTACTAAGTGCGCGGCGCAGCCAGGTTGGCCATCATGCCCTCCCTTCCTTTTTTTCGGGGGATTAAAAATAAATAAGGCTGAATGCTAGTGGTGCGATATTTAGTTTAAGTAGCGAGAGTATATAAAGTTATTCATTTAGATGAAAGCTTCTTGGAATTTAGATTTTGAAGCAGAACGTTGCAGTTTATAGAAGGTTCTTTTACTAAAAGTAAACGCGTTTAGTAAGATGATAATTCTAATAAAAATTTATTTCAAATATCAAGGGGGTTAGAGTATTAGTGTACTATTATTATGAAAATAATTGGGAGGGGAGTGTATAAGGGCAACTTCAAGCCTCAGCGGAAGCTGATCAATTTGTTTGTCAAATGATGGTTCAGATGGTTTATAATAAAATTTTTAGAAATAATTCAAGCTAAAATAAGCTAAAACTTCGGTCAATAATTTTGTTGTTAAAATTCTCACACTCAAATCCTAGTTATATGTATTTTGAACACAGTAAAACCTTAAATCCGAACCGAGGTGTCTGACACTAAAAACCTCACCTAAAAATATATAGGCAATTTATTTGAAAGTGGTTAGGTCCCTTAATTATAATAATTATTACAATAAAGAGTGGCTTTGAATCTGGCTTAATGTACAGGCCAAGACTACTAAGATCGCAAAATATTATCGAAAATCTAGTTGTCGACCGTTTGTAAGCAGATCGATAAAAATATATCAAAAACAAATTAATTTTATGGTTCTTATTTTAAAGTTGGAGTTAAATTTTTAAATGTCACACATAAAAATGAAAAATTATTAACCTAGCAATATTTCATTTATCGGGTTTATCTCTTGAAAGAATATAGTTGAAAAATAACTAAGTACTAGGGTCAGTACCTAATAGCTATGAAAGCTTCAAGATCTCTTTTTATCGAAGTTTGTTATAACCTATATGTTCTACAATTAGAAGTGTCACATTCAACTGCTTTCCATATATAATAGTAACATTTTTGTGATTAATTTTTTATATTTATATGAAGATAGTTATAGTTCACTCTTCAATATAATATTGATTCTGAAAATACATTTAAAATATATATATATATAGACTAACTTTTTCCAAACAGATATATCTCTTTATTTAATTAATATATATATAGTTAAAATTAAATTGACATTATATATATATATATACCGTAAACTTAAAGTTTATACGAATATTTCGCTTTACAATGAAATGTTCTAATTTTTTTTTCTCTATTTAGCGGAGCGAGCAGGGGGAAACCCCCCTAGTATAGTGGAGAGGGTGGTGGAGAGACTTTGAAGAGGGCGATTGGAGGCGGTGGATGGGGTTCGCGGGTGAGAGGGGGAGAAATATTTGTATAAACTTTAATTTTTTTAACATATTTTGTACCACACTCCCCCTCTCCCCCCCCCCACCCGCGAATCCCATCCGCCCCCCTCCATCGCCCTCTTCACAGCCTCTCCACCACCCTCTCCACTCAAGTGTCTTCATAAAAGGTACCATTTACAGCTCCTACTAAGTACTTTCCATCGAAGTCTATGTTTTTACCATGTTGACCGAAGGATACGCATTTATATAGTGCCATACGTTACAAAGTTTCATTCGTCAATTATTATTAAAATTTCTAGCAATAAATTGAATTGCATTTTAATGAAACTTTTTAAACGTTATAAGGTGGAGGGGAGAGAAGGGGCGAATGTGCTATAAAATAACGTACATTTTTAACGAATTTTACGTTATTTAGTGGAGGGGTGACAGATTGGTGGTGAAGATGGGTGGAGGGGCTGAGTTCCGAAAATAATAGTAACAACTATACAATATAGGAAGATATATATAGCGCGTAATTTTATTAACTCTGCTAATTATGCTAAACTCGCGGTAAAACAGTAGCATAATACAGAATAACAACAACCTTCATCAGTCATTTGATATTTATCTTCTTTCTGCAATCTCCATACCCAAGAGCGAAAACAAGCAGAACAGCGGAAGTACTCGAAAAACAGGTCAGAGACATTCTGCGCAGTAGTTATAGACCCCAGCATCCTTCAACCCCTACAATTTCTCGTTAAATGAAGCATCCCACCAAGAATCATCAACCATTAAGAGCCTTGCTCGTGCAAGCAGCTGCTCTTAGCCGCAGTGAAGAAAAGAACAAGAAGACGAAGAAGACAAGAGAGCGAAGCACGCCAAGTTATCTAGTACACCAACCCAGTAAACCCCCAAAGAAAGAGAAGGAGAAAGAGAGCGTACGCCAAGTACAAGCTGGGTCTAGAACGGGGGGGGGAGGGGGAGGGGGGAGGAGCCGAAGAGAACCAATTATGAGGGGGCGGGTATAGAGGGGGGCGAATGAGCATTGTATACGAAACTGGAGATAGAGGCTCCGCAGAGAAAAGAGAGAGAAACAGCAAGCAACCCTTTGTTGTGTCCGCGTGCTGCGCCTAGAATGAATGATTCGCGCGGGGGCGCGAGAATAAGTGCGTGGCTATATGGAGAGGCGGGGTGCGCGCGGGCGCCAGCTCGAAATTGAAATATCCTTGGAGGCTGGGTTGTGCGCAGGATCCTACCTTGGAATGAAATACCTCGGCCCGTGGAATTCAGATTTCGAGTTTTGCAAGATTAATACGTTCCTGGCGATTATTCCGTGCGCAGAAGCATGGCTAAATGTGTACAGCTTGCTGCTTTCAGCCCCTCGACTCAATGTCGCGTGGCAGCTCCGCGAGCTGAGATTGGTTTTTGAAGTTTTGTTGGCGAGAAATGGTATCGTTTTAAACGAAGATTTAGAATAGTATAGTTTACGTCTAATCCGACGAATAAAATTAATTATGCACTGATTCTTATAGAAAATGTTAAAGGCAAGGTTGAGGGGTCCTCTACAAAATTTAAAGCAAACATATTAACATTAATTAATATAATAGAAATAATTAAATATCAGTAAATTGATAAAATATAAAAATTAATAAATTACTCAAAATAATAATTATTTATTTAAATCTTATGAAAACCATGAAAAATGGGCTGAAATTTACAAGAGTATCAAATTATAATTTTAAGTTACTTATTATAAGTCAGAATTAAGTAATCTATTTTAAGTCACAATACAAATATAGTATTTACTTGATTGATTAATATATTCAAGGTTAGTTGCATAAGAATCAGAATTTTTTTAAAACAAAATATTCATCAGAAAATCACAATTAAACGAAGAACACTCCAATCATGCCATCAGCGACTAACTTTTTCCGCAAACAACCGACGCTTCCTAATTCGCGTTAAACCCGCTCCGCCACTCTTCGTCGCTTCACTTACACATGCACACATCACGCATATAGCCGCGGTCCTCCCCTTAAATAACTAAGACCTTAGCACACGAACGCTCGCTCGCGGGTCTCACCGCAGGCGCGACAGTTAATGAAACGCCCTATCTCGATTACTCAATTATTAATCGCACACATGGGGAATATTGAAACAGTTTCGAACCGTCGCGCCACTACGCTCCTCCTAGTCCTCTCTCTCTCTCTCTCTCTCTCTCTCTCTCTCTCTCTCTCTCTCTCTCTCTCTCTCTCTCTCTCACGCGACGCTCGCTCGCGCGTGTTCCTGCAAAAGGAGTAGAACTCGCACGTATATAAACGCACGCGCACGGCGAAGTTCGGCGGGAGTTCTGCGGGCGCATCGCCCATTACCCATTCGAGCCGCTGCAGCCAGCAGCAGCAGCTCAGTGCGGAGAGCGAGAAGAAACTTTGCCCACTACAAGTTGGACCGTACTGTCGATCAAAGTAGATTTCCTTCGAGAGGAAATCGAGCGGCTTGCCCCGTGCTGCTTCTCTTTTTCGATTTTCCTTGCCCCGAGACTGCTACGGCGGTTTCACCCAGGCTGCCGTACCTTCTCGCGTAACGTCCGTGTCCGAGCGGAAGTTTCTTTGTGGGCTGTTTTTTTTCTTCGGTGTTTTTAGCGTGGAGGGTGACGAGAAGTCGAGAAGTTTTCGACTTTGATCCCAGTGAATTAGGCTGCAAATTCATTTATTTTTTGTCTTTTTGGTTGATGCTTTTACAATAAGTATCTAATTATTACCGATTTATAACATGGGGAAAAATAAATAATATTTCAATCATGTTTGTATATAATATAGTCATGCGCTTGTCTCAAAAAAGCGCATTCGGTATTTGAGTGCAAACATATGAACAAACTTACTTATAAATTATTTGTATGAATAATAATAATAATTTAAATTGATTCACTTCAATTATTTCTATTTGCAGCCTCTCGAAAATATGCACAATTTACAAATCAAACCAAAACATGATATTTTGAGTGATTAAGGTGGCTCCGTCGCACAGTCTCGTATCTGTAAGGGGTCCCGGTACACAATTTTTTTTTCTAATAACCAACGGAATTCCAATAAAAATGATTCAGTATCAATTTTCATACAGATTGACCTGAATGTATGTTATAATATATGAAAAATAATAACAATACGCGTATATAATATGCATACAAAAATACGCTCATTTTACTTATTTATTAAATATTTTTTATATTTGGCTGGCGACCGAGTATTTTTGTTGAATAATTGTGATCTATAGTTAAAATAATATAATCTCCTGGTGGTTTTATGAAGAAATCATGGTTTATCATGTAGTTACAGGCATATGTTGCCACCAGAGCCCATGTTCAAAATTCTATTTTTAAACATTTTTTTCTCTTCAATGTACCTGTCGACCTTACCTAACCAAAATTTTAATCGAACGTTTAAAATGCACATTTTTACTGAGATTTTTATTTTTTGTTAATGATGGATTTTCATAAAACGGCGGAGCCACCTTAAATAAAACAATACTGGCAATTTTCTAAACTTGACTGCTATAAATATTCTGTGGCAATCAGAGCAAAGGGAATCACTATTTTTTAACGTCCGATTCCCAACGAACTATGAAAAGTTTCCACTCAAATTCATATTATGAACAATTTGATTTTCATTCTTTAACGACATTTGTATACTTATTCAAATATTTCATACAATTAAATAAACTTTATTAAAACTTAAACGATTTTAAGAATGATAATCTATTACATCCAAGCGTATAATAATAAAAATATTAATTTCAAAACGATACATCAATTGCGCCTTAACGAGCTTTGTCCTAATGGAAGCATCAACGTATTTAATAAACTCGATTCCATTCACAAAAGACACGCCAGGCACTCTCTCCAACAAAACAACGAATTCAATTCACTCAAATCCAAATTAATGCCATTCCACACATAAATCATGCGCGTTTAACTCGTCGAACGTGCTCTACAGCAGCGAACAAAAGGAAGCCACAAGCGGGAGAAAAATAAGAGTCGAGTAGTCTCTCTCTCACGTTTCCCATATCGCACATAACGGGGATATCGCTGGCCAGAAAGGGTTAATTAATTTTATTGTATAGCTCCGCGCACTTTTGTTCCTACATACCTACAGCCCGTACACGCGCTCGCTCGCAGCGATAAATTCTTTCGACGGAGCAAAGCGACGTGTATAGCAGCTCGGCGGCGGCGGCGGCGGCGGGCGCGAAAGGGTGCGGTAATCAGAAAGGAAAGAGATCGATCGCACTTCCTCGCTCTCGCTCGACTCTAAAGAGATGGATTAGCTGCTGCTGCTGCTGCCGCTGCTGCTCCTATGCGCGCCGTTCTCCGCCTAATTCTCTTTCTCTCGCGTGTAGCGCGCGAGCGCGTGAAATTAATTATTGTTTTAAGCCATTAGCGCCGTTATGAGAATCGAATTGCGCCCTCCGTCGAAAATGCGCGCGTTCGTGCGGGTTGGTGCGCTTATTACTTCGCCTGGGCATAATAATTAATCAAGGGTCCTTAATACGCCGACGCCGCGTACACACGGCTGTGTATATAGATTACGGAAAAAGGATGAGATACGCCCGATTTTTCACAAGTTAATTATCTCGCGGAAGAGCTGCTGCTGCTGCAGTTGTGTGTCTGCGAGTATCAATCATTTTTAAGGCTTCGTTAGAGGTGATACTGGGTACTACATGTTAGAAAGATCGTTAAATTTATTTAGAACAAGGGCCGATCATTCTGCTTATGATGGTAATTTTTATAACATATTTTATACATATTATGTTTCATTAGGTACAATACTATACCTGGGAAGTATTATGTCAATTTACATTTGAACATTTTTAAAAGTATTAACTATATTTTACTAATATTGCAGTTTAGAGCAGTTCAAATTTGATTTCCTGTACAGACTATACTTATATAGTTAATATAACCTGAAAATTATTAAAGATGTTACCTGTATTACTTATTAGTTATAGTTCGTTAGTGATTCTTCCACAAGAATCGACCATAAATATACAAATTTAAACAGTAATTGTTTTACTTATTATATTAGGATAAACGTTATAACATGAGAAAAAGATACTTTAAGTGAAAAAGAAAACCTGCAAAGTTATAGCCAATCGTTTATACTTGTACACGTACGAATTTACAAAAATGAATACGGGCATATTACATAATTGGCTTATACTTATACATAATTGGCTGTAATTTCGCAGGTTTTGATTATTTTCCAAAATTTTATATCTGTCTTCCTCTAGTTGATGCGATATATAATTTTACAATGTCGAAATATATATGAATAAAATTTATTTTATCACTTAAACTACCCTTCTTTCTTCATATAGCGTTTCTCATATTGTAATATGTAAACAAATTATTGTAAAAATGTTTTATTTATGGTAGATTCTCGTGGAAGAACCATCATCTTAAATTTATTTTGGGCAAGAGCTGATCATCTTTATGCTAATGATGATAATCATTATAACAATTTATGGGTGTGGCGTATATTATGTATAATATACCTACATACGATTATTCAAATTCATATTTCAACATTTGTAAAATAATAAATTCCTGTTTTACTAATATTATTTATAGCAATTCAAATTTGATTTCCTGTACAAAGTGCTCATGATTTATACAAACTGAGAATTATTACAGGAACTTAGCATACATGAGAAATAACCAATCAATTCAATTCCTATTCAAAGACACATAAATACGAGAATCCACGTAAAGTAAGGCATGCTCCCAATGAATTATCATATACATTCAGTTCGCCTGGGAACTAACCGCACACGCGAATGACTCCGCGCGCACATACACGCTCACTCGCGCCCGATCCACACATTCACACAGACACACGTCGCGAAATAATATTCTCTTAGGCACACCTGGTATCGTATTGCCAGGGAGCTTTAAATCCCTTAAAAGAGCAACAGTTTCAAGTCCGATGGCACTGTAAACGGTCTCCCAAGGTATATGTATTCGCTTTGTATATTACGAGAAACGCGAACGCGACATACATATATACACTGCATACACGCGCGACTTCATTAGGCGCATAAACGAAGCCCGCAGCAGTGCAGCATATAGTAGCGAGCTTTGTGCGCGCAATAGGTCGAAAATTCAAGCGCTCTCTCTCTCTCTCTCTCTCTCTCTCTCTCTCTCTCTCTGTCATGTAGCCGAGGGGCGGCCATTGTTCGCTACCGCGTGTACGTATATACGTATTCGCGTATATATTCCAGGGGCGCAATATTCCACGCGTGACACGCAGTAATTAAAGCTCGTGTATATATATTTCGCCTTCGCGCATACATATGCCTTTTGACGTTTCGAATATCCCGCCGTTTGAATTGCGCTTAAAGAGCTTCTCGCTCACTCCCTCGCTGCGGTATTATGATTGTTTACCCCGTTTAACGCTCGCTCGTTCCGAGAGACGCGAGCTTTGCTGCGCGTACTGCTGCGCACTTTCGTATTTTTTTTCTTTCTTCGTGCTGCCGCGTGCGCGAAGTTTCATCTGCGGGCCGAGAGCTACAGCCGCGTAACAACGGCGCGCGAGCGCTCGGTGTTACACATGTGAAACGCCCGTTTCGTGTCGTTAATCGCGTTTGTCGCGCTCAGTTTATTTTGCATCGCCTGTAGCTTATGAAGCATGGTGCGCTCGATATGTGACGTTACATGTGTGCGTATAAGGTCGTCGAACGAGCTTACGCGTGTACACTATACTGTCGCGTGTGAGGGTTTTTAATTGCCTTGCTTTTGCGAATTCGTTTTAGAAGAGAGCAACGATGGAACGTGTCATCGCAGCTTTGCTTTGTGAAGAGAATTAAAATATTAATGATTTGAAATCAAAGCTACATTTGTACAGGGAAAAGAATGTTTTTTTCATTTAACAAAGTCACGTGGTAAAATACGCACTAACTAAGTAATTTGTTACCGCTTACCAAGTAATTTATCGTTTCTATAAAGTGATAAGTTAATTCTACTAATCCAATTTTAAATTAACAAATTACTTGGTAAGTGTAATAAAGTAATAGTTAGTGCGTATTTTACTAAGTGACTAGAATTAAGAAAGTATTTTTTGTCCGTGTATACAATTAATTTAGCTTAAAGGAAATAAATTACACTAGTTTCACCATTTCATTTTCAGTGGTACCTTTTGCGTACATGAACATCTGAACATTTTTATTGCTTTATAAATCATTATTCTTCAAGTACCAAAACCTTTTTAATACTTTATTGTTGATACCAACAATAGAAACAATGCAAAAGAATAGAAAGCGACTCTTTTAAGATAAACGGTTAATATACAGTAACAAAATTTTTAGCATATGATCTAAAAGAAGGGAACACTTTACACTATTGTTTGTCATTATTTTTTTAAAGAGATTTTTGATAATTTTAACCCTCCGTCTACTACTTGGGTCTTTTTTGACCCAAGTGAAATTTTGCACTCAAATTTTTGCGAGATAACTCCCTTACATAAAAAAAATTGTCAGTGAGAGGTAAAAACCAACATTTTTTACTACAATTTAATCTCATATATAATGATATGAAAGACAATATGTTATGAAATAAGGGGGTTTTGTCAAACTAAAAAAAAATTCTTTTATCGAAATTCCGTTATTGTAAACTTACATATCGTCAACTTTAGACTTTAAAACAGAAAAAGCTGACAAAACAGTGGAGACTTTTCTATTTGTTACCCGATTTGAATTTTGAAGATCTCATTTTGTTACTTGAATAATATCAGAGGAAATTGCAGATATAAAAATTGAAAACCATCGAAAAACCTGCAAAGCTACTTTTTTCTCTATTAAAGTCTAAAGTTGATGGTATCAGATTTTACATTAATAGAATTTTGATAAAAAAATTTTTTAGTTTCACGAAAACCCCTATTTCATAATATATTAACTTTTATATCATTATGTGAGATTAAATTGTTGTGAAAAATGTTTGTGTTTTATGACATATTATTTACGTATACAATGTCCTTAATGGTTAAGGAACTCAAGGATATGACACATGTCTTAGACTATATAAACTATATTATTGTATTGCGTTGATATTTGATTTTGTATTCTAGGTTCTATAAACAAGTTATTTCTGATTTAAAAGAAAATCACCTACAAAATTTATGCTCATGCTTTGACGTAAAATACCGTGCCAGGGCGATGCGTCGCACGATTCACGCGATAGTGTGTTGATAAACTTTCGTCATAAGATTATGCAAATAACTTTACATTTTCCGTCGAAGGCTAAAAAGCATTTTCACGCGCACCCTTATATAGCCTGCATGATCCCACCCACTCGACTCGGTTTTAGGACTCGGGTGCGACAGCGGGTTTATATCGTGGATCGTAGCATCGGGAACCCCTCGCGAGGTCTCAAAATTGACAATTACATCGCGGCCCTTTGGATCTGGAATTCGTAAGAGAGAGAAGAGAGAGAGAGAGAGAGAGAGAGAGAGAGAGAGAGAGGTCGGGAATATGCGTATAGGGGAGTCGGGAGATCGTGTGCGAGGCTCCTTTTGATAATCGACGAAGCGACGTCGACGTCAATCTTCTTGCTTTTGTCAATACCTTGGCGAGAGGATTCTGAGCTCAGCACGCCCATTTAAATTTTAATCAAAAGTTTATCTGATTTAAATCTTTGGATGAGGTGTTGTAGAATTTTCGCGCAATTTATTTTTAAATTTGAATACGAGTTATTTTAGAATATTCTATAAGATACGTTGTCAGAATGTACACTTTTCTTATAAAAATAATTTTGGAGTAAGTCGTTTAGAATAAGACAGTGAGCCTTTCTATCTAAATTTTATAGTTTCGTTAAATGAGTATCATGATATTTTGAATAAAAAGATAGCTGTGTAAGGTAGTAACTCCATCCTCTGCAAGGAGGATCGCAAATAATTATTTAATTTTCATGCAACATATTACGTGCAATTAATTAATTTCCTCTGGTAGATAGAATCTTCTTCTTTACGAATGAAATTAATTGGGCAAATAACATCAACAAATGAACTTGTTTCTAAACTATAAACGAGTCTATGCCATGATCTAATAGATAGTTTTAACTAAATAGAGAGTTCTTACAAAATACATGGTTCTAACTAAACAGATAGTTCTAACTAAATAGATAGTTCTAATCAAACATATAGACCATAATGGACTATTGCATAGAATATATTTCAGGACAATAACATAATTTTATTTAATAAACGTATTTTCGTTTGTTAAATGTTTTTTACGAATAAAGACAACCTTATCGTTCCATTCTAAGTTGAAAAGAAAGAGTTTGTTTTCAATTTATGAAAATATTGTTTTGTAAACTCAACCATTTCTAGCTTAAATGTAACTTATTCATTTCCATATTCGTTGAATATGCTGAACCATAATTATATAATCTATTATTTTGTTACACTATTTCAAAACATACCTTTTTTAAGTTTGTGTTTTTATTTTTATGTAAACATAATAATCAAAGTATAAGATCAAAAACTTCGCTAAAGTATAACTCTATTTGGACTGCGAAAAAGTGCCTCGTGTCCCAATGACATAGCTTTTATGTCTTGATGGTACTTGGCCGACATTTTCCATTCCTCCCCCGCAAATAGCATTTCAGGGGTTGGACTTGATTCGGCTTGGTTTCGGCAACGAGAGAGAGAACGAGAGAGATACAGCGTACAAGCCAGACAGAGATCGAACGAGTTTGGCTGAAAATATATATGTCGAGGGGTCCTGCGCGGGAAAAGAGGAGAGGAGAAAAGAGGCCGGGCGCTACAGGCGGTCGTTACTTTATCGGTGTGGCGGCGTCGCCGACTTTGAGGCTGAAAAACATCGTTACCGGCAAATGACGCAGAAACGAGCGAAGCGTTACGTATATATAGGGCCACTGCGAAAACTTCGACCCTCCTGCGCGCGGCCATAAAAAACACTCGACGGGGGGAGGAGACACGTCGCACCCCATGTAGAAATTGTCATTATTGGCAAAATGGCTTGCTATACTGTTACCTAAGTGCGATTATAACCGATTTTCGTGTAGATTGTGATCAATTTAATGGTATTGAATCAGAAGCTAAGAATTAAGAATACAAAACGTATTAAATTTACAATTTTTAATTAAAATTTTTTTAAAAATATACTAAAAACGTATTTGTTAAAAAGAATATTTATAAACATCGCTAATTGAATTTTATCGGTAAAAAAATTGTATTATATAAATAAAACTGTAATTGGTATAAGAAAGAAAGTAATGTAGGGTAATTGCCATTTTCGTCTCTATTTACATCTAAACCCAAAAGAAAAATAGACGGAAGAAGAAGACGCATAAAGAGCGTCCACAAAGTCGGGCGACCGGTTCCTTCGGTAATCGCGCGTATGACCGTATAGTGCGGACCCTGCAGCAACCGCCGCCCATTATATATATATATATATATATATATATATATATATATATATATATATATATATACATACATGCGGGACTTGCGCCTTATTGAAAACTCGAGGTCGACGTCTTTTTTCCGTCACCCCCGAGGTTACCCTCCTACGGAGGCAGGCGCATTAGCATATTTTCCGGGCGTATATACCGGGACTTCCGCTGTCGTTTGCAATGCGTCGTTATTCTCACGCACTCCTCTCTCTCTCTCTCTCTCTCTCTCTCTATATATATATATATATATATATATATATATATATATATACATATATATATCTCTCTCTCTCTCGCTCTTTCTCTCTATAGTTTTTTTTGGCTTCGTTCCTTTAAAGAAATTGGCAGGGATGATTTACGCGATGACTTGGTTATTTGATAACAGAGGATAAAGGAAAATGCAAATCGAGTGATTCGATAGAGATCTAAAAGTAATCTTTGACAGTATGCGTCCTTTCTTGAGACGATATTGGTTAAAAATGCAATATTGTGTTTTGAAATACAAGTATTGAAATGGTATAAAGCGTCTGTTATATTGCATTTGAAGTATAGTATTAGATACGTAAACCAATCATATATTTATATTATTTACTATAATTATTATTGGTTAACCAATAATTATTGGTTAGCTTAAATAATTTCTTACTTATTCAAAATACTTAGTACAATAATAACAAGTGTCCGTGTTTGCGTATCCATAGCTCCTTTTATAGAAAATTAACCCTTTCTCTCTTGGCGTACGTCGTGATTGATTACGGTGATGGATTTAGGCTTCATGGATTTTTAATCCAATAAGTCTCAAATCAAAATTAGTTTACTCTGTTATTTTTTTCAGATTCTTAGTCTATTGCGTTTATAGCATACATTTAAGATTATTTATTCGTAATATATTTTAAACTCCATGTCTATACTCCAGTTTCTATTTTCTTAAGATAATTATTAGCCAGCGTACGAACCCATGACTTCCCTAAATCAAAAAGGAAGTTTTGCTTGGTCTAAAAATTTTGACATTCACGAAATGGCTTTGCAACTTGACGCAAAGGCATTCTAAGTGCCGGAATTTTCCTCCTTCACTGCCTCTCACTCTTTGTTCTTTATTTCCTTCCTTTTTCCCGAGACGCGCGGCCTCGCACTAAATAAAAATAGGACTTATACCGCGTATCAAGCTCACGGGCGGCCAATAAATATTAGAACGCGCGGGATCGACCTTTGGGGGTTCAAGTTATGCCATGGCGCTGCTGCTGCTGCCACACACACTCTCTCTCTCTCTCTCTCTCTCTCTCTCTCTCTCTCTCTCTCTCTCTCTCTCTCTCTCTCTCTCTCTCTCTTCGACTTTTGCGACGTGCTTTTGCCGACAGCAGCAGCAGCAGACGTCAGGCGTATAATATTCTCCGGCAAATACTTGGGGAAAATTCTCCGCGAAACTTTCTTTGTACTTGCATATACACCCGCGCGCATATTATAGGTGCACGTGAGAGCGAATTATGCGATGCAGAGCATGCAAAATGAAAGCAATAGTTCGGGGGTAGAGGGATGGAGGGGACGGGAAAAAAGCAAAAGGCGCGGGACGCAAAAGCTGAATTTATCGGGTTTCGCGATCAAGAGTAAGAGAGAGAGAGAGAGAGAGAGAGAGAGATAGAGAGAGAGAGAGAGAGAGAGAGAGAGAGAAAGAGAGAGACTCCCTTCGCAACTGAAATTCATAGAAGGCTTGAGAACTTGACCGAGTTTGATTATGTATAGAGACAAGCGAGATATGCATGCCGGCTTTACCGTAGCCGCATATTTATCTTGTTACGAATGTGCAGCTCGCGTTCGAGCAGCAAGAAATGATTTAGCATAGTTGTCGACGTGGAAGCGGAAAGAGAGATGGAAACTAATTTGAAATTATGATATACTTATAGTGCATTATAAATGGCCTACTTAACTTTGAATGTAACTGTAAGAGTGATCTGAACGAAATCGGTTACAGTAGGGTGATTTTCACCAAACTGTTAGATTCATGGCATCGTGTGTTGTGGGATACCAAAGCAATAAACCGTAAAATATACGTGGAATATACGTAACATTTTATCGTTTTCAAGAAGTTCTAGAATTAAGTAAAGGGAACATTCTAATTATGGTAAATTATCCAAAGAAAACCATTTGAAATGTTATCTCCATGTCATATCCTTATCATTTCACGCTCTCATGATTGAATGAATCAATGACAATAAAGATAATATGTTGTATTTTAAAGTTTTAATATAAATAAATCATTTATGAATAATATATCTTTTATTTAAATGTCACCTCCATGGCATATTTTTTTCAACGAAATACTTTAACTTTACACAGATATGAAAGTAAAAAATTCAATTTTAAACTACCACAAGTGTGGGTGATATAAGATATTAATTGTTTTTGGTAGTTATATTAGGAGTGATATTTTTACAATTTTATGAATGACAGTCTAACAGTTTCGTGAAAATTACTCACTAGAATCATACCCTTCAGGTCACGGATTTTCATAATACAATGGAAGGTGTTTTCTGGTATCTAAAAATGAAGCATGTAGCGCCGGACGCCAAAAGACAATTTCGCTAATCCATCAAAAAATTTAGCTGAGTCACCTAAACTAACGGATAACGCTTTGCTGTTTCACTAAAAATCCTTTTTTGTGAACGCGTTAACAGCGGCTGATCATTTTCAATCGCTTGCCATATATTTCGGATGCTCTAAGACGGATGTAAACGCACGAACGATAAAGAAAAATATACAAAGCCGGCGTGCGTGCGCAATTTCCTCAAACGCGATATTTTAGTGGACAGTGGGCGACTGCGTCTCGGCCTAATGCATCGAAGAAAAACAACGCTATATATATATATATAAGTGAAAAAATAGCAAGCGAGAAGGCTAAACTTGCGTGCAGTCTCGCGTGGAGAAAGGGCAAAAAAGAGAGAAAACGCGACTGATGTATGTCCCGCGATTTCCACCCCCTTGCCAGAAACGCATATAGCTATATAGAGAAAAGAGCTGCGAAAGGAAAAAAGAAGCAGGCGCGCGATGTTCGTTACAATATTAATGCGCTTATTATGCGACGTCGTAACTTAATGGCTCTTTCTCGACCCCTACTCGAGCCCACCATAAGTCACACCACGGGTACGACTATACACACTCTTTCTCCTCTTTTCGACCTCTCGGCTTCTTCTTCACCTTTTTTTTGTGCCTTTTCGAGGACTATAATATACGCGACGCTTCGCGCCCGCACGGCACATCGCCTCCTAATCCGAATTGGATTCGCGGCTGCCACGTGATGGGCTTCGGGTGCGTGCGCTTTATTCCTTTCCCGTTTTTGTGGATTTGTGCAGCGGTGAACTCGCGGCTGGATGGCTCGTCGATTATAATCGAACGCGCCCCGCCGCGCGCGATTGTCTGGTTTATTTTGCCAGTGGCGTGCACAAAAATTGCGTGTGATTAATATCGAGATCGTCTATCGCTTTTTTCAATTTTGCTGGGTTATGTGTTTTTTTTTGCGATTTTATGGAGCGGTTTGATAGAGATACGCTTTGTTCTGGAAGCTTCTGTCAGTCAGAAAATGAGGTACTGTGTGCATGCGAAAGATTGAATGCATAATTTAAATTTATGGTTGCATTAAAACAGGAGAATATGAAAATCGTATGTTTTATTGCAGAATGATTATATGGGCGATTGTCAAAAACTTGGCTCTTTTTAAAAGTATGATTTTCAAAAAAGTAAAGTCTTTGAAACCGAAAATAAAAAATATGATGTTATAATATTAATCGTATAAATACAGAAAATAAAAATGGTCGAGATAAAAAAACACTGTTATGTAGTAAAAAAAATATTACAATGTTGAAAGTTTCTTATAACCAATTATTTTAAATTACGAATTTATAGAGTATAACTTGCATTTAATATTTTTTGATATATATTACTTTACGTGAGGTATCTCTTGTTTAGCACAAATTAAAAATTGCATCGCTTATTACAAAATATGAACGATTATGATCTACGCTTAAATAGGTTAAAATGTTGTTTGTTTACCTATTTGTCGTATTCGATGTTACCGCCTTCGATTGTTTTAGTGCATTTAACGTAATCATTGGACGGAGAAGACATTTGTGCCGCACATATTTTATTAGTAGTTTATTTATTTAAATGCACCAGATGTATGTGAAATTAAAAAAGAAGTAAATCCTGTGTCCTTTTAAACGACAAACGATTTAAATATTTGTTTTTCTAACTGAATGCTCCGTTAAAGAATTTTTCGCTGGACAGACAAGACATATAATAAAGGTATGGTAGTAGAAGTGCAACATTAACTAATTATTTGTAGAAAACAATACTAATAAATAAGTAGATGTGAACTTTTTTTACAAAATTTATATAAGAGTTACAAGAAGGAATAGATAACATTTTAATTTGTGAATATTTGAATACAACTTTCTTTGAATAAAGCCCTTGGGACGAACAAGACATCAAAACTAGGGGACACATTTCGAAATGACCATACATAAACAGAATACATGCATGGAGGGACAAGAATTGTTCAACTTTTTGACAAACACCCATATATGAATGATTTCAAAATTGATAACGCTGAGTAGATGATTAATAATATATTTTTTGTTCTCTTAAAAAAATATAAAATAGTAATAACATTATAGGTATATAAACGTATATGTGTATAAAATTGAAAATTGAATTGTACCTTGTTATTATTGATCTATTAATGCACCTTACAACAACTTATCGTAATAGTTTGCCCTCAAGACTATATGTGTAGGTAAATATAGTTGCTTTCTATAGCAAATAGCGATTGAGAAAATGAAGACTAATGTTTTTATAATTTATAAAGTACCTTTAATAATAGATCGAAGAGTAAGGTTAGAAAATTGTCGATTTAAATTTATGATTAGTCGGTACAAGATGTAAATACTAAAATTGAATCAACTTATTTATTAACTTTATTATAGTTTTTAATCGCCATATAAATTTAAATTTTAGGATTTCTTCTTTATCTATAATAATTCTTTATAATGAGATAGGTAGAGATATTTTTTTAATAAACGCTGAATATTTACTAAAAAGTAGTATTTTTTCGACTTTGCAAAATCCTCAGTAGTCGGGACGTTCGAAGTCATGCCTATACTTACCCTATTAGACGGTTATAATTATATACCGTTTCTATCATGTAACACAGTAATCTAAGATTTCTGTTTTTAGCTTCTTCCTTGATGCAATCGATACATTTATATTTCAACGTAAATTATTAAAACGTTATTTTATAATGAACAAATGATTTTGATATTGTATTAACAAATTGTTTATTCTGTTATAAATTACCTATGAAATAGCTAAGCTAAATATATTCATCTTTTACTGATTTTTATACTATGGAAATAATGAAGACATCGTTTTGTTATAAATTACGTAAGTATAAAAAGCATAAAATAAAAATTTAATATTTAAAGAAATCGAGTAATCAAACTAGTAAATATATTATGATTTTCACGTATGTTTAAGGTGTTACGTATTTTATGATAAATATAGAAATAGATGAAATTGATTTTACAATAAAATAAAATAAAAATATATATGTAGTATTTTTAAATAGGTAAAACTGAATTTGAGTTATATGTAATGTTTCAATAATATTGTATAAATATTAGCATTTTTATTTGTTTTTATTTTTACCGAAAAAAGGAATGCAGAATTCAAAAAGAATATCTTAAAGCATATGTTGTAGTATTCAAACTATGATATTTTAGTGAATATATTTGAGTACTTTCTCCCGAATTAATTAATCTGAAACTTCAACACGCGGAACTGTGCACAAAAATGATATAAAAATCACCTTAATCAAGTATAAAACCGATATTATTATTTAACAAAACATCAGACACATGACGCTTCGTTAACTCAGACACAGCATAAAGAATCCCCAATCAACAGCGTACAGCATCTGATAATTGTTTAAACTCGTGAATCAGTGCGGCTTTACGAGTGAATTCGGAGCTTAATTAGGTTTTGTGCAACGCGATCAGTCGACGCGGTTGCGACTAATGCGCGTATTTTAGCCGGGAATATAATGCCGCGCGCGCGCTTCGAAACTGTGCAAGGGAAATCGAGAGAAGTTCATATCTATGCCGCAGCGCCGACGCTCTCCCCCTTCCCTCCCCCTCCTCGCCACCCTCATTGTCTATTATATTAACGCTCCGCGCGGGCGCGCATAACGCAAGGCTATTTTGCGGATTATTGATGACGGCCTGTCCCACCTGCGTTTATCGCATTATTTATTCCGGCCGCTAATTGCGTCCGATGATTGCGACAATAAATCGACATTTTGTAGTCCGCTATTACGCGTCCCTGTTTTGTGCCTATGGTAATTCGTTTAATAAGAGGGGATACGCGAGCGCGCGCGCGCGCAGTTAAAATGAAAAATCGTCGGATTAATCATTTCTCGCGGGAGCTCGCACCAGTGCGACTCGTTATACAGGCGCGTTTATGTGTATTATACGTGCCCGTGTTCAGCGAGTCGCGAGCGTCACGTCGATTTTCCGTCCTTAATTTTCATTTTTCTCTCCTTGCGCACAGCGGCCGCACGAAGGAATTTATATTCCCTTGATTAACATACTCGCGTGCGACGCAGTTAACCGATAATTTGATGAAGTCACAAACTCCCCGTGACGCGCTCGGGCTTTTATTACGAGGAGATAAGACACTCTCGGTTGAAGCACCTCGTTAAATAATTTCGTCGCACGAACTTCGCCCCTCCCCCCTTTTTCGTGCCTTTGCTTTTCTTTTTATTTGCTCTCTCGTAAAGCAAAACTGTAAATACGCTGAGCTAGTACGTACTAATTTTCAGGCAGTTAAAAGGACGTTAAGTTGATCCAAAGCACTTTCGATGTAAAATTAATTATTTTAAAATTAATTTTATGTATGTAATCATTCTACTCGATTAAAATTTTTTAATTATATATCTGTACGATACACATACGTATTATCCGCATTGGTGTTTCATATTTAGAATTTTAATTATTTTAAATTTGCAAAACTAAATTTATTTAGCGTAGAAAATTATATTACTTTTTCTTACGTTTTCTATGTATTAACTTTTTAGTTTTTTCAAAACCAGTCAGGTATTATTAAAAATATAAATACTGTAAAGTGTTCTGCAAATTTAAACGGTATTATAAATTAATAAACCAAATGTGAAACATTTTTATATAATTTTAATTCAATTCTTATGATTCAAAGAACAATAAGATAATTGTGTTAGTTGTTGAAAGCGGATCATGTTTAACCTTTCAATAGTAGTCATTAAAGCGACTCCGTATAAATCTAAAATAACACGGTATTCAGCGTTATATTTATGTTATATATCCGTTTGCTTTAGGGCTTTAGGAAAACTTTTGCTATAACATTTCATTGAATTGTAGCTTGGGATTGTAAATACAATTTATTCAAAATATAGCTCACTAATTTTCCACCTTAATTTAAAATCAATATTGAAGCAAATACTGAATTCACAGTTAAATTTACAAAAACTCTAAAATTAACAAACGCAAAAAATATCGTAGTCCATATTTGATCAAGATTTGACATTGTTAAAAAAACATACCATTTTAAGACTACAGTATTGCGAAATTGGAGGTGCATTTATAGAAAACTAAATTTTTTGTAACTTCAGCATTCAAAATTAGATTATGTTTCTTTGTTATTGTTGGTTTCAGTTACGTTTAAAATTGAAATTAGGAATTGCAAACGTAAAACCTTAATGAAACCCAGCTATGAGATTTATGGCTCGCTGGTGTTCATTTCAATTAATAATCCTTATTATTAATTTTATTTTCATAAAAAGTTGTTTGCATGATAAAAATAAAACTTGAATAGAAACAATAATAATCTATAGCATTAATCTAATATAAAAGAACTTAATTACTTAAAATAACTGAGTTAAATAATCGATACGCTTAAAGACAAAATGTTAATGAAAATATTGCAATCGTCAACAGAATTCAAAAGCATAATTAGGATATTGCATAAAAATAAAATGTTGATTTTTCACATGAAATAGGTAGAATAGCAAAAAATAATTAGATCGTATTTTTTCTTTTATCATAAAAATGTAAAATATGAAAGTTACAGAGGCTTAGTTTCCAAATTTTCGATATATATAGATATACTCTAATGCTACGTAACGTCATGAAAATATAACATCGTGACGTCACGCAAATTTCAAATGGCTATAATTACATCAATTTTCGTTAAATTGTAAAAATAATTATTTGAGCATAAACTATTTGAACATGGAATAAAAAAAATCATGCAACAACCGAATTATTTTGCTTTATTTTTCTTCGCTCAATCTTTACAAAAGATCGTTCCAAAGTTTCATCAGAATCGGTAAGCCATACTTATACAATACTCTCCCAGATCAGCCCCATGCTTCTCATCCCAAGATACGCAGCAGCGTAATACACCGCGGCCATATAGCACGATTTTGCAGCGCTATAGACGCCCAGGCGACGTCGTCGCGACTTCCAACAGCCCAACGCAGGCTGCAGCTTGGGTGTAAAAGAGCTACAAGAGCGCGGGGTTAGGGTACCCATTAAAAGTTCCTAAGGGTCAATTTCCAGTCAAATACACTCGAACGGTGTTGCTGCAGGGCCGCGCGCACCAGCGCCGAGACCGCGGAATCAATATTAAAGCGGACGGCGCCTAACGAGATACAGAGAGAGATAGATAGAGAGAGAGAGAGAGATACATGGAGAGAGTCGGAGCACACAGTATATACTGCGCACGGATAGCAGCAGCCGAGTTGAGGGGCAAGCAGTACAGGAGAGGAACTCGTCGTACGCAAGCTGCTGTATATGCCGCGGTAAACGAATCCGACGGGGGTGTCGAGGTAACGGAATCCTCTCTATCGATTTGCTATACTAACTGCGTACGCATTATGCGTGCGCGCCTGTCTCGTTTGTTGTCTTTTCTTTTTCGCATATTCCGTTTTGCGCTGTTAATTCACTGTAAGAGCAGCGAGGATTTATATACCTATGTATATAAGCGTTATACAGATTTCACCAAGTTTCGAATTTTGCCGTTGATTGGAGTGGAAACTTTAAGGGCACGCGCTGAGAGCGATTACGGCGTTATACGTGTTGTTAGCCCCATTCGATCGAGTTTTAACCGAGTTACGCGAAGGGATTTTCATTATTTTATGTAAAGCGTCTCTTTACTGCGTTGAAGTTATCCGGATGAAACCCTCAAGTTATTGAAGTTTACTGCTTCAGTGATTATGAAGACAATTTTACGTTTTTTGTTGTTTATTATTCTTTTTCTTTACTTTTATAGTCTATTCGCGATAAAAATTGAATGACTACCCTTGATGATTACTAGGTGCGAAACAGGTATAAACGTTGGTAACTACATGAAAATAATATGAAATATTGCAAAAAATTGCTAAAAATAATTTTTGTAAATTCAAGAACTTAGCAAGTAATTAAGTCTTGTTTTTCTGTTATCTAGAAACCTCTATTTCCTACTATCACTTTATGTTTCTTAATATACATATTTATGTTCTCAGTTTTCCCCCTTGTACTTAGCTACATTATATAATTTTCTATATATTATTATACTGTTCGGATGCCTTTATGTGCTGTAAGCCTTTATACATTTTTATGAAAAACTTTAACAAAATGAACAGAAAATAAATATATACAAAATTTTAACTTGTTACATTTTCCGATAAAAGTTTCAACAAAGTGTATCAACTTTCCTCTTTCCATTTGCATTTTCGTTATACACCTTCCTGTCCCTTTTTATTATTTCTCTCTCTCTTTTTCACCCTTCCAGTCTGCTTTTTTTCCATTCCTCTTTTTCTCCGTGTACACGACCCTCGCGTATATAGAGGCAGTCGATGTAGCTGCCTCGTGTCGCTGATAAGCCAGCGAGCGATGAAAGTTTCGATTGAATTTGACAGGGCGCAAAATTGTTCCGTGTACAAATGCCATAAGCGCCCGTCGAAGCCCGCGCGTGTGTGGCTTCCGATGAAAGCTCTTTTGTATTTATGGAATCATCGAACTCTCGGATTCTCGACTTTTTTATGGTTTGCAAATAGGAAGAACTAATGCGACGTGCGATTGAAAGCTTAATTTATATTATGAAGAGTCTTCTATATCGCGTACTTTAATACTGGCTAAGGTTGTGAAAAAGTTTAAATTTTGAAAAATTTTAAATAATTATAATATTTAATAAATAATTAGAGTTTTCGCTAACCAGTTATAGATAAAATTAAAAAATTAATACATTATTAATATTAAATATATTGATTTATGTTTTAACCTAATAAATGTAGATCATAAAATCTGAGATTAATGTTTCACGAAGAGCATTAAATAACATAATATTGATTTATCGAAAATTGTTTGAAGAACGTGTTTAATCTTGCAACAAATATGGTAATTAAATACATAATGATATAATAATACTGTTAATATTATATAAATGAAAATTACAAAATACCTATTTGAATTATGAAATATATCAAGTTATTCTAAGCTTATGAAGATCTATGGTAAATACTGTAAATAATACTTTAGATATTAAAAATTACAATTTTTCTATTTTTAAAGACTTACTTTAATTTTGCATCTTTAGCTATAATTCTTGATATTTTAGAATCCATTAACGTTTTGCATATTCATACTCTTTTGACAAACGTACTTCGATAAAAAGTAAAAAAGAATAATTATTTCGAGATAAGCTTGATCAGCGTAACATGAGGATAAGATCAGCAGGTGTAACGAGCTTAAAATAACTTGATGGCAGCTTCGAGCCTTCGGACACGTGTAACGTTTCACACATTGCTTTATCCTGACGGCACGTGGGTACTGTGGCGCTTTACCTTTACGGAATCCATCACTAAATCAGCTCTAAGGTACACAAGGACACGTGTAGCATTGTATTTAATTCGCAGTTCAACTGCCTATAAGAAGAGTGCAATGAACCATGTTAATACCCCAGAGGATTTGCGCATTAAATGTTTTCAAAGTTATTTTTGTATAGAGGCGGATATTGAATTTTATTTCAAAGTAAGTTAGAAAGACTATTTGTATAGTTTCAATAGGATAATAGTATAACTTTAAGCTAGTCTCTTACGTGATTAATCCGTGTATTTTTATTACTCAAAATTAGAAGATTTTTAATGCATTTCGACTATGCATGAGGACTTTAAGGCTCTTTATAGTTCTTATAAAAAAGAAACATTTCCCCTTACTATAGAGTGAAATTTAATTCGTAACAGGAAAAATGTATACTAAATAACAAAAATCTAAAATTATATATTGTAAGAACTGAAAACTTGTAAAAAAAGTAGAGTAGAACTATTAGATAAATATATCCTATATTAAAATAATTATGTCGGTCATCTTGTCAGCACAATTTTCGTCGATTTGATTGGTTGGGCATTTGAGCGCTAAATTTGAATTTAGTATGCGAATAATCTGAATGGTATTGTGGGGACTCGCTCCTTCGCGTCCGTTACAACTTTGGCGTTTCACCGCCACGCGGCTACCAGCTCCCACAGACTTAACTTAGCCATTACTCCAGCTTTTCCACAAGTGCATGGAAATATACATGTACAGTATATACGCCCGATAGCACATCCCTTCCAGAGCGTCTAAGGCAGGGTTCGTCTACGACAGCCTTACTGGCGAGTCCACTAGACGAACCCGGGACGAAACGCATATAGAGAAGCCATTATGCTTCGTTGGTCTCTATAGTATTTCTATACACACAATGGAATAATAACTTAAATGACATGAAACGGCATGAATACACTGTGCAGATATGTCAGGTCAACAGCAATGGTATCAAAGAGGTCCCCTCCGAGGGTTTTTGTGTTAATATATAAAATGCGAAGTCCAGGTTTATCGGGTCACCAATAGTGGTGTAGCATGGGTACTCTCCGATGCTTGATGCACAAATATGATATGCGTCTTGTCCAGATGCGTAGAGTCGCCGATAATGGTGTCTCAGAGATCATCTTCGAGGCTTTTTGTACAAACACAACAAACGTGATGTCCAGGTGTGTAAGGTTGCCGACGATGGTGCGCCGGAGGTCCACTCCGAGGCTTTTTGAACAAAAACAATATACGTGATGTCCAGGTGGGTAGGGTCGGCGACTGTGGTGTTTGCGAGGTTTGCTTCGTGGCTTTTAGAGTAAATATGCAATACACGACATCCAGGAATGTATGATCGCTGATGATGATGTCTCAGAAATTCTCTCCGTATGATATCTGTGATGTCCAGATGTGTGGGGTCGCCGATATGGTGACATTACACTCCTTAGTATTTAACAGAGTTAATATCTGCGAAAAGATGAGATACGACAATGATAGATAACACGTATACTCAGAAATAGGAACCCCGGTACGTCAAATAATTATTCGAAGAATCAGGAAACAATAAGGCTAATCTTAATTAAATATAAATGTATACTGGCTAATCAGACCCTGACTATAGATAAAGCTTCGGTCCTGATCAGGTCATGATCAGAATCTTAATCAATACCTGACTATGTGTACACACATCCCGATTGTATATCTACCTGCAGGATAAGAAGAAAATCGCGGAGCGCGCTTTGGCCTACTAGTTGTAATAAAACAACAAACGAAACGTAATTCAATGACTAATTGAAATTATAAATTCTGGTCAAGTGCTCGAGAGCACCTTTACCCTATTGTACACAGTTTTGAACAAAATGTTTTCCTGCAGCAACATCAATATTTATTTATATACAGTATAACATTCATTTTACCGTAAAACTCGTTTCCATATTATTTTCCACTGTAAAGAAATAGAAACATTTTGTATAGATTTCCACGTGTAAAAGTTCATCTATCTGAAATACTGCATTAAAAATTCATTTGATCAAATAAATTCCAAAAATATACAACGTATCACAGCCGTACAATTTGCACTCAAAGACCCTTATAATCAAATCCCCCGATACTGTCGCGCTCGACTAATTAAAAACAAACTGTCGAAACTCCTGCATCCTCACAGAAGCCCACGCTCGCGCCCGACGACGCAGGCTTAACCTCCAGAGCAGAAGAAACAGACTAACTAAAGAAGCAGAGAAGAAGCGCAGTAAAGCTGACGAAAAGCCCTCAAAGTCTCGCAAGAAAAGGAAGCTATACACGATACGCGCGGGGAATGCCCGCGGCCGCGTGTGCGCAGGCCTTCTTGCCGTGTCGCGAGACGGCCCGACGCCTCTCTCTTTCTCTCTCTCTCTCTCTCTCTCTATGCACACTAGCCCAGCCAAACAGCCCCCGCGTATATACAGGTTACACACAGGCACACGGACATCAGCTTCTCTCCTTGTCAGCTCGGCAGCAGCGGCAGCAGAAGCGCGATCCCGGCCAGGTTCAACGTACAGACAGCTCTCCCCGCGCAGTGCCAACAACCCCCGATGCCCTTCGTCCTCCCGTCGTCTCCGTCTCTCCGCCTTCTCGCGCTGGCTTATACACCCACAGGTGTATACACGTGTGCGCGCGCGCGTGTGTGTGTGGGCAGAGGCCGAAGGCCCGCAACGCCAAGTTATATACCTAGAGACGGGCCGATAACGGGGGTGCTTGACTTCGCGCCGCGAGGCCGACTATATCGTGTGCTGAGGGGTGGTGGTGTGGTGGAGAGAGAGCGACAGCGACGACGTATGGTATAGACGGCGACGAGTGGAGTCGCTGTTGTCAAAAGCGCACCGAGGCGATCGCTCGATGCTCGTTTTCCTTATATACCTCTATACCTACCTTACTTGCTGATTTCCCGGGTTGCGCGTGATGGATATCCCGGGCTTTGGATATACCTACACGCCGCGCTTTCGCGTGTACATGGAATAAGGGAAATGCCGGCTGTGAATTATCGACGCTGCTGTATAGACGAGCGAGATAAGCGCGCGATGTTGGCTTTGGACGAGGGGGGGATCTTTTTCGTTTTGGGAACATCCATTTTCTCGATTGTGTCAATGACGATGTGAAAATGATTATTAGGATTGTAGCATAAGTTTGTTTTTGGTAACGTGTCATGTTTTTGCACTCAATGCCAATTCATTGTGTTATAAAAAGTAATGGGTTCTGACTATTCTTAGAATATTTAAAATACGGATAATATATTTTAGCTGATGGAGCTAGAGTTTTGTAGAAATGATTCTTTTATGCGCGTTAATACATTTTTATATGAGTTACTAACACTTTTGGTTAATATGCACTACAATGTTACAGTTATAAGAATACAGAGATCGTAGCTCATGTAGTTACACTCGTATTTCGAAGGGGCGGAATTGTAGTAAACATAGAATATGCTAAGAGCCGCCCCGAGTTTACGTTTGTTGTGTAACAAAAACTATCATACAAAAATATGACTGTTACATGAAGTTTTAGAGATTAATTTTATTATGTATATTTAAAAATCAAATTATTTACGAAAATTGAAGGAATTCATTGCTGATTTACTTTTAAATGATTTACAAACATTTTGACGATAATGGGCACATAACAAGCAATTGTAGCTGTGCAAGTCATAAATCGTTACACCTGCAGATACAAAAAAATAAATATTGTCTGAATTAGACATCCAGTACAAATGTTTTTTAATTCTTTCCATATACTATAGTTGTATATTTATTGTACATTTAACATTGTATTTTAAATAAAATTTCAAAGTGTTACTGTTATTATTGTATATTATTTAATTCACTTATTATTGCATAATTATGCATCACAATTTTTAGACCCTCTAAGTTCAAGCATAGAAACGGTTCTTAAAAAATTCTGAAAAAGTCAAGGATTGTTAGTTGGTCCTTGGGATTTGGATCTTAGTTTTCTCGGCTCCATTACGATCTAAAATGACGTTATCCCCATTACTAAATCGGAAATGATCCACTTCTATCTGATGGATGTACTTATTTTGCACAATTGCAAATTTAACACATGAAAATTTAAGAAAAATGAAATAAAGTATGTCCCATCAGGATTTAGAGGGTTAATTAAATGTTCCAGTTAGTTAGCACTCAAAAAAAATTTCTAATTTGCCATGATTATCTTTCTTTTAGCCTGATTAAGTGATAAATCCCTGCACTTAGCGAGTGAAAATATCAAGCAAGCTACTTTGATTATAAGTAAGTTCGCCATTAGCATAAAATAACAGAGATCGAATATTTACAAAATTTAGTATTCATTAAAGTCCCGTTATATATCGCCGGTAATCCTAACAGTTTGTCCGAAAGGCTCGACTCTTTAATCGCGCAGTCGGATTATTCGAATGGGCCATAACTTTTGGGATACCAAAGTCAAATTGCTCCTTCTCTCAAACGCACGCAGACGTGGGAGGCATCGACCTCCAAGCACGAGAGTCTGTAGCCATACACCCGCGCGCGTAGGGCAAAAGGATTGAGAAAATCGAGCGAAAAAGCCGTAGAATTTGCGATGAAGAGGGAGAAAATTCAATTCTAGTGCAAGGTAACGTTAAAGTTTTTGTTTATAAACATAGCGTAAACTGATTTTAAAGAACTTTATCAGCTGACACTATGATATTTATGATAAATATCAAAAATGCATGCCTGCAGTTGTACTCATTATATTAGTTATAATATTTTCATCAGTGGGCAATCAATATATTTGTTAATTCAGTATTATACATTTCTGTGTAAGTAATAAAAACTATAATTATTGTAAAATACAGTACTACTGTGCAGTAAAAGTTTTAGAGGATTAAAGAGTATTTAAATACATTTCGTTGAAACATAAATTCGTTGAATAATAAATGATCCGTAAAACATTTTGTATAGCGCTCACGCTCTAAAAATAAGAAGCTTTTATAGAACCAATGTTTTAATAGCTGAGTGGATGTTTCTTTTTTAATAAAATCTGGTTGCAAAATCCGGATTAGCGGATTTCCTACAAAATATTTCACCGTACTTCGGATTAAAAAGAATATGCACATATACCTACGGTTCTATAAAATTCACGAGATATATACGTTTGCAGCGCAAGTGAAGAGCATAACCAGTGCTAAGAGCTCCGGAAACGTTGGCGCGGGATTTTATATTCGTGGGGTGGTCGGCGAGAGTGCGGAGAGACAGTGGTGGCGTTGCGCGGTATTCTTAATTAGTTTCCATAATTTAACTTCGTTAATTAAGAGCCCACCAGTAACTGCTTAATGAAATAATGCGAGCAAGACGCACTTCTCATATTTAGTTCTTCTCTTTCGTTATAAAAAAACTTTTTTTGCAATGTGTCATTTCTGATCAAAAATATTAAAATATTTTTATTATTTATTTAAAATACCTCTAACTAGAATAAAATGAATAATAATTCAAATGAAACAGATCACTTATTTCACCTTCCAACTTTTATATGAAAACATTCATTGATGGTTCAATTACTTTAAACAAATTCCTAACCTAGACTAAACATAAATAATGAATATAGACAAAATATGTATCATTTGTATTCTGTCGTGTTAAAAATCACTGCATAGCTTATATACTTACAAAGCTACAATATTTTCATAAGTAAAGTTTAAACATACTCATTGTAAATAAAACAATTTTACAGGAATGTTAACATTGTATAACTAACCGTTCAATGAGTCGTAATTATTAATACGTCAAATGTTCGTATTATATTTGCGTAAAGAACGCCATTTCGTTTAATGAGCCAGCGTTATTAAGGTACTAATAACAGCAGGAATAATTGTCGAGGGAAGGGTAGTAACTTCGCTGTCCGTTCAAGGGGCAAACCTTTCCAGCTCAGCGTCTTTAGCCCGACGAAGGTACGGCCGTCGCAATGTTCGGGAGGGTCTCGGGGATTTTGCGGGCTTCTGGAAGGGACCGCTGTCGTAGTACGACGAGATTAAAGTCTCCCCGACGCGAAAAGCTCGAGTCTGTCAGTTCAGCGGTTATAAAAGGAGCGGGAGTATATAGATATATATTTCTTTCTTCATTTTTCCATCCGACGATTACAGTTTCTGGTATTATAAATGTTAGTGTGTATATTTAAAATTAATTACTTAAGAGATTTTTAGTTTAGCACATATGCCTTTTTAGATACATAAATGTTTTAATTGCTAGAAATTGCGAATCAAATTGCGAATTTAAAACTTATTTTTATGTTTTGTAAGTTTGTTATATAATGAAATGATTTTTAACTTTAATATGTTGTGTTTTGGAAACTTTTCCCCTTAACACACATGTTAAAGGTACAGTTCTTATATAACCTATTGCATATAAATTTATGAACTGGGGCGCACATCAGTTTGTGAGGAACAACCCTTCTCCAGATCTAGTTGAACAAGGGGTCGAGAGAAACTTTAAATTCTATTGTACTTTATTCGAAGGTCTGCATATTATATAGATTGCACCCCAGTGCTTTCCTTTTTAGTAATCAGGACAGTGGGCCATATTTTAAAAGAGAACAATTTTTTTTGTAATTTAGAAAGAATAGTATTTTTATACCTAAATATTATATCACAATGATGAATTTTATGACAATACTTGTTTATTTCTTATTTATGAAAACTTGTACAGATGAAATTTAACAATTCATACATATATTTTCGCTGTAATTACATTAAAAATGAAAGTATACAACTATAACAAGATTGTATTGACCGCTTATCTCGTTAGATAGCAAAAGATGTGAAAGACCGGATGAAATATGCGCCTGACTATTTTTGTAAGAAGCACAATTTATCTTGAAGTACATCCAAATAAAGGACGGAAACTCGAGAGCCTACTTTTTGTGTAATCGTTTTCAATCAAAAAGTTTTCTCTGCTCTCATGAAATATAGAAACGTACAACCCGCCCTCTCACCCCCCTGCAGAGCGAGATAAAAAGAAAAACAGGCGCGCACGCACGAGTTTGCGCGCGGATCCTGCCACAGCATGGCAAAACGCAAAGACCCTTTGGAGAAAATTAAGTCAAAGAAACGCATTAGAATAACGAAAAGAGCACGGAGCCAAGCGAGCCTGGCGAAGTGTCGAGCTTTCCCTTAACCCAAAGCGACGACCGCTCGAGTCGGCTGCTTTTTTTAAAGGAAAAGCAAAGTTTTTTGCCGTGGCCGTCCTCACTCTCTGCCCCCTTTTTTTAGCCAAAGGTTGAGGGAGGGAGCAAGAGAGAGAGAGAGAGAGAGAGAGAGATTTTGGCGCAGGGAGCGCTGAATGTCTCGGCGTGTGTAGTATATAGTTGAGGCACCCTTCGCTCGGCTCGGTCCCGCAGAAATTGCGAATTACTTATTCCCACTCGGCTGACTCAAACACGTCGTTATCTACATTTCGCGCGAGGGCGGAAAGGAAAAGGGAGAGCGAAGCGTGAGTGAGCGCGCGCGTAGGGGAAAGTTGCGAATTAACCTTGCAGTGTCTTTCAAAGTTTCATAAATCTTGGAGGAGCCGCAGGAGGCGCAGTAGCGCGCGGCCTCGAATGAAACGCCGGTTTCTTACATACTTTTTGAGCGGAAAAAGGGAATTCAAGCGCGATAGGAGTATATTAGAGTAGCACGACGGTCGGGTGAATGGGAGAAAGTGCGAGGGGTGATTGCTTTGAGATGAGCTTCTTTTTTTTGCTATTTTAAGCTAAAATGACGCATTTTCCAATTTATCAGATTTAGTTCTTATTTGATCGAAAAAAGGAATTGGAAGCTTTTTGCTATTTCTTAAATGGTCCAAATATATAACTCGAATAGTTTATTTATAATAAAAACAAGCCTCAAATATGATTTTTAAAGGTGGGCCATAAATACGACAATAAATCGTCCTGTTCTCATTTAGTGCGTCTGATAACTATAGAAACACCAGAAATTTTCACATTTAAATGTATGTGTATATTAAACCTCTTTTAAAAACTCTGTAACTTTTGAATAAAAAATCGTAGGATAGTTTTAAAAAGCAAATGAAAGGAAATTTTATTCTCTTTAAAACGTTACCAGAATATTTCTTCTACATTAAGTTATGAGAAATTCAAGGATGGTTTAAACAAAATTTGAAAACTAGATAAAAAATTTACATTGATTTAAATGGGTCTAAAAATTGAAAATATTTATGTAGTTATGAAACAATGATATCTTCTTTAATGTTACCCTGAAAGAAATATTTTAATAATGTTTTAAAGAAAATACATTTTCCTTTCATTTGCTTTTTGTATTATTACAAGAAAATAATTTTGTTTTGAATTTTTAAGAAAAAATCTGCAGCGCCGTATACATTGCTTTGTCAATGTGACATTACCGTTCTAGGACAGGCAGATATATATGTCATACCCTCCTAGTTCCCTTCAGAAATTGGCAGTTAAATTTTCAAAAGTCTTTATGTAACTGTAGGAGAAAAATTGATGAAAAATGTTGAACTATCTAACATTCTATATTTTTTAATTCATTCATCATCTAAAGTTAATACTAAAAACTCTCAAAATTTTAATTTAAAATTTACAGTATGAATTTAGAGGACATAAAAAGACTTTTACTTCGAAATGTTTGTATGATAGTGAAATTAATTTACTGTAATTAATACAGTTTATACAACATAAATAGAACTTGTCTACAGACAGGCCTCAAATAATCTATTTTCAATCTTACTTATAGACACGATTACGTATCAAGTGGCCAAATCGCCTAATCAAATCTAACAATCTGCTGTATTTTGAAGAAAAATTACGCTGATACCTAAAGGACGGAAAACTGTGACGCATAGTGACACACCTCACACGTAATTACGTTTATTACTATTATTATCGCTGCTACTGCTCTACGGCTTTCCTTTGAAAAGCGGTGTTGGGTTGAAAACACACATCGGCGCGGATCGAAGTAACGATTGCGGCATTCCACGTGCGTGGATACGCCTCTCCGCTGTGCGTATACGTACACGAGCGTATCGGCCACCCTCTAACTAATAGACTCAATTATGTCTCCCGAGAACTTCCCCTTACCTCTGCGCGCTCGCGCGCTCTGTCCAACATGATGCACAATGCGAGAGAAAGAGAAAGAGCGGTAGAAAAGGACTCCCTTTTGTGCGAGGCAATGAGCCGCGCGCTTGCCCACGCAGAGGCGATAATTTTGCTAAATCGTTCAATTTGTCGGGGACGTGCTACAGATTTGTTTTGGAAAACGGAAAGACGGGGACGCGCCCCTTCCCGGCCACCACCTCCTCTGTTTTTTGTTCTTCTCCGGGGCCCTTTCTTCTTCTTCTACTGCTGTAAGTATCTTCTGCGACTGAGTTCCAGTCGAGGGGAATGTGGCAGGACTGCCCTTATTGCGAAGGAGACTCGCGCTGCTTTTTATTGCTTACTTTGCATTTTTTCCTTCCTTACCTTCTTGCCTCGTCATGAGTGAATTTGGCAGTTTTAACGCGATTAATTTTATTGGCTCCTGGGCGACTTTTTATTTTAATTGGGATAATAAAACGCAGGCGCCGAAAACCTTTGTAATGAGGGTCGTTAAATTTTATCAGGATAGCTTGATTAAGTACATCTACATTTACTTTCACTCTTACTTTTACTTTTACAATATATTCTATATACTAACAATATTATATAACAATAATATATAAAACAAAACTTGGTTTTCTTATGCAAATTTTTCTTTGTCAGTATTCAAAGTATTCGTAGATACCTGCAACAGTCTACGGTCTAAATTGTACACTACAAAAAGAAAATCTGAAATTCAGTACTACTTCGTACTGAAATGGCAATGCAACAAAATTCAGTACTGCCTGTTCTGAATTAGAAGCCGCCTCACAACGATCTGAAATTCAGCGCTCTAAGTACTGAATTTCAGATCGAACGAACTGTAAAATCAGAGAGCACAATTTAACCTAGAAGAAGGATCTCTGTAGGAGGTTATGGTGGACGATGATGATGTCTAGGTTGTTCGCTTCGGATTTAAGGTAAACAAACATTGTAAAACTTATAAAAATAATGTGCTGATATATTTGAGGTTATAAATATTATTTTATCGGTTATGATATATTTATACATTACATCTATTAGTAATATCATTCAGACTAATATTATGCGATATCCTTGGTGAACGACTTCGTGGCTTTTTACCTCAATATGTTTTTGACGACGTTCGGGTGCGGTAAACCCGGTCCCGAGAACGGTACCTTGGTAATCCACTCCGAAGCTTCTTACTTCCATATTGTACCGGTGATGTCCAGGTGCACCAGGTCGCCGATGAAGCTGTTTTGGCGATCCGCTCCGAGGCATTTTACCTTCATATTATACCAATAATGTCCAGATGCACCAGGTAGCCGATGACGGTGTTTCCATTTTATTATTTAGATGTTAAGAATAAATATTATAATTAATTAAATATTCATAACCTCAAAAATGTATGGGTACATTATTTAAATTTTTACAATATGTTTGCTTGTAAAAATACGATTTGGTAATAGATGATTTTCAATAAATAAATTAATTTGGTACAAACAAATCTTTCTCAGTATTTAAATTAATTAAAACAAAATATTATTCAAAATGTTTATTCTACGTAGGTTTATAACATTTTTTATAATTATATCCTTTTTTAAGGAAACGAAATTATTTTACGAATTAACATAAATTTGTACTTTTTGAGCGTTCAACGCAGGTTTGATCATGACGAGTGGAATAAACCACCTCAATGGAAAAAGTATTTGATTAAATTGAATTGAATTCTATAAAAGGGTATTTATTATCTTTGTGACAAGTACTGAGGTAATAAACTTCAAAAGCAAATGCCCTTATGTCATGGAAACTGTAACTTATCAATAAAAAAACTTTTTAAAATAAAACTTAAGGTACCGTAATATCAATAAAAAGCTTTTACCATTGTAATAGTATACTTATTGTAAAAATTTGCTTTTGCTTTTCAGTCTTTTACCTAACCTATACATACGCTATTCATAGATGTGTGTCTTATTGATTCACATGTTACTATGTACTTGTATCTAATCATAAATAAACATAAAATACAATAATCAGTTACCTTAAGAACTGACTCTCACTTTACCATGAAAAAACAAACATTTATTCGTGAAATCGTAATAAAAGGTGCGTTTTCGGTCTCGCGTGTAGAACGAGAGGGAAGGCGCCGGGCGACAGAGTGCGATCTCTGCGCAGAAATGTCACGTGATCTATCGATTTCAGATCGAGTGTTACTGAAATTCAGTGTGCTGGTTTCTTATTATTGTATTTTAGGTTGGATTTTACTGAATATCAGTAAACTTGTATCTTGATTACTGAAATTCAGTTCGGGAGGCATTTCAGTAGCAACAAAATTCAGTACTCGAGCACTGAATTTCAGATTTTCTTTTTGTAGTGTATATATACAATTATATCGACGTTCCTTACTAAGAATAACGTAAACCAGGTTTGTCAAAAAGGACCACTTTGTTCCAGGAGCCTCCTTGAAAAACTAGTACTTTCTAGATTCTCTGAAATACAGTCTAGCAAAAGTCTGCAAAATAAGTCTGGCAAACGTCTGGTAAAAGTCTAGCGAAAGTCTGCCATTAACCACTATGCCAGACTTTTAATTGTATTTATTCAACAAGTTTGGCAAATAATCTAGAATATATGCCATATTTTCATTCGGATCTAATTTTTCTTTTTGAAAATCTGGCAAATAATGATAGACTAAAAAGATGCTTTTAAATAAAGTATTTCTATCGATTATCTGAGAATAACCACCAGATGTAGTCCCGTACTTTTATCCAGTTTTATTTCTACATGTCTTATGAATATTTTTTATAAACAATATTTAATATCATGTTTCTATAGACAATATGTTTCCTCTACAGTTAAAAATTTTGTTTTACTGACGAAAAATGGTTTGAATTATTAAAATAACAGCTTTATATACAGACTGTATAGTCCGGTGGCTGGGTATTTTCCCATGTGCATCAAAAGAGAATTTACAGTGCAAGCACTTTTAGGCTAAATCATGTTAAGGCTTACCGTGACGTACGGGAGTCCGGAGCAAAGTGAGCCTGAAAAAGTTTGTTGATCAAACTATACTTTTAACTTTTATTAATGATACCTAAAAGTTTTAACCTCTTAAATTAAATAGAACCACGTTTAATTTTGAATATAATAAAAAAATTCATTTGGGTTCACTTTGCCCTATACTCGGGGTAAAGTGAGCTTTTAGTTATTAAGTAGTAAAAATAATATATAATTATTTCACACCTACTGTATCAAAAAATAATGTTCGACACTGTTGGGTACGTTGATTTTTAGCGCATATGACTTTTCTCCCTCACTTCGCTCGGGCGAAAAACGTCTCATGCGCTAAAAAGCCAACGTACCCAACTGTGTCGAAAAGTACTATTCTTTTAAATATATATTTAAAAAGAATTTTTTTAACACTTTTATACATGCTAAACATATTTATAAAACAAAATCAACAAAATTTTGATAGAAATTAAAAAATGCGGATTTTATTTAATTCTGACTAATAAATTCATGAAATTAGAAAAGTCAAAATGATAACATAATTAAAACTTGATTATTAACACAAAAAATTCTTATTTTTATTTAACTGAATGCTTTAATATGTTATATCGTCCAAGGCTTACTTTACCCGAGTACGTATCACGTACGGAGTAGCATGCTAGTAAGGAATGGATCGAATAAATTGCAAATTTCAGGTACTGTTTTTCACTTTAAATGTTCTAGACTTCAGTACATGTCTTGGCAAAATTGAGTATAAACAATATTTATAGATATTTCGAAATATTTAAGAAAGTCCAAATCATCTCAAGTACCTCGAAAGTGTTAGTATTGTTTAATTTTAAAACAAAGAACACAAATTCAAGTTTACTTTATCATATAGTTGCAGACTTTTAAAATGCATATTCTCAGATTTTTCTGAACACTAAAGTTCAAAACAGTGAGAGAAAATCAAAAAGCTCTCTTTACCCCAAGGCTTGCTTTAGCCCGATCTCCCCTATTTACCTACTACCCACTCGTCTTATACTGAGACATCAGGCTTAATTATTTTACAGGATAACGTATCGGTCTTAATCGCATGGCGCATCTCCGATTTCTCATTTCTGGAGAAATCGAGCAGTGGACGAAGGAAGAAGAAAAAGGAAAAGCCACTCTCGCGCTCGTCGACAGAAGGGTGTAACGAATTAAGAGTGATGCGCTGTCCTTTCTTCGCGAGAAAGAGGAAAAAGGAAGGACAAGTTATATCGCACAAGTGGAGCGGGTAGCATTCGTTACGCGTGCCTCGAGCAGCGCCAAAGGGGTTACTGTGCCGCCCCGTGCTTTCCGAACATGTAAGACTCATTGGCTCTGCCCGGCCTTCTAATGGAGAAGATGTGTTTCCGATATGTCTGTGTTATGTGCTTTCTGTCTGACTTTTTCTACATGTACAGAGTGATTTCACCTAATGAGTAATTTTTTAACGATTTCGCCGTTTTTTCTTATTTTATTATTTTGTAATTATGTTGATTGCATTATTATTAGACTGCGGATATTTATATCCGATAGTTGTACTAACCCTCAATTCCATATTTAAAATATATGTAAAATATGAAAAGTATAAGGCATAAAAGTATAATGCATGAGATCACAAAATATCATAATAGGGTCAAATAAATTTGGTTTAGATTTCTTACCTTATTTTGAACAAAAATGTTCTTACAATTTTTTCTCAAAAGTCCTTAGTTTTTCAGTTAAAAATCAAACGATGTTGGCAAAATCTAAAAATATTAAAAAAAAAACACATTTTTAAACCTTTAATTGCTCTTGACATAGAACACCTTGTAGTCTAAAATTTTTTTTCCATACTCTGGGTTCACATACCCTCATTTTTGTAGAGTTTCAGACGTTTTTATTTTTCGACATGCTCACTTGACATGGAACCACCCGTATACATATCATCATAGGTTCTATTTAACTTCCAATGTTGAATAACGTTCGTATCATAATTATAACGCTACGTTGACTATGTAGAGTAAATAAAGTATATTTTTCATTATTTTTAAGGGTAATTAAACTAGGTTTGCATCGGTAGGATAAGCGTTATCCGATAGTAAGAGTTAAATAGCGACTTTGTATTGATTAGTATACGGAAACAGCGTATTAATCCTCCCCATTTTTTAAATCAAATTATGAAATGAACTTATATGTATATGACTTAATTTTTTTTTTTTAAATGGCATTTCGAACTCGAAAGTTCATCGCCTCATCTACGCAAGCCTTCCACGTTTCCCTATTTTGTGCCAACCCCATCCATTTCGCGCCTTCCCGCCCAATTTCAGTTACGTCTGATTTCGCGCTGCTTTCGGTTTTCCTTTCATTATGCGCGCTGCTGTACGATCATCGCCCATTCTTGCCACGTGCCCTGCCCATCTTAGTCTCCGTGACTTTATTATTCTGTTAATATTTGGTGACGCGTACAAATTATGTAGCTCGTCATTGTGCAGCTTCCTCCACTCCCCAGTTTCCTCATCTTTCTTTGGCCCGTATATTTTCCGCAGAACCTTATTTTCAAATACCCTAAAACGATTTGCTTCCGCTTTAGTGAGCGCCCAGGTTTCGCACCCATACAAGATTACCGGCATTATTATAGTCCTATATATCCTTATTTTGACATTTTTCGACAGTAGCTTTGACTTAAGTAATCTGTTCACAGCGTAGAAGCAGGCATTACCCGAATGAAGTCTCTTATTAATCTCGGCTTTAATTTCGTTTCGATCATTTATAGTTGTACCTAAATATCTGAATTCGCTAACCTCTTCAAAAGTGAAATTTCCGACTCTGAGATCCCCCTCTGCTTCGCGAATGCCCAGTTTCTCCATGATCATATATTTCGTTTTCGATTCGCTCACTTCTAACCCCGTGTTTTTAGCCGCATTTATAAGGATTTCCGCATTTCTCGCCACCGTTTCACCATTATCTCCCACTATATCCAAGTCATCCGCATAGCCTAAAATTTGCGTTGTTCCGTTGAGTGTTGCGCCTAGCTCGCTAGCCTGCATTTTTCTAACAACGTGCTCTAGCGTCAGGTTAAAGAGTACCGTTGAAAGCCCGTCACCTTGCTTCAAACCGTCGCGTATCATGAACGATTCGGATACATTACCGCCTACTCGGACCTTTCCAGTGCTTCCGTTCAGACATATTTGAATTAATTTTACGAGTTTTTTTGGTACGCCAAGGAGCACTAGGATTTCATACATTTTGCTTCGTTTGACAGAGTCGTACGCTTTCTTAAAATGACTTAATAGTCATATTTAATAGTCATATATTTAATAATAGAGTTTCGGGATCGCTGATATTAAATCTGCAGCTATAATTTGAACTTTCAATGAATAATTATTTTTAAGCTGGTGTGAGTAATTTCTAGTAACTAATAATAGGGTAAGTTATTGCACATAAAATGAAAATTATTATAATTTTTTAATTGATTTTGTATTATACGTACTATACGTAATACAGCGCTTGAGTTAACCGGAAATGGCAATAAAGGAAGCCTTGAAAGTATTACTATATGTATATTATACTCGTATATGTTGAGTTTCCCCGCGAAGTTCTAAATTGTAGGTGCCGGTATCAGTCATGCTCGCAACGTATAGGACTCTATAGCGTGCTTTTTCACTTATACAGTGGGATCTCGATTCTGTGAAGTCCTCGGGACCGAATTCACAAAATCGAGGCCCAATCGCGAGGCGCTTCCCCCAAACGTGCGACTCCCCACCATGATGCAGATGCCACCACGGTGACCCCCACCGTCAACTACTGGCGCGCCGGTGGGGGAAAAATTCACAAAATCGAGGTGAACAAAATCAAGATCCCACTGTACATTGTTATACAAAATTTGACTTTTAGACTTCTATGACCGCAATTCTTAGCCACACAATTTGACGAGTATCGTACTAAAATGAGGACTGTCGTCACTGTTTTACAGAGAGTAGCTTAAGTAACAATTTGCAAGATCATAGATGTCTCAAACTAAATTTGGTCAACATTTATAATACGAAATTTGAGGATATATATATATATACTCTTCTTGCTGCATAATACGGGAACAGCTTAGTTCCCATATTATGCAATCTGCAAGAAGTTAAACTAAAAATAAATTTGCAATAAATATGTCTGATACAATTTGTCAATATCAAATGTAGGATTTTAATTTACAATAATATACATTTTTGTAAACATTTCATGTCATCGATTGGAATCTGAATGTATCACTAACTCATATCTCGCAATTTTCTAAGATACATCCGCCATCGGCTTGTTTCCCAACAACGTCATAATCTTCGGGCGCACGCGGCTGGACTCAACTTTTTGAAATTCAAGCGCGCAATTCCCAAGTTTCATCCTCCTCTGACTCCTCTGACTTTTCGATTTTTAGCATTCGTCCTTTGTCGGATCCCTCGTAAATTTCGCGGCGTGCCGAGAGCCAGTACTTAAAGTGCACTTAGACACTCTCTCTCGCGCTTTCCTTCTCTCATTGGATGAGCCGATATCCTCGCTCGCACTGGCAGTCTCTCCGCGGAGTACTTGCAGATGACCTCCGGCTTTTACGTCCGAGCGAACGTGTTCCAAAACGCGCGGAAGACATGCACACACATACACACGTCAAATCAGCTCTCGCGCATTTGCAAGGCGCGATACTACATACACGCATAAGTCTTCGCCACTCTCTCTCTCTCTCTTTCTCTCTCTCTCTTATATTCTCGGCACTCCACTCCTCTTCATCTCTTTCTCGTTTTCTCGTGGGACGACGAGGAGCGGCAGCAGTAGCTCGAGATTTCCCCGAGTTCTCTCCTGCGAGTCAATGAACATTGCCTTTACGATCAATCTATCGGGAATCCGGAGGATTATGGCTCGCAGTCGGAGGGTGGCGAAGCAGCAGCAGCAGCAGCAGCAGCAGCAGCAGCAGCAGCAGCAGCAGCACCCGCAGCAAAAGAAGAAGCTATACAGAGCAGAGGAGAAAAAGAGTGGCCAGGTGGTGAGTAGCTAAGCGAGCGACCGGCGAAAGATGAAAGATATCTCT
Organism: Gastracanthus pulcherrimus; assembly: GCA_949152435.1. Taxonomy (NCBI): domain Eukaryota; kingdom Metazoa; phylum Arthropoda; class Insecta; order Hymenoptera; family Pteromalidae; genus Gastracanthus; species Gastracanthus pulcherrimus. The sequence goes on from OX424576.1 coordinate 41,827,422, forward strand.
GCCCGAGATTGGCCGAGCCATTCCTGCAGCACAGCAGTGTGCCGGCTAGCTAGACTCGCCCGGATATGGGCTTATATTGCCTCCTGGCTTTTATGGCCTTCGACTATAAAACCCGTGCGCGCGGATTTTTCCCGCGGCGCTGATTTTCAAAGGTGACTCTATATCTCCGCGCGGCTCGCTCTCGAACCTCTCCTCCGGACCGAAGTATAAAGTCGAGGGCGTCTTTACAATCGGCCGCGCGCTCGCGGGATTTTCTCCTTTTTCGCGGAGGCCGGGGCTGCAGCGCCGAGCGCGCTTATGCTCCTCGTTGCCACATTAGCGCGCGCGCGAGAGAGAGAGAGCGCGTTATTATTCACCTTGGAGGGCTTTATAATGCGCGACGCGCGCTTCACGAGAGGTTATTATTGTGTGTAGCGGCGCGGTAATTGTCAAGTCGTTACGGGGATGGGACTTTAGTGTACTGGATTAATAGCGTGAGCGAGCGAGCGAGATAATAAAAAAAGTGATCTCTGCTAAGAGCGGGTCCGCGGGGTTATGGACGCGGTGTTGCGCGGCTGTAAATTTCGTGATTAAGAGCGTGCGCGGCTACCGTTTTCGCTGATGCGCGAGCTTTTAGGCTTCGCCGAGGAGGTAATAAAGCTCAATTTATGTGAATTTTCTTCCGGCGATCCGTGCAGTATCACGCGCTGTTTAACGATATGCTTCTATTTTGTTAAGCTTGTGGGAAGATGTGGATATCATGTGTTAGGGTTGTATAATAGACGCGGTAAGGGAATTTCGAGGAAGAATTTCAATTTTATAACGTTTAATTTATTAAAGTTATTAGAGTTTCTTAGAATCTCCAGGGGTGAACAGCTTGAAATTGGTGCGGTACGGATTCACTTCATCAATAACTGGCTTTACAAATGTAGAAGTTATTACATGAATTCCTAGCTGTATTTTTTATGCAATAAACCAATAATATTTATTGAACATTTTTGTATTTATGGTAAGATCATCTAAATATAAACTATTTTATTACTGAGGATTAAAAAATTCGATCATTTATTTTTAAAATTTCTTTGGAAATTTTATTCAAACCTGCAAACTGAAAAAACAATATCGCTGGAACAGCATAGCTTAATTAATGATCTGATAAGCACATTTATACGCAGGAGTAACCAAATTCTTGGCTAAACCAGCGATTTTTTTCGATGTGTCGATTTCAACGGCGGCTAGTTGCTGCTCAAGCCATACTTTTCGCTAGGAAGGATAAATCAATGTATTTCTATTAGTACAAATGTAACATAATAACAGTTATAAATATAGACGTATGACGGGGAGTATTGAAACCGATAAAGATTAGTTTACATTTATTTTCCATTGTGCAGGGATTACATACGTCGACATTTTCGTACACAAATTTAATACCTATTTTAGTACAACGCGTACCAGAAATTGGATCCAACATGCATACAAACATAAAAAAATTTGTTCACTGGAATTGTAAATTCAAATAATCATGATGATCTATAACAATAAAATATGAAAATAATATCAATTGATTTAAACTCAGTATACAAATTTCAAAAAATTGGAAAACAGAAATAATACTTTTCAGTAATATTTTATTGCTACAGTATTTTAATATAAATTCAATATATTCTTATTTGCGGTTACTGGTGAAGTACAAGGACAATGTTTTATACAAATTTGTTGTTTTATCAAAATTAAATACAATGTAAATATTTATGGATTATGGATTCAAATTTATTAATATTTATTCAATGTTATATTTTTCATTAAAAAGATTTATCGATTTATAAACAAAAAATTAAAATAAAATTTAAATTAAAAACAAAATAATAATTACATTATCTTTTACAGAATATTTACTTTCGGTCATTTTTATTTTATTAAAGAATTTATTTTTAAGCATAAAAAATCTAATGTTTCGAATATATATTAAATGATGCATAATAAGGTTTATTTAAAAATAAATATTGGATGCATAAACAATACAGTTATCTTGAAAACTAAAATACTTAAAAGCATTTGGCTCTAATTCTCTCATTTGTAAAATATCATATACACGCGTATTTACATTTGCTAATATAATGAAGATTACTCGTATAAGCTCGCATTTTGATTATTTAATTTGCACTCAGCTGTAATCTACACATATGATCACGAGCATTATCGTAATGCGGAATTCAACTGCATCACGACTATTGAAGAAGAATGCTAATTGCGTTCTTCAGCTGGAAAGTTCCAATAAAACGTGAAAAAAGCGCAGAAGCTGCCCGCAACGTATACACGAGAAATTCACGTGCTGCGCGTTACGTGTGTACACGCCTGCGCGCTTAGCAATTTCAGCGAATTATCCAGAACAAAACCAGAATTCACATTACAAGATCGTGCAGTTGAAGACTGTATATGGTGGTCGCTACGCCACTTCGCGCGCGACACTTAATGGTCAGAAGTGCGCGATTAAGCATCTACTGTGAGTGCTTCGGGGGGTTACGTGTGGTGTGGCGAGGCTAGAAAAAAGTGAAATTCATCTCTGACGGCGCTCGTAATGTTTCAGGTGTACGATAGACAAACGTTTTCAAATAATTAAAATTAGTTATGTGTTGGTATAAAAGAGAGCTTAAGTAGCGTAGTTATAAATATAATTATTCAGACACGGTATACCTTAGTAATGCACCGTAAATTCTTTAAATGATTTTAATGTACTTATATAAGTGATGCACAAATGATAGTGAAGAATATGCAGCGTACACTCAACAAATCTAATATTTTTGAAATTAGAGTACAAATTAAGATATAAATGTTTAAGTACCCCACGATAAGAGAATTAAAACCTTTGTTTAAATATGTTGGTAAAAATATGAACTTCTTCTTCAGTATACACGCAAAATCATTCAAAACTTGTAAAACTTGGAAATGAACATTAGCGCTAAATTACCCAGCATTAAAAAACTCTAAACCCGCAAGCAAAAGCGAGCGCACGTTTTGTTTCCTTTTCTTTCCGAAACGGAGGCAGTAGCTGCAGCGCCCGGCAAAATATATCGTTCGCGAGCGCGTGCGATATTGCGCGGAAGCGCCGTTTATCGTCGTCTAATAAAGTACTGCCGCCGGGGCAGCGGCGGCGGCGATCGTAAGAACGCGCAGCTAAAAAAGTCGCCTTTAATTGCCGTAAACACACGTGTTCGCTATAAAATTGCGAGCGCATGCACCCGCGGTTTTCTTTTCGCGCCGTATTTTTTCGCCGGCGAACGGATGCACGAATGTGTTTATTACGAGCTTTCTCTTTTTATTAAGTTGTTGCGGTGAGCGCGAGCGCTTTAAAATTAATAACAGGAAGTTTATAAGCAAATTGAGGCTTTGTAAATCACGCTTTCTTTCTACGCAGATGTAATATTCTGCGGAGTTTAGTTGTAAGAAATGTTAATAAAGCGTACCTTTTTAGTAGAATCTAAAAAAAGGCGCATATAAAAACAATAATTACTTTTGTGTATATTTCTATATATGATTTTGAATAATAATGTAAAAATATTATTTATAGGAATTAAATCTGCGGGTTCCCGGAAAAATGACTTAAGTCCACTTTTTATGTTTTTGAGATATTAAGGTTCAAATTTCTTATTTTCCATTTAAACTAATATTAAAGAAATTTTATAAATAGTAGATATGATCATTTATTTTCACATTCCTGATACTTTTGCATTTTTATCTGAAAAAATTACTATATAAGGATACAAAATCGCTCAAAATTCAATTTAGAAAAAATGGACATAAGTCGTTTTTCCAAAAACCCACATAATAATTTCTTAATATTTGAGTGGAGTGAATATACTACTTGGGGTAGGATGAAATATTTATATCCCTAATCAGAAAATATAATTTTTCCAGTTTTTTTGTGAATATAAGTGCTAAATTTAAAATTGAAAGCTAAAAAAATATAAATTTCAACAAAATATTATTTACGGCCCAAAATCGACCTCAAGAGGACGAATGTTCTTTAAAAACATATTCTAACTTGAATCTAAGTAGATATCTAAATGGGAAAACATAAAATGTTTGCGGAAGAATTTCTAACATTTCAAATAATATAATTTTCAATATAAAATTGTTAAGAAATTATGATTTTACTATTCAATTCACCCCAGTCTACGATAACCTAAAAAAAGCTAAACACGAAAATAGGAGCTTCTTTCGAGTTCTTGTATCTCTCAGTCGGTCGCGCATCCCCCTAATCTCCCGCCCACAAAAAGTAAACAGCCATCAGCTACACAGCAAGCCGTGAGATCTCCGAAACAATACAGCGCAATGTGTCTCCAAGCTGTCCGCGAGAAGATCGATGCCGCTATTGCGCTCCCGCGCGACAATGGCGAACTCGATAAAAGCAATTCCATCAGACCTGCGCAGCAGACGTCAAAGTCCGCAGAGACTCCGCGTTGTACACTGTGCAGTCCCCTATTATCCTCCCCGCGCGCGTATATATATATTCGCACATTTCGCTATCGCGCGCCGGCCGCGGCTTACAGACGCACGCATCCGCTGATAAATCAGACTTTTGTAAGCACCCGTGCCACCGCAGTGAATTCGGGATTTCCGCCGCTGCTGGTGGCGCGGCCGCTCGAGAGTGAGAGAGAGAGAGAGAGAGAGAGAGAGAGTGTAAGAGCGAGGCCACCTGCGCGTAATGATGATTAACGAGACAGTCTTGGGTTATTAGGAGGCGCGCGCTCGCGCGCGATGGCTCGGTCATTAGTCTCATTCGCTGCACTTTTTCTCCCTTTCTCGTGTTTTCCAGCTCTTTCTCCCAGTGCGGGATTCTCCTTTTCCTTGAATCCCTGTCTCTCCCTCTCTTGCTCTCTCTCTCACTCTCTCTCCTCTTTCTGCCTTGTCGGAGATAATAGAATATTACAAGTCCGCCTCGGGGGATGATGCATCGCCGGTGTCAAGCAGTAGCCGAAGGGATATATGCTCCACGCGTTATATACGTATATAGATATATATACATGTGCGAGCGGAGAGGGAGCGAGACGTAGGCCGGCTTGCTTAATGCGATTAGTGTCAACGGTTCCGATGTCAATCGGCCACGCGACGCATCTTGATTCCGGCGAAGCCTGCGTATATGTATACGTGCTCTACGCTTGTCTCTCATAATAACGAAGTATCCAAATCCACTTATTAGAGAGAGGACTATCCACTTATTAGAGAGAGGACTATTATAGCGCACGAGGGGCGCAAAGTAGCGCGCTGATGGCCGATCGTTTGTATTTTCCGAGACATCCGCTCGAGTGAGTTTCTTCGATTTTTTTCGACGGAGACTCGCTGCGTTTGTGCGCGAGTGTATTACGGTGCTACAATGAGTATAACGGGCGATTTGTGACGCGCGATTTAGCCTCGTAAAGTGCAGCGCATTTTTCACCTTTGTCTGTGTGTGTGTGTGTGCGCGCGTGCGCGCCGAGGAGAAAGAAAGAGAACGAGAAGAGTGAGGTTTTATTAAGTAAGCCTATATATCCTGATCATTTCTGTGAGCCAGTGCGCGCATCGAGTTGACTCGTATATATACTGCTTTTTATTGTTGCTTTTTGAAGATTTACGTTGAGGTATTAGTAAGCTTACTTATTGAGACTCGTATTTATATACATTTTACATAATAGATGGTATAAAAAGATATGGAACGTCAAGCTCTTATTCATAGTGTATACCGAAAATAAATTGTTGAAAAGAAATCAAGGGTGAAATCTTAATGTCGACGTGTACAAGGATAGATTGTAGTAAATGATAAATATAAGAATTGTTGTTTTTATAAATTAATTGTGTAGTTTTATGTTGTAAATAAAGATGATTGATAATCAAAGCCGTTCACAAGTACCGTATTTTACGTAATTTTATATTTCAAGGATTTTTCTCTTTTACAGTGAAAGTTTGGGTGACCTTTATGTCCTTGGGTCATGCTCTGATGTTTTTATAATTACACGGGAAAATGATTGTTATTTTTTCATAATGACACATAACAGTAAAAGAATATTATAAATAATTATGGTTCTGCAGCATTTTTTGTAAGCTTTAATGCCACGTCTTCTGCAAAAAAATTTAAAGTCAATGTATAAGCATAAGTACCGTTCGACTGTTCATGATCAAGCAGCAGTTCTTGATTAGACAATAAATGAACTATAAAACACATTATTGCCTTTATAATCTATTCCAAAAGCATGGAAACTTTAAATTGATGGGAATAAAGATATGTGATATACTTACAAGTAATAATAGTATTTTTAATAATTTATTTATTTCCGCTCACCTGATCAAGATCTAGATCTGAGCCTATTCAAAAACTTAGCGTTTATCAAAGTTTATAAATCTTCACAATATTTAAGTTTATTGATCATGACTATTTACAAACGTACATATACTCTATATTTGTAGGACCTCGTGGAAAAAGGAGTTTTACTATCAATTACCGTCAACGGGGGTCATGTGAGACTACTGGGGGTAATGCGAATCTGTCCGAAATCTATCAGGTAAATTCTGTTATTGGATATTCTTTTAATGGCGTGTTATTGGAGTGATTGTACTTAATATGGACTAAAGATAACGTTCGCTTAAAATTTCTTTTACGTACTCGGAAGGAACTATTGGCAATTCAAACGTTGCGTACCGATATATCAATCAGTTTCAGTCAAATGTCGGTTTGCAATGTTAGAATAGCCGATAGTTCTTTTTGAGTGCATGAGAAAATTTGTCATGCTAACGTCATCTTTAGTTCGTATCGAGTGCAAAACCCTTTAAACCATTCCAATAATGCGTTTAAAAAATATATTCTATAACAGAGTTTGTTTAACAGATTTCGGAGGTGGTCCTGCATTACCCCGGTTGATGGTACCAAATTTGTTCCTCTCCTAATTTTTTAGTTTTTACATGTGCACTTTACATAGAGATCGAACGAAATTACGTGACTTGTTCCCTGTAACCAAATGTTCGTTGCAAGCAGAAGGCTGAAATGATAAAAAACATGGCAAAATCAGCAGAAACTTTTTCAATACATTAATTTTCAGTCTAATCGACGTACTTCCCTACGCATCAAATACTCGCGTTCAAGGCTATACCTGATGTCTTCCTGTTCAATACGCTTACGACAAAAGCCGGTCTTTTTCACAATCTGTTGACTCTCCTTTGTTTTCCCTTCGACAGCATCAGCATAAGCCCTCTCTCTCTCTCTCTCTCTCGTGCATTATAAAAACCGTTCTTCTATATTAATTTCATCCGTACGCACACGAGAAGGTCATTTATAAACTAAGCAACGCTCTCTTATTCCCGCGCGTTCATAAATCAAAATACACGTTTTTTCCTCCGTGTGTAGCGCAGTTTACAGGCAGTCGCGCAGGCATCAATTCCCGAAGAGAGAAAGAGAGGGAGAACTAAATAGAAATATCGCTTCCGATTGGCACTTGAATGGGCTCGAAAAGCACTTTCAAGCTATATGTGCTGCTGCTGCTGCTGTCGACGCCCGCGAGGCACGTACGCGCACGCACGCAACAGTAGCAGAAGGCGAAAGAGAGAAGAAAGACAAGCGAGTCGGGGTGCATCAATGGCGAGAAAAGGCTTTCCTGTGTACACATGCACATACGTATATACGCGAGCCTGTTACATACGTGCGCTGTTATCGCGCGGAGTGTTTCCTCTTGTATGCAAATGCTGGCGCGTTGCCGGCGGATGGGCAGAGCAACAGCAGCAACAGCAACGCGCCGCATTAGTAACGGGCCGTCAGACGGGCGATTGATCGATAATCGAAGAGCTCGGGCCGCGAGCTCGAGCCAATAAATTTTGCCTGTGACCGATCTGTTAATGATTGTCGCCGGTTCTCTTTCTCTCTCTCTCTCTCTCTCTCTCTCTCACTGTCTCTCTCGATGTTGCGCGCCGCACTGTATATATTGAGAAGCTTATGCGTGTATGTATGTTGTACGTGTATATATAGTGTACCTACGGTGGGAAAGGGGCGCGAGCGCGCACACGCGCGATATTCATGTCGAGCTTTAACCGCTGGACGGGATGAGTAATGAACGGAATTTTGCAGAGAGCAGGATAGACAGAGCCGACTCGGAGTTTCTCGACGTGCAGCGCGGGCAGACACACAGTGGGAGAGGGTCGACTATTTATTATATATATATATATACGTTGCGCAAAGCGCGCTTGGAAAGACGATTACGCAGGCGTAATTGCGCGAATGGTGTGCGCTAGCGTTGACGAGATGCGCGCCGCTTTGTCAGCTCTGTGTATGTGGAGCGCGGACGAGATTAATATATTGGAGTTACGACGTCTTATGAGGCTTAGATGGCGTTAAATTCTAAAATCTCACGAATAATTGTGTTTTCATTTAAGATATTTATATTTAATAAAAAAATGGGCTGGAATCCAATTTATGTGGTAAATGTACTAAAAAAAAATATCGCTGACATACGTGGTTACAACGAATGGCTAGTTTCTTTTTTCATTACTTATACAATTAAATGATTTTTCTTCCATTTTTGAGCATGAAATAAAATAACAAAAACGTCGACTAACCTTACACAATTTAAATTAAATTTTTACTTTATTTTTGCATTACAACTTCTTATAAATGAATTCAATTTAGAGAGTTAATTTATGAAACTATAAATAAGAAATATTAGTATTATAAGTATATTTTTAAATACTATTTGTACTGGTATATGAGGTGTTTTTTCACCATCACAATCTTATGTAGCCCCTCACTAATCATTGTATCAATGATCATATTTGCTATTTAGTTCTATTTGTTTTAAGTAAAGTTTTTTTTTCAAACTAAAAAACCGCTACCGATTCATTGGCACTTAGCTTCCTCAAACCTTATTAGTTGTTCCAATATTAAATTATTTGTTCTATTTAATTCTGTAGAGAAAAAACATTATAAAACAGAATTGAATCGATGAATCTTAAAAATTCTTATTGATTTCTAATCATCAAAAAATGAAACAAAATAAGCTTTGTGTGGCCATAAATGACCGCGTATTACCCAATAAATAAGAAGTCAAACATTTTTTGACAAAAATGAATATCATAAAAATGAAAAAACATTACAAATTAAAAACGAATCGATAATCATGAAAATTCTTTTACGTCAAATCTTCATCAATAAACGAAAAAATGAGCTTTGATTTGTCAAACATTACTGTGTAATACCCAAGAATTGAGGAATCAAAAATTTACTGGAAAAAGTTAAAAAAAAAAAGAAAAAATATTATAAAACAAACCGAATTGATGAATCTTAAAATTTTTTTAACCTTGAAGTCAGGAGGTCAGCCGTTGGCAAGCGTCTCAAGCACTCAGTTCTTAACTAATAAGACGATGCTTTTAACTGTTAAGGAATATTCATTTGACCGTATTCAAATCCACAAAACTTAACAATTAAGAAATATTCTTTGCCACAAAGAATCCTTTCTCTCAGTGTATGATCTTTTCTTCTCCCCCTTTTATCACACTACCTAGTTATATTTTCTTCATTCTTTTACGCTACCGGTTCTTTCTGACTACTTCGCTTCATTCGTCGATGCACTACTTCATATAAAATGAAGAGTTAATTCTGCGTCTCGCTTTTTGCGATTACAATCATTCTTTTACTAAGAGAAAATATCCCCTCCCCACCCCTTCTCCTACCTATCCTAATTCTGTCCCCTTATGCTACCCCACCCATCCATCATCTCAACACTAATCCTCTTAGCACTATGTTAAATTAATAATATGTTAGTATAGCGTTACGATGCCCATATCATTACTTTCATTATTTTGTAAAAAAAAATACCTCTCCACGACCCTCATACCCACCCCTACTTTTCCTACCTATCGTAATTTTGTTCCATTATGCTAACGTACCCTTCCATGATCTCCAAATTGGCCCTTCTAGCACTATGTCATAGTTATAACATGTTTAAGTTTAGTTACGCCCATTTCCGGTTTCAATGATTACAATCATTCTTGTAATATAAAGCTAACAAACGAAGAAAATTATCTTATCAAAAATTTCGGGTCGGAAAATATAGGTAATTTTATGGTTTTTCAAATGCATTTTTACTGAACATCTAAAAGACTTATTATTGTGACCCCTTAGTGTAAAAAATACAAACAAAATGAGCTCTGAAAGTGGCGTCTGTCAATATTAATATGATAATATTTGCCCCCCATGTTAATATTAATGTGCATGAATACTATTTGCCGTGTAAAACAAACTTATTAATAAGAGATAAAAAAGATTTGGTTAAAAATTAGTTTAATGTATGAGATAACATTGTTAAGCGCATTAAATAATGAGTGGCATATAAAACTAATAAAATCGAAAAAGTGTGTGAAATTTTCATTGAAACATTTTTTATTTTTTATTATACATATAAATCTTAGAAAAGAAACAGCTTTCAGAAAAAAAAAATAATTTTTCCATTTATCATTTTTTATTATGTCGTTATTTTCAAGAGTAAATTGTTTATAACGTCTTAATTAATTAACTTTTCAACTAAAAATATCTTCTTACAATAATTAGAATGATATTAAACGAATGTGCATAAAGGTTAAAAGCCTAAGAATATAATAATTATAAAGTTATCGCTAATTGAACTTCCGGTGGGGTCTCACAGCGTCGCCACAAGCTAAGGGTCAAATTTGACCGTGGATTATCTCAAGATATCGATGCCCACGCGCACACACACACACACGTACGCACACACACACACACAAACACACACATACAGGCGCGCAAATGGATCATAAAGTATAATTTTCGATTAGTTATTTCCAATTTTGAAAATAAATTCTGTTTCTACCAGAAACAATAAAGTTTTTATAACAGCTTATCTGACTGATCTATTAAAAATTGTCATCTCATTTGCATACTGCCATCGCGTTGTTTATAAATAAAATTATTGCACAATAATAATAAAATTGCTTTTAGCGATTTCAGTTTAAAATACATACATTTCGTTTAAAAATATGCAGTTCGTAAAGTTTAGCATGCAATGTATTTTGCAGGAAAACTCGTGACCCTTAATTTCCATGAAATATTTGATGTGAACCGAATGGCATTTGTGAAATCCGTGACATGATACAACTGCCATCGTTTTTTTTCGCCGCGTTTCCGCCGATGGCTGTGCACGAGGTACGGTAAAAAGAACGTCAAATTCCCGCACTACTACCACGCGCAAACATTATCGATGCGATTTAAAACGCAAACGAGACTCACCCAATATACCGGAAATTGGATTGGCGTGGGACCAAGCTAGGAACTGCCATGCTTCAATCGAGTTTACGTCGTTTAGACAAGATAGAATGAGACGTCAGAGACGTTTCGTGTATTTACTTTTTTATGTGCAGTACTCGCACGAAAATGTCGCAATAAAGATCAGCTTAGCAACAAAATATAGCAGCATTTCAATGGCACATCCATATAAAGCCTCTGATTTAAGGAGGTTCATGAGTTACAAAAAATACAGAGAACTTAATAAAATTAAAAACTATAATTGTTTAGAGTATCATAAAGTTGCCTGAATTTTTTCAATATTTTATACAGTACGGGGATAGGGAGGACTCCCTCTCTCTTTCCCGCAGTGATACTCTTGAACCTCGTTAATCCCTTCATCCTTTTAAAGGGGTTTTTGATAAGAATTACGATTTTACTTATATATATATATATATATATATATATATATATATATATATATATATATATATATATATATATATATATGCCCTTGAAATATGACACCTTGAGCTCTGAATTCTTTTTTACACATTCTGGGTATGAGTACCAACATTCTCTCAGAGTTTTGAACATCTTGATTTTTGTACATGCACACTTGACATGAAACCACGCATATATATATTATTTGGAGAGTAAATAATTTGGTTGTGCATAATATAGCTTGTTTTTGTATAGCAAATAATTTTGTTGTGGATTTAATTAAAAGAAAGTTACGAGGAAATTAATTAAAATTTTCTTTCAATTATAAAATTAAGAGTTAAAAGACTTTTTCTAAAATTGATTTCGAACAGCTTTGAAGAGAATTTGATGTTACCTAGATTTGCAAACATAGCATTTAAGAAAAGCGTGTGCACTCAAGTTCATAGTAATTTCTTAACATAATTATATCAAGAGAAAATATAACTACCTTTACACAGCAATCATTTAAAAAGAAATTTTCTTTCGAACGAAAGAATGCACATAAATTAAATTATTTATTTTAATTAGTAATCTTTTTTACCGTCTGCATGTAAGTACTTAGATGTTATTTTAAGTGACAAAATTAAAAAAAAATATTTATATTCCTCGCAGGAAAAAATTCTGAAATGAGAAATAAGTGAGCGAGCCTTCGCATGAATAGCGAATAATCTGTAGAGTTCGCGGAATCCACCGGCATGTAGTGCACTGCACGCACACGAGCATATTATACTCTCCCAGATATTTTTCGCCTCGCTGCACCCGCGAGTGCTCACCGCCGCGCCACTCGTGCTGCTCACGCGCGGGGCGTGCGCGAGCGCGCGCGCGTGGCTCTCGCATTGCGAGGATTTGCATTTGGCGAGGAGGGTGCGCGAGCGCAGATGCAAGTGGAGAACGAAAAAGCGCGCCAGAGGAAGAAAAGAAAAAAGTACGGACCGAACGAGGGAGGGAAGCGAGTAAAGGATTCCGGGAAGTTTTCGCGCATAATTTATCAACGCGCGGGGCCGCCGCTGCCAAAGAGCACGAACTTTAATATAACTTTTGCTCCACATGCTGCCGTCGCGTATCTACTATTACTACTTCTACTACTACTACTACTACTACTACTGCTACTGCTACTGCTACTACTACTACTACTACTACTACTACTACTACTACTACTACTACTACTACTACTACTACCACTACTACTATTACTACTACTGCTACTACTACTACTACTACTACTACTACTACTACTACTACTACTACTACTACTACTACTACTGCGTTGCACAATTAAAGGAAGACTGCGCGCGGGTGAAAAAGAAAGCTGAACGATCTGCTTTCGCGGGAGTGTTGACGCCGCCTGGGATTTGCGTGTACAGTGAGTGACGTTAACTGGAAAGACAATCGAACTAAAATAAGGCTGTGAATTATTCAGGGGAACAACATGACGTTCGATTAATCAAAAGTTTGAGTGAGAGAATTTCTCTCGCTATGATTGAGCGCTGATTGATGAATGTTACAAGAAAGGTCTGAGCAAATATTAGTAGTAACGAAAAATAGTAATGTCAAATTATAAAATAAAGTAATAACCATTACTTCCTCAAAGAGGAAGCTCTGTGATATAAAGAAATAGTTTTGAAAAATACATTAGAAAGATTTTTTGAGGTATTTGGAACCACTGATTCACTATTTTTAGAAAATATCCATATTGATAGGTGTGTGCATGCGTATGTGTTTGCAGATTTCATAAACGTTTGAAGCCCTTACCTTTATTTATTTAAGAGAAAAAAAATTATTATAAAAATATTATCCTAAAAAATCATTTTTGATAATTTAGACAAATAAATTTTATTAAATAAAAGAGTGTTATAAATACACAAAACTAAAAAATGTCATTTTATTTAACGAAGCATATAAAATATGTTGGTGAATATCAACATAAGGTGTTTTTGAGATCGCTGATGTGTTTTTTAATGTTTTGGTAATAGACGACATTAAATGAATGATTTACAGCCCAACGGTTTTGCAATTTCGAAAATAGTAAGGTTATTTTCATTTACATTTATTAAAGTAGGTAATACTTTTCTTCTCTAAATACATTTTTCACCCCAACAAAAGTCTAAGAAAAGATTATCACATTTTCATACATAATTATTTCAAGTTCGATCCGCAATCTTTTACGGTGGAGAGAAGCATTTCAAGTATCGAATCTCAAATCGTCGGTGTCGAGAAAGGGATCCTTCGACACGGAGAAAATCTCCACGAGAGGGAGAGCAATGAAGCCAGCACAGTCCAGCCGGCAAATGCAATTAGCACTCGGACCAGTGGTCACCGCCACGGACGCGACAGCGTACAGTCTCGATGCTGGGCCAAGGATCGCGCGTCCGTGCCACTACGACTCCGGTAATCAATGAGATTTCTTCCTCTTGCCGACTCTTGGCCTCCCTCTTCTTTTCTTTCCGCACCTATACACCCGTGCGATTTCCCTCTGGCGGCCCCGCGCCTTCTACACGTATACAGCTGCAGCCCACGCAGAGCCGGGCGCGGCGCGCGGCCGAACTTTTACCGTCTTCAAGCCGAGCAACCAGGCGCTGACTTCGTCAGCACTCTCCGAATTACGGTGGGAGCGAGCTGCTCAGCTCAGCTCTCACTCTCACTCTCTCTTTCTCTTTCGCTCTTCTCCTCTCTTCTCTAATATTCTACCTAGCCGAGGATTTAATACACTTTCGCGCTGCACCAGACGTTTCCTAAATCTGTTAAAAGATTCCCGTAACTTTTGCGAGCGCCGCGCCCGATTCGAATGTGCTCGCGCTCGCGAGCGCCGATTTACTTTTCCAGGGCAAGAGCGCCGTTGTTTTAGCCTTTTAATGGAATTCATTAAGATTTTAATCGTTTTGTGATTTACGCTTAGAGGCTTTTATCGATTCTAGGTAGATAGCGCGATGGGGTAAGAATTAAATTAATTTTCTTTTTTCTTTCAATGAAATTGAAAGTTTTCGTGACTTATTTGAGCATAACAATCGAGCCAATTGTTTTTCTATTTTGTAGGTGGGTACGACTGTAAATAGCAGCGTGTATTGTTATTTAAAAATAAATTTTCTGTTTGCTAGTAAATGTTATATATTTTAGTTTTTACTCACGTTTTGCAATACATTTGAGGTACATATTATACAACTACTTGAGGAAGCAAATATAGCGTCGTTTACAAGTTATCAGAATATTAAGTGTACACTTGCATAAAATAAGGTTAGAAAAATCTGATAATCTTGTCATCCGTCTTGCGTGCACGTGTGCCTGACCAATACCGACCATTACTACTTATCAATGTAACTATATAATATAATCTAATTACACATTTTATTTACATATCATAGATTAATATAGTTTTTACTGATATATATTAAGGTCGCTATACCTATACTGGCCCACCATGGCTATCCTACCTATTATGCGATTTAGCCGTTAAATCTGATGCATTATTATATGATGTCAGTAGAAGCTATTCATTTTATCGGGAAATTTTCTCACGGAAGCAAAAGGGGACCTACCTACTGTGTATTTTGTCTTCAACTGTCTATTTTGTCTAAAAACTAGTCACTTATCATAATATTACACTGACAGAAATAATCTAGTAGAAATTCCCCTTTTCATCGAGTAGTAGTGAGACACGGTAGCCATTCTCGCAATATCTACGAGACTACAAATTAATTTTTCCCATGTGGTTCAGAATTTTTCCTATGTATTACCTTGTAATTTTTACCAGTGTGATTTTGAGCGATTTTGGAATAAAAAGTTTATGACTAGGCGCGAACCAGGGACTCTTGGGTTGGTAGTCAAACGCTTTACCATATGACTACCGATCACTTAGAAATTCATGTACGAATTAGGCTTGTGAGGTGCCACAATTTTAATAAAAATTTATATTGTGATTTTTTAATTTTGTATCGTAGGGTACTTGGCCCGGTTACTAAGCCCGGTCTGATTACTGTACTTGTATTTTGCAATAGATTAGAATGAAAACAGTTTAACTACGGAGATATACAATATATTTTAAATTTAAGTTGATTTCTTAATGATTACAATGCACAAGAAATAATATGTAATTAATTTATTTTACAATAATAATGATTTTTTCAAAGTTGTATAATACGATTTCGAGAGATTTTGTTAATTTGTTTAGCGGAAAGGTCCAGTTTGTTGCTTACTTTATAGAGTTATTGTATTACAATCATGACTTTCTGTATCATGTAAAGTACGCCTACATATCATAAAGTGATTAAACTGAATTAAAAAATATAAAAAAAGGCATCTATGAGGCATATTTTATTTATTAACAGTAAATCTAGTAATAATACGGCGAGATTTTCAAGCTTGTCCATATTACTGTGCTCTATCACACGAGCATTTTCGCCATCCTAACCATGTTTTTGCTGCCGCATGATGTTTTTGATACTACTAAATAGTCTCCAAATATAAACTTTTATGCCTAAATATTACTTTTTTATTTTACTAATTACCTACAGATCAATAAATGAACTAATAAAAACGTATACAAATAAAATGTTCAAAAGGTTAGTTTTGAAACAAACCCATAAATCAGCGCACAGAATTGTAAACAAAGCTCAGTAGTCGGGGGCTGAGTAGTAAGACGGTAGGCATTGATAGAGCACAGTAATACGTACAAAATGTATTTTTTTAATTTTCAAAAAATCTTGATAAAATATTACTTTTTTTGTAAAAATAATATTTATTTTAAATATAGAAATGACCAAAGAACCGATATCAGTTTATACTAATAATAAACAAGGCAATATAATTTTATAGATAATTAATACTTAGACGAGTTGGCTTCATGGCACAGTAATTGGGCCGAGTACCCTACATCACTGTAGCTGAATAAAGCATAAAAAATAATCAAATCTCAAAAAATAAAATTTTACATTTTTACCCCCTTATAAGCGAGATCTGTAAAAGGAACTTCTAGAGGTTCGGTCGCGGAGCGGTTAAGACATTTGACTTCGGTGCGAGAGGTCGTGAGTTTGCGCCCGCAGTCCGACAAATTTCTTTGGATTTTTTAAAATTACACATGGGAGAAATTACTATGTAATATAGGAAAATGTCCCGTGTAAAGTAGAAAAGAGTCCCATAGAAATAGCAAAAGTTACATAAAAAGTAGAAAAAAATACAATCTGAAACGGAAAATTTGCTAGTTAATAAAAGAAATGTCTCACTACTACTAGATGTACAAGGGAATTTCTACCATATTATTTCTGTCAGTGTATCTTCTTTTAGGTAATTTTGAATATTTTATCAAAATATGACGGAAAAATATTATTTTTTCTTTCTTCAAGCTTCGATGTATATTCCCACGGATGTTGAAAGATAAGCTGTATCTAAAAATAGATTAAAAGAAACTGTATGGCTGCAGCAGCGGCCCTACGCGTCTATGCGTCTGTGAGGCAGTCTCCTTCGAAAAGCGTCAAAGCCCGGAGGATCAGACTCCGGGCTGGGATTCTCAACTTTTCTCTTACAATTTATTTTCTTTATATCAATAAAAGCATTTTTATATAAAAATCAACAATATTCATTTCAAAACGCTGCTTCATCCCGTGCTGTCAGATCGGTGATCTAGGCACAATAAAAAGCAAATAATCAAGCTATCTACTTGATAAAGTCGGATACCCAACGTCATAGTGTTTAAGTAATTTTTGTGCTTTATACGTTATTTATATCCTCAAAAATACGCTTAGATGATTTTTAACCCCTAGATACATATATTTGCTTTTTATTAGTGATTGAAGAATGAAACATAATGATAGGCCATATTGGGTACATGTGAAACCCAATATGTCCCACTAGTTGTTTATTTTCAAAACTTGACAGAATTGCCCTATGTGCATATTTTCAAATAAAAAATTTCTTATGTTAGTTCTTATGCTACATTTTGATATTCAACTGACCCAAATAGAATTCTTTTAATACATCAAGTATAAATGCTCAAAGCTTAGGTAGGTCATATTGGGTACACTACTTGTATTTTTCTTCCTTTTAATTAAATGCATATGAAAAGTACAAAATAAAACATTCTAAGTCTATTTCTTATAACTTTGCTATAATTGAAATCGTGTATAATGGATATAATTTAATATGGAAAATTATTAAGAAGAAGCTTTTCCCCGACGATCGTAAGAGAATAAGAAAAAAAAATTAGAAAAAATCCCTCGATCAACTTTGCGAACCGAGTTTATCGTCGGAGCCAGTTTAATTTTAAGCATTCAAGAACCCTGCTCGGCCAAAGAACAAGAGCGATATACATATACAAGTAGAAAGACAGAACGAAGGCGCAGAGGAGGATGAAGGAGCCTCGCAAGAAAAATGTCGGAGAAATGCCGGGCAGCTGGGCTTCGCATTTCTTTTGCCCACAAGTATGTTTAAATTAAATTTTTTTATGCGCAGCTCCTGCTACTTCTGAAATTAAACGAGTTTTGCGCTCGCGAGTTAAGCTGCAGCACAAAGGAGCCAGCTGGAGTCACCGCAGCGAGGTCCATTGTTGGGAGTAGTAGACAATAGAGAGCGCTAACTCTCGTCAATTAAATCAGCGCGCGCGCGTACGGCGGAAAAAGGGTGCAGCGCATTAAATCTCGTACGCTTCCGCCGATAAATCCTTTTTCCTTCGACTGCTCCCACTACCCCGCATCAAACGAATAAGCTCTCACTCGCGCGGCTTGCGGTTGCGCGCCGCTTTTTAACCCGACAAATGCTTTCCCTCTGCGCGAGAGCGCTTTTCAATTCCCCGGCTTTTCCATTCTTCAACCTCGCTGGCGCAGACTTTTCTCGCGCTCGTTTTCTCACCGAGGTTACGCGCGCGAACCCGCTCGCAGCTTCCGTTCGCTTTGTACTTTGCCGACGAACAAATCTATACGTAGGCACGTACACGTGAAATATCGACGGATGTGTAGATAAATGTATCAAAGAGAGTGAAAATCTGATTTTTCGATTGAGTTGGAGAAAAACTTTTCAAGATTATATGTCAATGCTCACTTGCGAGTTATGGTTAATGAATTTAAATTTGTATTACCAATCAAGCAGAGTAGTATAAGCACGTAGCACACAGTAATTAATGTATAGAATAAATACATTTTTACAAGCTACATAAACAAACTTGTTTATTATTTGTTATCCAAAAAATAATTAAGGCGGATGGTCAATTATTGGATGATAATCGAATATGAAACTAGATTTAACAGGTATAGCATCCCAACGCCTCAATTATTACCAATATAGACATAATATATTTCTATAAAATATTTACGAATATAATAATATTAAATAAATATTTCTGTATCTAAATTGCACTAATAGGAGAGAGTTGTGCAGTAAGAACAGGCGTGCAGTATGAACAAGTATGCGTTTCCGGCTTCCATCGCTGTATAGTAACCTTTTACTAAGTAAGTTAGGTACCTATATATTGTTGCTTTATTATATTTACTGCTTTTAAAGATATCGTACAAAGCAAAAAGTTTATTTTTCGTGTGTCAAACCTTATGTTGACACACGAAACGTCAGAGTGATTTCTTTTTTCCTCATGCACGCACGCACGCACGCTGTAGTGAGCTCAAAAGTTTTTACCGCCCGCTCGAGCGTTCGGTAAAGAACATTTTTGTCACCGGTCGATAAACGGACACTTCTTGTTCACTTGAAATGCACGAAAAAGCGCGAAAATCGAGCATGTGTTACAAAAAAATAATTTATTTTATTATTGTCAATTTTAAATTAAAAAATATTGAATTAAAAATGTAAAAATAAAAGTGGTCGGCTACTGGGGGTCTTTAATTAATCTACTGTGGGGCATTTTTATAAAGTTCAAAATCATAACTTTTATAAGTTTGCAGCTAATTTGGCTGATTAAATTATAAATTAACATTGAAAACAAGACTTTTTCAGTTAATATTAATGAATATTCAAAGAAATATTCAATAAATTTTAGTTTTAAATTTGTAGCAAAAATACTTACAAAGTCAGTTAATCTCTAAAATCATTTAGCAAAGTGCTTGCAAGTCGTAGCTAAATCCGAGTGTTTTGCTAACGATGCTGCTGTTGCTGCCGTCGTCGTTCCTCCGAATCAATAAAATCCTCGCTAAAGGGCTTTTCCGTGCGTTGGCGCACTCGCATTATCAATCACGCGCTCGCGTCTACTCGAGGAAAAAGCACTGCGAGCAGCCGGGTAGACTTTAGCGTATAAGCGTCCTTGGCTTTCCAGCTCTTCCCTCAATGCCTTTTCGCAATTTCTCTCCGCGCGTATAGTCTTGCGCTTCTCCTTCCCTCTAAGTGTCCTTTTTTTCGCATTCATTCGTCACGCCGGGGCACAACAACCCTCGAGAAGAAGAAAACGAGGCGAGCGAGTGCGTCGTCATCTCTTCTCGAAGACGCTTTTAACTTAGACTGCGAAAATTCTGCCTCTTTTTGCGCCACTCCTTCCAATTCCTTCGGCCGTACGAGATATCCTTAATTGATTTAAGGAATAAATCTATCGGGAAAAGGCACTAAATAAACAGGAGGAGTTTCGCGAGCGTGGCTGCTTCGATCTTGTTTGCAAAGGACTGTTCTCCTGACTCGCAAGCTGCGCTTTTCTTCTTCTGTTTGGCTTCTGAAATTCGCGAATTCGCTTTGGTAGGTTTTCTTGTGTTCACGAGTACATCGCGGTCATGCATATTTTTTACATTTATTTTGTTTTCTTATCGTGTACCAATATAAGTCAATTGAAAAACCTTCTACATACTTGACTATGATTGAAGTTTGTTTACTTTTAATTTAAAAAATTATGTAAACTGGAAAAAGGAAAGAAATATAAAAATTAATTTAAATTTGGAATGTTTATAACGAGTTTTATAACGAGTGTTTATAACGAGTGTTTATAACGAGTGTTTATAACGAGAATCAATTAACGAGTTTGCATTTTTAGTTTTAAAAAGTATGATTTATAAATCAACAAAGAAAAATAAGTGTGCCGTTAGGTAAATTTGGTACAAAGAAAAACAGTTTTATATAGAGCAATAACTTTCGGTTATATTTTTCAAGGGGTTTTGAATAAACGTTCTGCATAACAAAAATAAGTACATTGACGTAAGCGAACATTTTGTAAATTACAAATAATATATTCTAAACGTGAAAATAATGTATCTTTGAATATATTCTTATATAACATAAGTATATTAATTATACGTAGTTAAAAAAATTAAAATATGTTACTTTAACAAAGAAAATGAGCTTAAATTGTTACCCAACTAATGATTGTTGATTTGTTACACACAAAAATGTAAAAGTAGAAACTAACAAACAAATCAGATTGTTCATATTGGCTTTACAAGCCAATTTATATATTCAAGTAAACAACCAAATTTTAACAAACTAAGAAAAAATAACACATTACGAATCTGTTTTCAACCATATACTACTATTCAATTAAAAGAAGTATCAACACGTTCTATCTTACATCTCCGAATTTTTGTTAAAAAGAGTATCTCAATCCACACCAGGAAATTAAGGCAAACGACGTTAAAGTTAGCTAGACCCTCAAATGTTCCAAACTACAGTACTTGTAACTTGCATACGGCGGAAATTCGCGATAGAGCGAAAGATGAGAGATTGGAAGCGCTTGAACAACCTGTTTCTTCTTCCTTTCCGTGTGATTGGCGCCGCTAATTATGTGTACCGAGTTTCGCTTCGCGTCTTCACGCCGGGGCGGATAGACAAACTCTGCGCGCGCCCGAGCAAACATCCGCCGAGGAATGATCGACGCGGGCTGGGCGCGTTGCCCCGCTGCACAGCGCCTTCTCTCCTACAGCTTGATGAACGACTTCGGGCGAAAGGTGCGCAAACATTTTATCGCCCTGCACCGTGCAGTTTGACCCGTGCGCGGCTCGACAGTTTCCAAAGGGTCATTGACACGCTTCTGCTTTATTATAGCTTGAGAGCTTAGGTTATTGAAAAGATTTGCGAATTTTTTAAGTAGGAGGTACGTCTTACATATATTTTTAAGGACGGTCTTTCGCAAAATCAAGAAATATATTATCATATGAAATTATAATGTATTATGAATAATGTTATAAATATTACTCTGCAAAATTATATGATAGGTTAATGACCAAACGAGCGTAAACAACAAACTTAAAATAGTATATTATGTACCTAGGGACTAAAGTGAGCCATTAAATGCCCGCGTGTGGTCACACACGCTGGCAATCGCTGGTTCACCTTATTCACGCGTGCAATATACAATTTTTTAACGTACCTACTAAAAGTTCGTACTTGTTTACCGCTGAAGAGGGAAATAGTGCTACATATTAATTTCCTAACCTCACGCTAGTTCCCGCCGCCAGGCGCTGTTTGTGCCCGAACCGAAGGCGAGGGCACATGCGCGTCGCGGCGCGGACTAGAGTGGGGATGGGGATTTAATGTAGCGCTTTATTCCCGGCTCAGCGGGGAAGAAGTACGTACTTTATGGCTGGGTATGTTAAAAATTCATTTTTCGTACTATTAGTGAAAAAATTACAGTGAACACGACAATTCGAGTCTTAATAAAAGTACGTCAGTTACTTTCATAAACTGAAGAAGGTACATCTTTCAGAAATGATCTCATTCACCACTACAAGTAACTACAACTAGCTCTTATTCTCGTATACTCTCTCACTCTTTTTTGCTCACTCTGTCGCTTTCTTACTCTCTCTCTCTCTCTCGCTCTCTCTTTCTCTCTCTCTTTCTCGCTCTCTCTCTGTCTCTCTCTCTCTGTCTCTCTCTCATCGCTTTGGCTGACAGCGAAAGTTTAAATTAATTTTGGGGTAATTTCCGCAGGGCGCGCGGGGACTTCCTCGGCACTCCCTCACGCGTTCCTCGAGCGCGTTATCGGGGGAAAAACAATCGCAAAGAGGGGGGAGAGGGAGAGGGTGAACGCGAGACAACCCCTCCCGAACCTTGAGCTCGCCTATCTCTCGCTCTTTCTCGACTGTCAACTGCCGCGCGGTCCGGAAACAAGAAAATGTGCAGCGAGGACTTCACTCGCAGAGACTCAGTGCAAAACTTGAACTGCTCTCTCTCTCTCTCTCTCGCTCTCTATCTCTCTCTCTCTCTCTCTCCCTTTCTCTCTCACTCTTTCTCCTTCTAGGTCGTCTGATGCCGCTCCTCTTTTATGCCGCACTCATGGACAGTCCATCCGCTGTAGCTACTCATTGCGAGCCTACTTACCCGCTGGGTGTGCTCTCCGTCTTAAAATTCTCTAGGGGACTCGGTTCAGGGGAAGTTTTTCCTTGTAACCGCGACGCAGGTATCGCGGTAAGTTGTACAGCTGATGCGGCTGCTTTTTGAAAGTAACCGCGATCAAGGCAAAGTTTCTTGAGCTCGAAATAATGTGATCGCGAGTACGGTTGGTTCAGACAAAGAAAGAGGAAAGTTTTGCCGAGACAAGCTTTTCTCTTTATGTTCAGGAGACAATCGGTATCGTTGTGTGAAATAATAATTTTAGACGTCGACGCCATTAGTGATTAAATAATTATATATTCATATTTCGTCGATTGTAATCACACTGCTCCTCCCCTAAAGATAAAGAAAATTCAATATGCATAATGTTCAAAAATCGTGTCCATCATGTTGTTTCTCCTTGTTTATATCACATAATCCTCGAACTATGTAGTGTACAAGCTAGAATATTTTCGTGAGTCTGGGCAATTTGTTCCTAAAGTATGCTAAGCATAAAGCTAAACTTAAAATAACGCACCATCATAAGTTGTTAGGTTCTAATAGGACATAAGGCGAAGGTCATGACCTTCAGACAGAGATAATGAAGTAATTTAGAGTGTATATTCGGTTTCAGTAGGTCAAAAAAATAAGAATATCATGATATGTGTAACTATAGTAGTTTCTTAAGGTGGGTCTACATTGATTTTTACAAAATCGTTAAACATCCGGAATTTTATTTCAAAATTTTAATATGTTATTGGTAACCAAAAAAGAGGAATATATATCAGTTTTGAGGAATTTTCACTTTCCTAATCCCAAATCATTGAATAAAATGCACTTTTTTTGCAGTCACAATAAAGGTTACTTCAAAAAGTTCCTTGCGTATTTAAGTTTAAGAATATCAACCTAACAAATTCTCACTATCTTTAGAATCCGTAACAAACAAAAGTTAGTATTTTTTATTATAATTTTCTTCCATAAATAGCTTGAAAAAAATATATCTCCAGTTTAAATAAATATATGACAAAAAATATCATGTTTCTGTATACATATTTAATAGGCAAAAATTTGTATGTACGCAATTCTTGAAAAAAAAAAATGCTAACTTCTTTAAATAGTTTTTATAGGAATATTTGCTGTGAGTTACCCTACATTCATCAACTCTAAAAGCGCGAGCAACTTTTTGAAGTTTGAAAAATAAGTTTCTAGAAAAACGCATTTAAATATTCAGTTCTACATAAGAAGCAATGTTAATTATTTTCTTTGAATAGTTATAATTTTGTTGATTATGAAATTTTTTTATTCCATCAGGTCGCTACATGTTCTTACAAATGTAGCGCTTCAAAAAGTGTCATAATTGTTTTTTCGATTTTTTTGTTAAAAAATCAGTGTAGACACACCTTAAGAGGTCGAGTCTGAGTTAAAATGATAAAAAACATCATTTCTTTTATTCGTATATTCAATAGGAAATTTCCCGTTTGAAACTCGTTATGAAGAATTATGCTTCCTTCCCAAGTAATAGGCCAAATAGTGGTAACAGTTTGTACAGTGAAATTTATTAAAATTACGTTATTTTCACGTGTTTACATTTTGGCATTTGAAATTATTAACAAATGCTATTTAAGTTTTGATAGATAATTTTAAAGAGTACATCATTTAATAATAAATATTCAAATAATATATACTTATTGCTGTCAAAAATATTCGAATAAATTCTAGAGTTGCAAGTAACGTAAATAAAAAAAAAAGATTTTAATTAATTACTAATTTAACTGTCGTAATAAAATATTACTATAGGTACTATTACTAATTAAAAAAATTTCGTATACGAAATTAAAGATACAAAATATTAAAGTACATTTCATTTACAATCGTTTAATTGATAAAATTAATATTATTTATCTACATTACGTTCAAAAGATTTTCAATTACTGCTCTTAAAGCGTTGATGGAAAACGCAGTTCCTGAATTACTATAAGTCTTTGGGAACATATTTTTTTCAGAGCAACACGACACTAATATCTGACTACACCAATTTTATTATTTATGGAAATCTTTGTTCTTGACATCTAATTATACATATGCAGTAAGAGTAAGTAGCTAAAAGAATTTAAAAATAATTTTATTAAATTATTTTGATATTTTAACGATAATAATTTTCTTTATTATTTTAGCAAAAACAGTGAGACACTATGATCTATTGTACCCGGGACATAACAAATTGAGAAGAAATATACATTTTTAGTAAGAAAATAAATAAACTGGTTTTGGAAACTTAATGTGAATAATATTAAATGTAATTTACATATTTATTAAGTTAAAAGATAGTTGATAATAGTCATAAAATAAAGTTTTCCGTTATTATACCTTTGTACCATAGGTTCATTATTAATAAAAATGTAAAAACTGAAGAACATCTACTGTATTTGTCCAATATGTTTGGCATTAAAGTTTTGTTATATATTTATACCCAAACTTTCTATAACTTAATATTTCTTCATTCAGTAGAGAATTTTGATGAATCTGACCAAAAAAATTATTTCTAAGGTAGTTGACCCTGTTCTCGATAGCTTAGTAACAGACTCAACTTATTTCGCTATAAAAAATGCTTTAATTTTAAAAAAATTGAAATTTTTTGTTTTCAACTATTAATTAATATACTTATTTAGCAAATAACTCGAAAAAGACGAAATTTTAACGTAGTGTTTACTTCTAAATTCAATAAACCAAAAAATAATCCGAGGGAGCAGTTGTCGATAACCATTTTACGAGTCGGAGCAATTCTCGATAGATGCAAAAGACCCAGTTCTCGATATAACAACAAGCCCATTATTCAGGTTAGGTTCTAGGTTATGTCAAAACTTGATTGAATAACATACACATTTTGATTATTATAATTACATAATTATTAATTAAAAGTAGTGCTTAAGTACTTTTAAGCATTGAAATAACATTTAAAGAAAAATTTATTTGTATTTTGTATATATTATTTGACTATCGACAACTGGGTACGTACGCATAATTAAGACGGAGTTCTCGATATATGAATTAAAATAGTTATAAGTAAATAAATCAAAATTTAACTTTTTGATTACGCTTATTTTGTTGAATTTAAAGCTAATCTTGGCTTTACAGTTTTTTAAAACGTTCTATTTATTACAAAAATGTCACTTTAAAGTTTACTGTTTGTTACGATCGTGATTAAGGAAACGTCGAGAAACGCATCAAATCTGAGAGTGCCAAGAAGTGTGAATTTCTATTTAACAAGTAGCGCTAACTGAGTTTTTATAATTCAAAATATTTATTCAGTGATATATTCTTAATATAGAAATAATTTTCTCGTACCGAAAAATTGCTCAAAATATATCTAAAATCGTATTATTCCTTCGAGTTATCGACAACTGGATACCTATCGAGAACCGGGTCCACTACCTTACCTCTAAAACATAATGTTACAGTGAGTAGGTTAAAGAAGTTATGTTGTTATGCTCGTATCCGAGAAAGAACGAACGCGTGATTCGAAAAATGCGAATCACTGCCGCTGACGACGAACCGCAACATAAACAATTTCAGTCTGCTGATGACTGGTCAGCTCTGAGCGGTCGTGTTTGTTGACAATACGATTTGTGTTCGTGTGACTTGAATTATGCTTTTACATTTATGTAAAGTTTTAATAAAGTTTAAGTTTAGTGTTCCATTTTGTAAATAACGTGTTTATTATTTTAGTAACCTCTGAACTGGTAGTAACATTTTGGGGACTCGTTCGAGATTTGTACAAGAAAAGTTCATATACGATCTCCGCTCAAAAATGACAGCACGAACTCCAATAAGGCCAACTACGACGAGTCAAACGAAAGAACCGAATCCATTCTGGATGTTGATAATCCGTGAACTTAATGAGGCGAAAGAACAGCTCGAAACACTGCGAGCTGAATTAAATCATGAGTGGACCTTTCGAGAAGATTACGAATCACGCTTATCAGCACGTTCTGCAGAAGAAGTTCAATTCTCAGCAGAACTCCGATGGCGTAACGCTGATTATTTGGAGGAACTGCATCGCCGAGAGGCAGCCGAAAATATGATTCTATCTCTGCGAGAAAGAGAGAGAGGGAGAGAGAGAGAGAGAGAGAGAGAGAGAGAGAGAGAGAGAGAGAGAGAGAGAGAGAGAGAGAGAGAGAGAGAGAGAGAGAGAGAGAGAGAGAGAGAGAGAGAGAGAGAGAGAGAGAGAGAGAGAGAGAGAGAGAGTCTGGATGAAGAGATTGTGAAATTGCGGTGTGTAAACCAGGCGCTGATCGAGGAGCGGTCCAGATTACTAAGGAGGCAGGAGGAGTTACAACGAGAATTGAAGCAGCTAAGTCGTTCTTTAAATACAATCCCAAATTCACACACAAACAGAAATACACACAGAAATATAACATTTTTTAAAATGTATTATTAGACAATAATATGTTACGTTTAGAAATATCAACATTGAATGCAGTCGCTATTAATATTTCTAATAGGTTAGAATCATAAAAATCATAGAATTATAGAAATAATGCAGCCCCCGTTGAGGTTCAGTCGCCACAATCACATATAGGATTAGGGTATAAACGTCAAACCTGATAACTATGACGAAACCTCACCACTCTGTGAGTTTTTTAATCAATTTCAATTGATGTCAAAAGTCAATAATTGGGATGAAGCAAAGAAGATGATAAGTGCTGGACAATTTTTTATAATCTGATGTTTTAGATTGTGGAAAATTGAAATCGAGGTTAGAGTTGCGTTTTGGTGACAAACATTTGGCACCAACGTATTACTTTCAATTCCAGAATAGGCGTCAGAAGTTTGATGAAGATCTTCCAACTTTAGCTACTGTTTTGGTAAGGTCAGCTGCTTTAATTAACCCAGAATATTTATTTGAAGTACAAGACAAAATAGCGTGTGCGCAGTTCATTATTGCTACTTTTAATTCATCGATCAAAGATATTTTTCATTTGGAAAGGGTCAGTTGTTTAAGGATTGTCCTTGCACGATCTATGGAGGTTAAATCTATTCATGATCAGAACAGAATATCGAATAAACTAGACCGGAGCAGATGTTTCAAGTTCCTTAAAGAACACTCAACATGTTGTGAATATGAAGAGACAGCAGCCTCAAGATTTTGTAAAAAATATCGAATGTTGGCAATGTGGTCAAACAGGGCATTGTAGGTCAGATTGTCATAATCAGATAGATAGACAGGATAACTGGGTTATTTTGAATGTAATGGAGTGAGTTCAAAAGAGTGCGACAAGGCTCCTATGAATATACACTCTCATTTATCTGATTATCGTATTGTAAGAATTAATAGAAATTCTAGTAGGTTATATTTGAATGGGTACGTTGAAAATAATCAATGTTGTTTTAAAGTAGATTCAGGATCGGATGTAACTATTTTAAATTCTAGATTGACTAGATCAATTACTAATTGAATTTCTATTAAAATAAAATTAAAATATTCGACTGGAGAAACTGTACCTGTATATTGCAAAGTATTAGTTAATATTAGGTTACAGAAATTCTCTGTTAAATACCAGTGTTTTTAGGAGATATAGCATATGATTGTGTTCTAGGAAACGACTATTTAGAAGAGGCTGGTATTTTGGAAGAAATATATAACATTTTTTAAGATAAACTCTACTTCAATCAAGATCGAGAAAATCAGAAATTGTGTGCAAGAAGTTCCAGTGTTTCTTAAAGAAGTTTATGAAAATAATACCGAAAACTTGGATGATAATCAAAGACAACAATTTTCAAAATTTTTGATAAATTTTGAAGACCTATATGAAGATGAGTAGTTTGCAGGAAAATGTGATGTAGTGAACATAGAATCCAATTATCAG
Organism: Gastracanthus pulcherrimus; assembly: GCA_949152435.1. Classification (NCBI taxonomy): domain Eukaryota; kingdom Metazoa; phylum Arthropoda; class Insecta; order Hymenoptera; family Pteromalidae; genus Gastracanthus; species Gastracanthus pulcherrimus. The sequence continues at coordinate 41,856,222 of OX424576.1, forward strand.
ATCCTCCACCAATCAAAGAACCAATCAGACGTACTCCGTTACATCAGCAAGAGAAAGTTGACAAGAATCATCAACTTCATGGTGTTTCCCAGTTGTGATGAATCGGAAGAAAGATGATTTGTTTAGATTTTACATCAATTATCGTAGATTAAAGTTTATCACTGTAAATGACTCCTATCCTCTACTAAGAATAGATCAAACACTCGATCGCTTAGCTTGATTTTCGTGTTTTTGTAAGATCAATATGAAGAGTGGATATTGGCCGATGAAGATCAAGAAAGAAGATACAGAGAAGACTGCTTTTTCTATAGGACAAGGACTTTAACAATTTACAGTAATACCTTTTGGATTACGCAACTCACCTGCAACTTTTGAATAGTTAATGAAGAATTCTTACGTGGTTAGATAGGTAAAATTTGTCTCGTTGATCTTGATGTCATAATAAATAGGAAGAAGTCGGTATGAATTTAAACCTTAATAAGAAGAAATGTGTTTTTTTTAAAAAGATTGAATTTCTTGGTCATACAGTATCGGAACAGGGTGTAGCTACAGATCCAAAGAAAATTTCGACTGTTAAGGAATGACCAATTATTAATAATCAGAAGAATATTAGTAGTCCAGTCGAATTAGCCCCTAAAAGCTTCAGATTTGGATGTAACGAGGTGGAGCGGGAATCGGTGTACAATAATAATATATAATATGATGTTCTGGGGTACTCCATCCAGCAAAGTTGTACTACTCACAGGAAAAATCAAAATGTGTTCCTAATACCGAAAATACACTCTATTCTTCTACATTTGCTAAATTATCTCAAGAACTTCTGACTTTAGAGAAAAGTGCTTATGGACTAACATTGTTCATCATTAAATTTCCTACAAGATAGGCTTTGTCCGAAATCCTGATATGCAACAGCCATGTTGCAAAATAAGTTTGAAGTTGCAAATAATGTGTAAAAATCAGGTATTACTTTGAAGAGCTGTAACTTTTGAACAAAAGCATCTAGACTAAAAAATCAAAATGATTTAGAAACTTTAAAGCAATACTAATTTATGTAACAAATTTCGATTAAATCAGTTCAATCGTTGTTGCACAATCGATATGCTAATTAAGATTTTGAAAAAATGGGCACCATTTTCAGTTTTAAATCACGTCAAAACTAAGAGGCTCAAATAAGTGTCAATTTTTTTACATATACTTGGAGGGTCTATCATATCCCCCCCATAAACCCTCCATTTTTTTTATTTTAACCCATATTTTGGGGGTTTTAAAAAAAATGTTGTTAACTAACTTTAAACGCTTTCTTTTACGGCTATGTGACGATGGATTAAATAACCTTTTGACATAATAGATCTTGAAAAGACGCTTCTTTTCCGGCAAAGATAATCTCCATCGGTTAAATAGATTTTTAAATATTAAAGCTCAAAGTTGAAGGTTGTTTGCTCATAAACTATTGGTAGTGGAGCAATTTGGAATACGGCATTTGGTAGATCTTTTCAAATATTTTTTCTATACGTTTTGGTGTATTTGTAAAACATGTGCAGCATATGTAAAACTTAAATGAAAGCGTTGCTAGCGCAGCGAAAACCGCCGCCGGCGTGCGAGAGTGCGGTGGTGGGGGTAGCGCTCGCCGTCGCTCTCGCGGCGATCCTGCATTTTCACGCTCGTGTTCTTGAAATCCGTACATTTCAATATCTCGGCTTCTAATGCATGCATTAAGATGATTATTTTTTGCAACCGATGCAATGTAATGAGTCGAATACGATAATTTACACGGATTTTCAATTAACAACGAATTTTCCAAGTTATAATGGAGTACAAAAATGTTAGGATTTAAATTTTTATTGAAATTTATTAATAAAATAATTTTTAACATGTACTGCACAGTGCTTGCAAAATAGTTGAAAAATTTCTATTATTCAACAATTTTTAATAAATAAATAAGCAGTTGAGTGAAATGTGTGAAAGTGTCGCTTAAGAGTTTAGTATGATAAGTACAGTTTACTCAATTTATTCATTTTTGTGTTTTTTTTTTCATTTCAGGTTATTCAAGGAGGAGGAAGACTCATGGGACTCCACGCACCAGAAAATATTGATGTACACTGCTGCAGATGTTTGTCTGCTACGTTGAAAAGAAGAAAAAAGTAGTTGCAATTGATAAGATGAGTATAAATTATATCTATTAGAACTTGTAACTTAATTGTTAAATAACTCTAAATATTGTTTTTATCAATTTCAGCTTACTGTCCGTAAGATTCCAAGTGAACGCATAGACAGATTGGGCTCAAAATTTATGGAGATACTCATTATAGTAGTACTTTTCATATGAGCGTAGGGATTTTGATTTGAACGAGTAGAAATTTTTTTACATCTATAAAAGTGATAAAATTATTAAAAAATAAGTGTTATATTGACATGTTCATATAAAAAAATACTTCTACTCGTTCAAATCAAAATCCCTACGCTCATATTAAAAGTACTACTATAATGAGTATCTCCATAAATTTTTAGCCTAATCCATCCATGTGTAGACTTGGAATCTTACGGACAGTGCTTAAAGTCTTCGAAAACAGTCTGGTTTGCCATGGAGGCATAGAAGGTCCAACGAAGGTAAAAAATATACAAATTGATAGGTTTTTATGTATACTTTCAGGAAAAAAAACCCTTATTAAAATAAATATCAAAATAAAAATTCTTAATTAATTTTTTGAGTCATATTTTAAAGGTGGTGTTTTGTAGAATTAAAGTTATATATATATATATATATATATATATATATATATATAACACATTATAATTCTAGGTGATAACTATATATAACTATATATAAAAACGTGTTAATGATGAACTGCATATAATGTTACGTCAGGAATTCATTCCAAGTATTTATAAGGAAGTTATATGTCGCGTTTCTAATGTATTTAATGAGAGGGAATTTACTCATAGTAAGTCCTTCCCTCTCGACGCGCTGGTTCCACTCCAAGGTATCTTGCTGTAAGAGGATTCGGAAAAGGGAGGTTTTAAACTGATTAGTAAGGTGGGGTTTAAATTCAACAGGAGGTGGAAGAGAATTTAAAAGATAGAAAGCCGATATAAGGAATGAATGTTTGAAAGTTTCTGTACGAGGGCGAGAATAGACAAGATACTGGGGTGGAAGGCGCCTTGATCGTCTGATTACTTTGGTATTCAATATGCTAAACTTGCACGTAACATACTCGGGTCTCACGTAAGGGAGTGCAGTAAATGCTTGAACACCTGTAAAATATTCACATCTCTTGTGAGTAGTTAGCAAACCCAGCGTGATCCGATGTGGGGTGACATGATCTCGACGAGGGATATTTCCGCAGACGAAACGAATACAGGCATTAAGAGTGCGTTGCAGTTTGAGATTGAGTATACCATCTAAGATGTAGGGTGGGTTAGTCGGAGATAATTAGAACTGACTAATGTATCCTAGTAATTAAGGGCCTACTATCGCCATAGCTATAGTAAACTAATATATATAGTAAATAAGGAAAAGTTTTCTCCGTACTTACGTCGCGAAAAATTAATGAAATCAAAATCCGAGAGGTGCGATCGCTTCCTTCTTACCTCTTCTATGGAATGATATTGTTTGGTAATAATCTGTAGCTTCTACGATGTGCCAGAAGAAAAATAAATATCGAGGCGGCGAATTTTCGAGCGCGCATGCGGTTACTTCATACGACACCTTTCTTTTCCAGCTTATAAGGGTAACAGTTTAGGACTTTTTCTTCCAGTTTTAAAGGTACATTAAAAAAAAATAATATTCTACTAGTCTATAAATATAAGCCTAATTCTAATTTCTAAAATAAAACTACGATTATCATGGTAAAATGTATTTATTTCTTCGGTATTCGTTGATCATGAATCTTCTTGCCCAAAGCGGCTGCAACTCTATGAAGCTGTCACCAAATAAAATAGCTTTGTTTTCAAAGTCCACAACCTGCAAAATTTTCGCCACTTCAAAATTTATTTTTCTTCTAGCACATCTTAGAAGCTACTGATTATTACCAAACAAGATCATTCGGATTTTGATTTCATTAATTTTTCGCGGCGTAAGTACGGAGGAAACTTATCTCCATTTACTATATAGTATATATATATATATATATATATATATATATATATATATATATATATATATATATATATATATATATATATATATATATATATATATATATTAGGTTACTATAGCTATATGGCGTTCACAGGCCCTTAATTGTCTTTGAATAATTGAAAAGTATTTAATAATTATTTGACACCATGTGTAACATGACACATGTATTATTGAAGAAAAATGTCGTAATATTTCAATAATTATCATGAAAATGTGTACACACATTACGTTAGTATAAAAGCATGAAAAGTTCATGAATAGGAGATTACGATAAATTATATTCATTCCCCGACATTTTAGTAATGATCTTTTACTTGAGGGTCCTAAACTGTTTAGTACTATTTAACCATTTTACTCTTCGTCTCCGAATTACAAATCATGTGCAGTAGGCAATACTAACTCTTTTCTCCGTGATCAACTGTAGAATACATAATCTGCAAACTAAAATTTCCTCTTTGCTCTCGATAAATTCATTAATAACAGTAACACCTTCTGATATTAGGAGAGCATAAAGTATACTGCACCAAGGTTCATTATGATGCAAATCAAGTACTCGACTAAATTCCACATCAATTCAAGCATATCACGTGAATTAAAGGCGCTGTTTGTCGAAGAATGCTGCTCGAGATTACCCGGCAGAATAAAGAGCATCGGAAGGCAGTTTTCAGGGTACTTATGAATTATTAATTAGCATCCGGGGCACCGTGACGCTACGGACTGAATAAGAGGCGACATCATTGAATATAAAGTCCTGAACGTCGAACGGGGATGTGAAACTTTGCCGCTCACTTCCAAAAGACCTCAAAGGCTAAATGAACGCAGATATAATTTTATCAAATATTGCCAGCATGGTAATTAGAAAGTTTAAATAATGCACTATTGATTAATGTAATTGAAAGAATATTTTTATTTTTTGACATCTACATTCCGATTTATAGAATTAAAATAAAGTTCAATAAAAATGTTCTAATTAGATAAATTTATGTATCAAACTTATTTAATTTATAGAAATTAATTAATATAATATATAAACCTTGATATACACCTTTCTTTATTATACAATGATGAAACTTCAAAGCAAGTTTAATCTCAATTGAACACTTTACTTTGTGCACTAATTATTTTATATCAAAGACAGAGATCAAAGACATATTTTATCAAAAAGATATTAATTAAAATATTTGTACAACGACTCACAAATAACTTGACCTATATTTTTAATCAATAATAATTAAAAACTTATGCGAAATTCAAATTTAAATTGTTTACACATAATTTTTAAACAGTTTATTAACGATACTCCTTCATCAGTAATTTTCTATTTCAATAAATTAAACACACAAGACAGAATAAAACCGTTTAACTTTCTCGATGAAATAGCATATTGACGTCCACGCTAAGTAAAGATAAAAGCAAACGGGAAAACTCTCTGTACTCGCGTTCCGACAGCCGAGAGATTCCGAAGAATAAACTTCGATTTCTGCGTGAAACCAACACCTATCGTTCTTCACGAGCTCAAGCCCTGCTAGTACTCGAGTTCTCTCTGTTTCTTTTCTGTCGTTCCCTGGCTCGCTCTCTGCAGCACGAGCAAGAAATCAAAGCGTTAGAGAAAAGAAGCAGCAGCAGCCTTTCCACGCGACGTACAAAGGATTTTCCTCTCCTTTTTCCAGTGCAACAGCAGCAGCAGCAGCAGCAGCCGCCGCGCACTCTTTCTTCAAGGGGGAAAAATGAAGGGGGGAAAGGAATATCGCGCCGGCGGCAGCCCGGATGAAGGACCGGGTCAAGAGACAAGGAAGGAAAGAACGGATCAATTATCCATCTAGGATCGCGCGTGCACACGAGGCTCTTTCATTCTTCCTGCGTATAAGGGTGTGTATACGCGAGCGCGCGTATGGAGGATTGTGCTCTATATACTTGCACAAAGGGCGTGCGCGCTCCGGCTGCCGATTGCGGAAAATCCGTTACGATAGCTTGGCTTCGCTGTATACATCCTTTCTCTACATTTGCTTCACTCTCTCTTTGACTCGTGCAAGGTTATCTCTTTCTTCTTTCTCCTTTTCTACAACTACATCTTCAATTTTATCTATTTATCATTATTTTATTTGTATGCTTATTATAATCCTCAAGTCATGCCTGAAAGGCTTTCATATAAAAATTTCAAGCATTTTGTGATATTGCATTTTCAATATATTAAAACAGTTCTCTCTTATAAATGTGTACTTAATTTGAAGATATATTTACATATAATTACTTATTTATATATAATATAAGTAAATATATAATCATGTCATTATAGATCAAATTTTTAGTCTGACAAGGAGATCACCATGGATGCGGATTCTCAATTTTCATGAAACTTTAAGGTTCTGTTTCTGGAACCTTACAATGAAGTCCGGTACCCGCAGTTTGTTTGAATGGACCATATATCACTAGATGTAGCTAAAATATTAACATTGCCCATATATGTAATATTCAAAAAAATTGTATATATAGAAAGGAGGCAAAAGTGCTTTAAAAGAAGTCAAATTATAGCAATGAGAATTGTCTTAAGGGAGTATTATCTGTTTCGAATTAGTGCTCAGAAAAATCTGAAATTTTGTATACTAGTACGTTTTGACCTCAAATTTATCATATCAATTTTTAGAAAGCTACACCAACCCAGAAAGAAGATATTAAGAATTCTATATTTACGTTTTTTACGTTTTTAACGCATAGCCTTATGGTAACTCATGTTTCCGAGAGTGAAACTCATTTTTCGACGAAATTTTGAATTAAAAATACCAGATAATTCTGAGTAAAATTCTGTTCTACTATAGAGGGTTTAAAGTACCCTTTATCACTTCGTTTGTTAGTGTAATATTCAAAGGATAATGCCCATATATTATGTATTTCCACAGAAGTGGAGCCTTATATTGTCTCTATTTTCTTGCTCATCTGGTACTATATTTTAGATTAATTGTTTCTAAATTAATGTTTTATTGTGATCCAAACAACTATACCTATACATATAGGTTAAAAAGGTTGCATCATTAGGGATTTCAACCTATAATTTCGGGGGCATTACTCCTTTGCATCAAGCTTCAGATAGACGATTAGAACATCAGTTAATTCTTTTTACAACATTTAATTACATCTGCACTATATACAATGTTATACATTAAAAGCTTTTTAATTTTTTATTCCTCCAATAAATTTCTACATTTCATTCCGCTCATCTCCGGCAGCCGTTCAGCCTATTTTTCTCCATTTTGCTTCTTTCTTCATCCCCAATTGAGACTTGGCCGAGGGAATAGAAATACATCTAAGCCGACTCTTCTAATCTGGATCAGCCGAGATGAAGTAATAGGCGAGGAGCGAGAGTCGACCAAGCGCGAGTGCTTTCGCTCTATCTCTCTCTTATTTGCTCTCTCCTCCGCACACGTCGTCCTGGTACGCGTCCTTTTGACGAAGGCTCGAATTTCATTTTCGTCGCTGCATTCTGTATAGTGGTCCGCAGTGCGAAAGCGAATACTAAGCCTGATCATCTCTCTCTCGCTATCTCTATCTTTCTCCCTCCTTCTCGAGCTATAGACGAATTTTCCTTTCTCTTTGTGCGATTCGCGGAATCGCCGGGCTGTCGCTGAAGCGCACGCGGGGCGCGCAAATTTCTCTCGGGAAATGCAATGAAGGGGCTGCTGCCTATGCTGATGCTAAAATGTGCTATGCCGCCGCTGTTTGCCTTTTTGGCAATTTGTTCAGCCATGCGGGATATTTTACTTGCATTCCCGCGGCAGCTACGCGTTTTTCCTCGGTTTCTCGGCACTTATGCTACTTACTCAAATTGCGATTTATCGATCTAGAATTTCCTTGAGAATTTGTATATCGATAACAAATATTTAGAGAACGAAATTTGATATAATTAATTTTCTTTATTACGCTGACTATTTCATTTAGTAAGGGATGTAACTAATAATATAGTATAATATTGACTAAGCTTACAGTTAAACTTTTCGTCCGATTGTCTTTGTCACACGTGCTATGTTAGGCAGATACTCAATTTAGCGCTAGCAATAGTCACAGTATTCAAGTATGTTTATTTTATGTCATCTGTCGAGCTTCCAAAATACGTGCAAAATAGTGTAGTATGCGAAATAGTTAAATGAACTAATTTACTTAGTAGAGTCCCTGATTAATTTAATTCGGAGCAATGATCAACATTTAGTAAAAAAAGATCAATAAAAATAGTGAGAATTACTACATGATTGTTTTCCAAGCGAGATTAGTCATTTTAGCTACACTACTTGCCTCAGCGATTAATTATTTTTTAATTAGTAATAGTTAAACCGCGCAAAAATAGTAAATATGGCTAACATGTTGCTGGAGCTGTGGGCAACGTATGGGCCACATGCTGGAAATGGTATTGCCACTGTGTTGCCAATATACGGTAACAGTGAATTATCAACATGTTGGAAGCGACCACCCGCATGTTGTCACTAATATAAATCCAATCACGCACCCACCCACCCACACCCCGCCCATCTACTCATATCCACCCACTCACGCGTGCACACACACACCTACACACCCGTATACACATATATATGCATATATATTCATGAGTATATGTATACGGATGTATGGGTGTATGTGCACGAATGGGTGGGTGGATGTGGGGCAATAGCGGTGGGTGGGTGGTTGGATTGTTATTAGTGACCTGTTAGCAACATGTGGGCCATCGCTTCCAACATGTAGTTCAGGCTATTTCCAATATGTGGCTAATTCACTGTGGCCACAGATTGGCAACACATTGGCAATACCATTTCCATCATGTGGCCCATATGTTGCCCACAGCTCCATCAATATGTTGGCCATACTTCCTAGTTGTGCGCGGGTAAGTACATTTATTTATTTTCGTAAATACAGCATAAAAGTATTTAAGATAAAACATTTTAAAAGTCTTCCATTTTAGTAAAATTGTACTAACAAGCGAGAACAAAATTTATGATGGAATACAAAATTGTTTTGTGCAGGTAATGTGGCCATCTTAAGAAAATTTCAATTCGCAGTAGATATATATCGGGTTTTGGGGCTTCGGAAGCTATTGAGACATGTTATTTAAATCTCTAACTCTAATACCTCATGAGACTTTTTGCAAAAAAATGAACTCTCTGAATATTAATTAAAGAAGTTCTAAGTAGTTAAAAATTGGCCACTTTAACAACAGTGTTGGCAAAGTGGTCATCCATCAGTTCTTATGGTAAAGTCGTATAGTAAGTGCTTCAGAAAGTAAATACTAGCTTAGCAAAGACTTTCTTTATGTGTTATTTAACTACATGGTGCCATAGCGTATGCTTTGGTTTCGATATTTTGGGATTAGTAGGTCTAGGAAATTTGAAGAAGCAACCGCTGTTTTTATCAGCTTCAATTGCCTTTTGCCTTACAATGCATTTGTATGGCCACTTTACCAACCGATAAACGTCAACGAAAGTTGCAATTTTCACATCGTAATAAACTCTACGGCAAAAACTGACTCATGCGTCTTAAAGTACGTAAAAAAGATACAATTTTATGTACCGTATGATGTTTTTCGCTCATATCACGCTGACAAAAGTAGTTTCTTTACATGCATGCACTGCTAAGATATCAGAATTTTGAATCTTGCTCGTAAACATGACACTATCTTATAATTAGAGGTCCCTAGCAGCGGGGTCACCACGCCTCTCAACATCTATTGTCACAATACATATACTGTAGGAGTTACGGCGCCCCAGAGTATCGCTTACAGCTAGATCTTGTATAGGTGGACACATTACCTGCATGACCACATTACCTGCACCCACCTCACAACAGATTTATGTTAAAGAATAAAAATATTTACTCTATATTTTATAGTATCTATTTACAGGTATATCAATTTACAATCACAATGGTTCAAATCAAAAGGTATAGTATTACTCCGAATACAAAACGAACAACTTTTACAAATGTACATTGTAATCTCAGGTCATGAGAAAGTGAGGAAATGTGCGGTATCTTTTTTCAAAAAATGGACGATTCGCCACGAAAAATACCTACTTCCTCCTACATTACACCACGTGCGCTTGCTCCACTTCAAAAACCCGCAATCGTGAAATTTCCAGCGATCGCTATCTATCTCCTCCACTTTCCAAGAAATCACTACAATCGCCTCGAAAAGAGAATCAAACCTCGCCTATTTGAATAGAGTACGCGAATGACCCATAAACGCCTCTAAAAGGCCGCGCCACAAGCCTCCCGCGCGGATCATCGTCTCGGCTCTCAAGTCAGCTCGACAAAAAACCTCACCGCTGAAACTCGCATCACATGTAAACAACACACAACACGTTGCAAATTGCCTTTTTCATAAATAACGGGGAGGGCGCGCGCGCGGAGCTCACTCTTCCCGCATGACTCATGCAGCGCTATACTCGCGCGCGTTGCAGAGAGCAATATATGAAAATTCGCGACGCCAACGCGCGCTATACGCCGCCGATATTGTTTTCCGGGCGCGCGGGTGTGCAATCTGGGCCGCGAAAGAGAGACAAAGATAGCAGACCCGCGCATTTCGCACGCCTTTTGCAAGCAACAGCGGCAGCAGCGAAAGGATCGTTAGATTAATCCTCGCCTCGGCGACGTACGCGTGGTATATATAGGTACTACAGGCGTAGACACATGTGCGCGTGAGCGCTACTAGTCGACTCGCGGTGAAATATGATCGGTGGCAAGGAGCACACGGGGTTCGAGAGAGAGAGAGAGAGAGCGAGAGAGAGAGAGAGAGTGAGAGAGAAAGAGAGAGAGTGAGAGAGAGAGAGTGAGCGAGAGAGAAAGAGAGAGATAGAGAGAGAAGAGAGAGAGAGAGAGAGAGAGAGAGAGAAGGTATACCATTAACCATAGTTTCTTGCCTCGCGAGCGCGTATTATGTATGTGCGCCTGCGTGTGTACAGATGCGCACCCCAGGTTTTTTGGATGCTTTTGCTGCTACTGCTGCTGCTGAGGGGAGCGTAATGTATACGTGTGTTGCGCGCACCGCACTGCTAATGTTGCCGTGTTGCTTTTTTTTTCTTATTATATATACCTGCTTTACATTTTTGCTTTGTCTTTTGATTGCGAGCTCGAGGGCTGGCTGCGCCACGGGCTTTTGTTTTGGGCTAGAGCAATGTTTACGAGAAGAAATTAGATTTATTAAAAGGGGGCGACTCCGTATTACTGCTGAACTAGGTTGTGTATTCACTTTTTTCTAATTTGTGTCGGGGAAAGATGTTTTGACTTAATATGGGATTAAAAAGAATAAGATATTAGCCGCGATGATACGTTTCATTAGAAATTGGATTATTCGGTTGATGTAGTAGATTATATTTAAGAAAAGAACTGAAAAATTCGGAAGAAAGTCAAAAAACATATTCATTTCAATACATAAATATTTTTAATTATTAAATTAACTAAAAAATACAATTCTCAATTCAATTCTACAGTATCACAAGAATAAGCAAATAATTTTATGTGGATAACACGAAGATAAAATGCAATAGGTGAAAACGAATTTCGCAAATAACTGATTGCTATCGACTTTCGATGAATAATAATAAAGTTATATATTTCCTGATATCAAATAATATAAATCAATTGTTGAGTAACACCACGAAACAAGCGCATACGCAATCCAAGCAGTAAATTCACATATAGCCGCGACTCGAAATTGAATTCTGATTCACACAAGTAATTTTATTACGCCCGCTTTCTCCGCGAATGATATTCATATCAATGCTCTCTCGGTGTAATAATATACGTCTGTTCGAGCTCGCGCAAGTTCATAACAGCGAGAAAGCGCGTAGGTCGCGCGTGCGCGCGAGTATCGCCGAGCGCGTTTCGGAATCTCATTAATCGAGTGGGTGAGTGGACTCGTCCAACGCTAATATCCCATTCCATTATTACTCCCTCGGTGAGATAACTGTGCTGTCTGCCATATGAAGAAAACAAATATGTGCAATTTATTTGGATAAAAATTTATTTTTAAATTGCGAAATTAGAAAATATACTGGAATAAATAAAAGTTGGGGGACACCGGGGCAAAGTGAGCCTAAAAAAGTTTAAGCATGAACATATAAATATATTTCAACTATCAATAATTCGAAATATATTAAAAAGGTAATATAGACTTTATTTAATATAAATTTCAAGCACCAATCCTGTAAAGTAATTGAAAGTATTTTAAAATTCACTCACAAGAAAGAAAATGAGAAGGCCTACTTTGTCACGAGCTTGGAGTAAAGTGAGCCTTTGCACGGGACAAAGTGAGCTTCAATAAATATGCGGATAAAAGTTTAAATTACGATAAATTAATAAGTTTTATTTAACTTTTAAACTTAACTTAATCGATTTGTTAACAGACATAAGTTTAAAGCTTTACAGGATGTATTTATCACACATAACCGTCGACCCAATTTGAGGTTACACTTTCTTATTTACATTGTTTATATATAAGCTCGCTTTACCCCGGTCAGTTTGCCCCGAATGTACGTGCGATGTAAGAATGTTTTTTAAAAGATTTACGTATTGTCTTTTTTTTTTTTTTTATTTAACATCGCCATGTTTGTGCTTCCATGTGGTGCTAATCGACGACGGGGGTCTGCGGTGTGTTTGGAAACAAAGCACATGTAATTTTTACAGTGGTGCTTGTGTCAATCGGCAGAGACTAGGATTCGAACCCGGGTCACCGGTGTGGGAAATCGACACTCTACCGACTGAGCCGCCGCAAATCCCACGTATTGTCTTATGGTATTAAAAAACTATCTATTTCAATTTTATTGTCATACGTGTAAAACAAAAAATTTCTGTAATAAAAGAGCATACACAACACTTCTTTATCTAAAAACCAAAATATGCAAAATTATCATATCAGGTGGTTCAAAAATTTATTGTTAAATTTTTTACTAAATAACCGATTATATGTACCACGAAGAATTTAAAAATCATTGTTAACTTATATTATTTTGTTATATAAGTGAAATTAATGTAAATGTTTTATTGATGTCGAAATACAGAGGAAGCTCACTTTACCCCGAGGCTCACTTTACTCCGGTCTCCCCTATGGATTATTTGCTTTATCCAAAACAAAGTATAATTCGACTGAAATGATTTGAAGAGTTCCTTTTATAAAAATCAATCTAATATAAAGTGCACTTAAATGGGGAAGTAAATTATTAAACTGAATAATACATGATTATACATATAAATGTATATTCGTATTTTGCTAAACATATTTTCAAAAAATAAATTATTAAATCTGTGTTCACTAAATTACTATATCATTTATTATAATAATGCAATATATAGTTGTTGAATAAACAATTGAATAAAATAAATAAAGCAATACTCAAGATAATTTGTGTAGAGTAATACAAATTATTTACACATAATGCCACTGTCATGAAAATTATAACAGTAGATGCGGCTTTATAAGTATTATTTAAAAATAATAATAATACATTATATAAACAGATAAGAATAAGCGTAACAGCAAATATTTATGAACAGTCATAGAAACTGCTACAATAAGCAAATTGATATAATTATGTACTTTTTACTATATTATGTACTTCTTGAGGTATTATATAAGTGAATATGTTATTTTATATTCACTAAATGGATAATTTATTCAGAGTTTAAAGCAGCTTTCTTATACTTAATTCTAAAATTAGGAACATTAGAAACATTTATAATTGAAATTGCAGTTATTATAACGATAATACAAACTTGCCTTACATTATAATCAGCAAAGTAACCGAGAGGGCTAAATATCTCCATACAGTCTCAAATGCAGCCAACCATCATTTCATTCATAATAACGGGGCGGTATCATATAAGCTTGCTGCTCAAATATACATATCCTAGTTTCGGAGGCGCGTGCTCACGATGCACACGTCGGAAGACCGATCCATCAACATCAAGTCTGAGATTGAGATTTTGCATTCGCGACGAAGAGACTTGTAGAGCGAGAGAGAAAGAGAGAGAAAGAGAGAGAAAGAGAGAGAGAGAGAAAGAGAGAGAGAGAGAGAGAGAGAGAGAGAGAGAAAGAGAGAGAGAGAGAGAGAGAGAGAGATACGATTTATTTTGTGATTTGACAAAAATACATTACATGAATTGTTATTTCGTCATTACATTAAAATCTTTGATGGCTATCACAGGTCGTAAGTACATAAGTATGATTGTTTCACAATTGGTCATTATCTAATATCACAGTATGTCACTAATATCACAGTTTTCATAACAATTTCTGGAGACCTACTCATACTTGCTTACCCGTACAGCCATCATGTCACAATTTAAAACAATTAAGCAGATACCTACACTCATCACACACGCAGATAAATAAATACACTCACACTTACTTTATTAATATATACATTTTTAAGACATATTTCACGACTGAGACATAAAACACGGAAAAACAGATAAATAAATAAATAAAATAAATAAAATAAATAAAATAAATAAAATAAATAAAATAAATAAAATAAATAAAATAAATAAAATAAATAAAATAAATAAAATAAATAAAATAAATAAAATAAATAAAATAAATAAAATAAATAAAATAAATAAAATAAATAAAATAAATAAAATAAATAAAATAAATAAAATAAATAAAATAAATAAAATAAATAAAATAAATAAAATAAATAAAATAAATAAAATAAATAAAATAAATAAAATAAATAAAATAAATAAAATAAATAAAATAAATAAAATAAATAAAATAAATAAAATAAATAAAATAAATAAAATAAATAAAATAAATAAAATAAATAAAATAAATAAAATAAATAAAATAAATAAAATAAATAAAATAAATAAAATAAATAAAATAAATAAAATAAATAAAATAAATAAAATAAATAAAATAAATAAAATAAATAAAATAAATAAAATAAATAAAATAAATAAAATAAATAAAATAAATAAAATAAATAAAATAAATAAAATAAATAAAATAAATAAAATAAATAAAATAAATAAAATAAATAAAATAAATAAAATAAATAAAATAAATAAAATAAATAAAATAAATAAAATAAATAAAATAAATAAAATAAATAAAATAAATAAAATAAATAAAATAAATAAAATAAATAAAATAAATAAAATAAATAAAATAAATAAAATAAATAAAATAAATAAAATAAATAAAATAAATAAAATAAATAAAATAAATAAAATAAATAAAATAAATAAAATAAATAAAATAAATAAAATAAATAAAATAAATAAAATAAATAAAATAAATAAAATAAATAAAATAAATAAAATAAATAAAATAAATAAAATAAATAAAATAAATAAAATAAATAAAATAAATAAAATAAATAAAATAAATAAAATAAATAAAATAAATAAAATAAATAAAATAAATAAAATAAATAAAATAAATAAAATAAATAAAATAAATAAAATAAATAAAATAAATAAAATAAATAAAATAAATAAAATAAATAAAATAAATAAAATAAATAAAATAAATAAAATAAATAAAATAAATAAAATAAATAAAATAAATAAAATAAATAAAATAAATAAAATAAATAAAATAAATAAAATAAATAAAATAAATAAAATAAATAAAATAAATAAAATAAATAAAATAAATAAAATAAATAAAATAAATAAAATAAATAAAATAAATAAAATAAATAAAATAAATAAAATAAATAAAATAAATAAAATAAATAAAATAAATAAAATAAATAAAATAAATAAAATAAATAAAATAAATAAAATAAATAAAATAAATAAAATAAATAAAATAAATAAAATAAATAAAATAAATAAAATAAATAAAATAAATAAAATAAATAAAATAAATAAAATAAATAAAATAAATAAAATAAATAAAATAAATAAAATAAATAAAATAAATAAAATAAATAAAATAAATAAAATAAATAAAATAAATAAAATAAATAAAATAAATAAAATAAATAAAATAAATAAAATAAATAAAATAAATAAAATAAATAAAATAAATAAAATAAATAAAATAAATAAAATAAATAAAATAAATAAAATAAATAAAATAAATAAAATAAATAAAATAAATAAAATAAATAAAATAAATAAAATAAATAAAATAAATAAAATAAATAAAATAAATAAAATAAATAAAATAAATAAAATAAATAAAATAAATAAAATAAATAAAATAAATAAAATAAATAAAATAAATAAAATAAATAAAATAAATAAAATAAATAAAATAAATAAAATAAATAAAATAAATAAAATAAATAAAATAAATAAAATAAATAAAATAAATAAAATAAATAAAATAAATAAAATAAATAAAATAAATAAAATAAATAAAATAAATAAAATAAATAAAATAAATAAAATAAATAAAATAAATAAAATAAATAAAATAAATAAAATAAATAAAATAAATAAAATAAATAAAATAAATAAAATAAATAAAATAAATAAAATAAATAAAATAAATAAAATAAATAAAATAAATAAAATAAATAAAATAAATAAAATAAATAAAATAAATAAAATAAATAAAATAAATAAAATAAATAAAATAAATAAAATAAATAAAATAAATAAAATAAATAAAATAAATAAAATAAATAAAATAAATAAAATAAATAAAATAAATAAAATAAATAAAATAAATAAAATAAATAAAATAAATAAAATAAATAAAATAAATAAAATAAATAAAATAAATAAAATAAATAAAATAAATAAAATAAATAAAATAAATAAAATAAATAAAATAAATAAAATAAATAAAATAAATAAAATAAATAAAATAAATAAAATAAATAAAATAAATAAAATAAATAAAATAAATAAAATAAATAAAATAAATAAAATAAATAAAATAAATAAAATAAATAAAATAAATAAAATAAATAAAATAAATAAAATAAATAAAATAAATAAAATAAATAAAATAAATAAAATAAATAAAATAAATAAAATAAATAAAATAAATAAAATAAATAAAATAAATAAAATAAATAAAATAAATAAAATAAATAAAATAAATAAAATAAATAAAATAAATAAAATAAATAAAATAAATAAAATAAATAAAATAAATAAAATAAATAAAATAAATAAAATAAATAAAATAAATAAAATAAATAAAATAAATAAAATAAATAAAATAAATAAAATAAATAAAATAAATAAAATAAATAAAATAAATAAAATAAATAAAATAAATAAAATAAATAAAATAAATAAAATAAATAAAATAAATAAAATAAATAAAATAAATAAAATAAATAAAATAAATAAAATAAATAAAATAAATAAAATAAATAAAATAAATAAAATAAATAAATGAATAAATGAATAAATGAATAAATAAATGAATAAATAAATAAATAAATGAATAAATAAAAATAAATAAATAAATAAATTAATAATTAAATAAATAAATAAATAAATAAATATCTATGTATTCCTCTGTCGCAAAATATGTCAAATTAATCACCGTTCGGTCGCCTGAGGTGCCTGTCTAACGCCGTTTTAAACTTACATAATGACGGCAGATACCTCACACTGCAGGGGAGGGAGTTCTAGAATCGCGATCTTTGGACTCTAAACGAGTAGAGACCTGTATCAGTAAGCGATCCCGGAACCGAGAGCTCTTTCGCACCATTCCTACTGGAAGTCCTGGCTGTGTTTTTACCAAAGACAGCCGCAAGATACGGAGGTTGTCCCATATTTATTGCTTTATACAATAATAACCCCGCAAAGTACGCTTTTCTATCCTTTATGGTAAGTCAGCCAAGATATTTCTTGTGAGAAGTGATGTGCTCGTCCCTTCTAACACCACATATGTATCTCACACATGAATTTTGAAGTCTTTGTAAGTTCGTCTCAAGCTCATCAGACACATCGAGGTGAACCACGGAACAAAAATCTAAATGTGGCACTACCAGCGCGCATGCAAGCTGTTTTCTTAACGCCTGGGTGGTGCATGAACTAAAAAATCATAGGCTGTAAAGAGCACATTTACCTTTTTTCCAACTCCATCAACCTGCAGTTTCCACACAAGTTTAGAGTCTATGACAACAGCAAGGTTTGTGACAGAGTCAGAGAAAGGCACATGTACGCCTTCCTGAAACTCAGTGCCGGGAAAATCAAGATCCTGCAGCCGATTGATGTTGTGCTCGGAGCCAAAAATGATCGCTTTTGTTTTGCCGATATAGAGTCGCCGTCCGGATGCTTCGGCCCACTCCGACACTGCCCGCGTAATAGCCGACATGCGACCGATACCCACATGAAGATCTCGCCATGACGCTGATAGGAGTTATTTAAAATCTATCTCAACATCTATGAGTGTATGATTACTAGCAAACGGCGCCGCCTGATTTCTAGCATTCAGCACCACGTCGTTGTCATCTGCCATACTGACATCAATCCATGTGTGAGACCCCTCAAGGTGATGAGTCGCACCATGCTCTATTATTTTTAGATTTAAATCATCGCCTAACGAATTTTGCATCAGCCGACGTCTTCAACAGGTTCGCATTCAGATCACCCATCAAAATTTTGTGACTATAGTCCTGTGTGTATGTTGCTAGTTTGTCAATTACATCAGAGTTTTGTAGGAATGGTACATGCGGCGGCCTGTAGATTAAAACAACGAATACGGGGTGGGGGGGGGGGGGAGGTCGCCTTGTTTCACACTACACATAATATATTTAGGAATATTGGGTGTACCATCCAGCGTGGTACGTGAGCGGCAAATATGGTAGCTTTGAAAGAATTGTGTACATACAGAACTAACCCACCCCCAAATTTATTCCTATCTAATCTTAAAATAGAATAACCCTTGATCCGAATGCGATTGTCCTCGACGTTGGGAACAAGGTGCGTCTCAACAATACCAAAAGGCTGGTAGGAGGGACCAGATAGAAGGTGTTGTCGGAGTGTATCAATGTGACAATCTAAAGAGGTCACATTGATAAATCCTGCTCTCAGTTCCCTACAGTGCACCCCCCCCCAGCCCCCCCAGCAGTGTCCGTTGATAGTCAATCATTTGCAATAGCCTCCTTTTGATTTCTTGTCTGAATGACAGACGTCTCTTTTCCACTTATATTTACATTTTCTGTTATTTGTTTAGGATTTTGTGCATGTAGTGAAGTTTTATACGATGCTAAAATTGCTTGGAGGTCTGCCGCTGTTAAAAATTCGTTGGATACATCGCCATCACGCCTCTTGACTAGGAAACGGCCCCCTCTATGCCAAACATATTTAAATTTGAGCCTCATCGAAAGGGCCTTAAGGCTTCTAAATTTATTAAATAATTCCCTTAATAAATGTTCATTTATAAAGATTTTGTCATTTATGATTGCATCACTAGCCTCCTTTTATCTCCTAACACACTGCTGGAGAGGATAATAACCTATGGTGACCGTCTGCGCTCGCTGCTTACCTCGGCTTATGTCACAGAAATCGGCTAATCTGACCGTAGCAAGCGGGTATTTACTATATCTGACTTCTGTATTGATGGGAGGACACGACACAGTATAGCGTGTACCACATGTACACGCTTGGTGATATTACCTTCAAAAATATTAGAAATTATTAATTCTTTATTGCCACTTGTATTGTTGTAAATATGCGTTGTCCTCCCACCGACCATTTTCACCCGCGTGCTTCGTGCAGATGACGTCGAAGTCATATCTTGCAGTGTATCATTGCTTCCGTCATTAATATTATCAATTTATTTTTCTTATCATTAGAGACAGAGGGGGAGAGAGAGAGAGAGAGAGAGAGAGAGAGAGTGAGAGAGAAAGAGAGAGAGAGAGAGAGAGAGTGAGTGAGAGAGAGAGAGAGAGAGAGAGTGAGAGAGAAAGAGAGAGAGAGAGAGAGAGAGAGAGAGAGAGTAACCGGCGCCTCTCTAGCGCCGAGCCGTATCGTCACCAGCTTCTTACGAGCAAATCTCTTCATTCCCCTCTCGTCGTCCTTTTGAATTTATGGCCCCGGCCGACCCTATGCGACGCGTCACCGGGAACTTTCGCCTACTTTTCCTTTCGCGCGCTTTCTCTCTCTCTTCTTGCTTTTTCGCTCTTTCTTTTGGCTACATATATGCTGTAAGGCTGTCTCATATTCACTTTTACTACTGGAGCACTTTTACTGTTTCTTTTTAGTTATAGCCCTTTCTTTTAAGTTACACTCCTTTCAAATGTACATATACTTTTGTAGATTTGATAATATAATTTTGAGTGCCAAATGTAGCTTTATGAACATTAACTCTTTAAGGCCCAGACGTCATATATAGGCTATGCTTGCTTGGAACCTTATACATTTTTTTATTTGATCTGGATGATCTATTCTGCATAGTTACTTCTGGGAGACAAAAATGAATATGTCAGTGTATGCATTGGCGCTTTAAAACTATAATGAAATAAGTCTATTTAGAATTTTCTCAAACTGTCGTAAATATTTCAACATTAAAAAAATAAAATTTGATGAATTTTATAACTGCAATTAATATTTGCATATGGTATTTATCAACTGCATAGTTCAAATCGGATTAATACTGATATGATTCATAAAAAGTTTGAACATTTTAATGTTTATTTACTAAATTTCGAAAATGGACTTATTCTGGTATGGATCTGTATGTATTTCTCCTTAAAAATTCCGAGTACAATTTTTGTTTTTGAATCTATTTGATAGATACTATATTAGTACACTTAAAGTAACTAATTACCATGTTAGTTGAAGGTAGATACTAGATTTTTAGATCTACCTCTAAAAATTATACTTAAAGTATTTTTCATTCAACAAACTATTTGTATACTCCCCATGTATCATTTTCGAGATAAGAAAGTGCTTCCCATATTTTTTTATTTGAACGAATAAGGATCTTGGGACTTCAAGTGTTAAATTAATCAGAAAAAAAACGATTCAGATATCTAATTTGCTTAAAAACATATTGATTGACATGTAATATAATTTAATATAGTAAATTAGTTATAGCATTAAAACCTATTTATAATAAAGTTTGTTTCATTTTTCTTTACTATAACCAGGTTATTATATTATTATCGTATAAATAAGACTTTCTCAAATGAAATGCATACAATATTTAGTAGTAATTATGCTGTATATTGTAAAATAATGGGTTTATAACTTTTTTTAATGTTTATTTTCGTCAAAACTTTGTCAAAGTAAAAGTGTAAAAGTTTGTAAAAGTCAAAGTCAGCCATTTTTGGACATTGAGTTTCAGAAAAATAAGTATTTTAAACTAAAAGAGATAAATTTTTCTAAAATAGTAGATATTATATAATATACAAAATGTACATATTTAAAATTAAAAAGTACTTTTATTTAATTAGAAGAGTTTGGGTCCCCCCATATACATATATATATATATATATATATATATATATATATATATATATATATATATATATATATATTAAAGGTTCACCGGCACAAGTCGCACAACAAACGTTGCTTTGTTAGGTTAAAACTGCGGTAAATAATTACGTGAAGCTCTCGCGATCTATGTAGAAATGTAATCTAAATATCATAAGCTTTAAAAATCAGAAATCCAAGTAAAATTAAGGGAGTTTCACTTCCTCTTACATGATCGCGTAAAAATACATAATTTAGTTCGCTTTTGATGATTTCAATGAAAACAATGAAGCTCTCTCAATTTTGCTTCGATTACTCTTTTGAAAGCTTACAATATTTAGATAATATTTTCGACATAGATCGCGAGAACTAATCATTAAAAAACTTCTTTACTAAATTTTATTATTTCTTAAGCATAGACTGTTGTACATACAACCTTCAAATGAATTTAAACACGTGTCCCAAAATGTGATTTATAATTTAAATTTCGTTTCAATATTGCATCTACATATATTTAGAATTTTCGCATTCTATACTTAAATTTTCATTTCATTGGTAATCTTCTCTTTAGAATATAAGCTATTCTTTTTCACAAAAAAAAGATTTGACTCTTCGTGCTGTATACTTACTCGCTCATGAGCCCCCTGCTGTTTCGCGCTCGTTTTCCCATAGCAAGCAGCACGCTCGCACATGCGGCCGTCTTTACACTCGGTGGCGCCTGTGCGACTCGAGCGCACGGCGTTGGCCCAGCGTCACGTGCTCGGGTTATTATGTGTCACTCGGACGAGCTGTGCTTTTACTAGGCCTCGTGCTCCGCTCGCATCGGGCGCGTCGAGTGCCACTGGTAGCGATTCGCCACGAAAAGGGGAGACCAAGTTTATTTGGCGCGTATAAGTATCGAAATTCGCTTTCCCGCGCGCGCGCAAGCGCGACTCCCCCAACGTATTGCCTTCTCGTGTCATCTTTCAGATTATATTGAATATTTTTAGAGCCGGCGGATTGCTTGCCTCTCTCTCTCTTCCCTTCTCTCCTCTTGTATTAGATGTGAGTTATGATTATAATTCACGATGATATTAACATGTAATGTCGGCTCAACGTTCCCTTTTTTATATGTCAGCTGGAGGTCTTTATTGCTTTTTTTTTGCTCTACTTTGCGTAGTAACGTGAACACTTTGTTTCGGGGTATTGGCGCTAATTGGATTACAAGCGAAAATGTGGAATTTATGGGAGAACTATATTGTCACATATTTTATTAATAAAATTTACATTTTTGAAAATATTTTATTCAATAATTTCATTATCCAATTAATCTTGATACTGTAAAAACAAACTATCTTCTCCAAAATATTAATATCCAATATATTTATTTAACATTGCGTAATTACAGATATCCGCTTACCACATTACGCGCAACGACACGAAGCTCTAATCCTTTGTCACGAATAATTCGAACCTCACTCCCGTGAATTTCCATCGAGAGCCCGCTCAACCCTTCTCCCGTGGACGCGCACTCGACCCTATTGTCGACAACCGACCAGCCTCTCCAATTCAACCGCATCAAACAAATGAAAAATACCTCCTCCCACATTAATAACACCAAACGCGTCCCCATTCACGGTTCGATATTGCGAGCGAAAAAAAAGAACCGGTCCTCGCGCATCCCAGCAGGCGCGTAAATGAACGCAGGAACGCGCACGGCTGTACGAGAGCGAATAAGCAGCCGCAGCCGCGGAGGAGATAAAAACCGGAGAGTACAGGAGGAAGGGTTATAACCGAGGGAAGGGGGGACAAAAAAAGGTATAACTCACCGGTGCACGATGTCTCTGGAGTGCATGTGCTGGAGGGCCGCGGCCAGCTGGCGCGCATAAGACCGGGCGCTGGCTTCGTCGAGGCGGCCCCAGGCCTGGCTTCTTACGTGGGAGTAGAGGTCGCCGCCCGTCGCCAGCTCGGTCACGAGGTAGTAGACCGGTCCGCACTGTTGGCCCCATGCAACAGACGTGACGAAATTGTGAGCCGCGGCTTGCGAGGAGCGAATGTTTTATAGGTGTCTCATGCTTCAATTATTGTACAAGATTTCTTTTTTTAATTTATATGAAATAGATTTCTTAATTTATCAGGTATTCGTTGTTGATGATAAATATCGAGGTATAGGAATTTCATACTTTCAATTAGTGAAAATTCTTTTGATTTTATACAACAAGCTAATTTTTCAATAGCTGCAGCAGAAAAAGCGCACTTGCTGAGCGAATGCTTTGGTTGTTGGATAGAGATATGAGTTTGTAATTTATTCTGGTAGCTGGGACGTAGTTTATCTAGTTTCCAGACTTTTATCCTTATACAGTTATGTGGGTCATTTTCCACAAAATGCAAATTTATGTCTGTCTAATAACATTTTTATTATCTAAACTTTAATTGTCATACTAAATGTATTCGATTGTAAATAGGTCTTTAACTTTACGCAAAAATAAAAGCTTAAAAATGTATACTGCGAGTGACGCATTCATAGTTTAGCTTTATGATGACCCCAAACATCTTTCGTTCCAAAAAGACTCATATTATTTTATTTTGCAAGGCATAAATACTAACAAGGAGAGTATCAGGGTTTTGGGTCAACGAATTTTGTGGAAACTTTGGGATATGTTTTCTTGTACCTCAAAATGAAGACTGCATGGTGAAAGGGTCTAACGCTGCCCCGATCATGAGACATAGCTGCTTACATTACTATTACCCATATACTCAATGTTAAAAAATATATATATATATATATATATAGACATACTCGCAATGTTAACTTTACACCTGTATCTCATAATTTACAAGGTGTTAGACTTTCTTATCACGCAAGGTCTTCATTTTGAGGTACAGAAAAACATATCCTAAAATATCAACAAGATCCGAGATTCAAATTTCTGATACTCTCCTTGTTAAAATAATTACTTAATTTTTAAAGAAGTATTTGAAAAGGTCATTTTATTTCTTAAAACGTGTCCTTCTTCTTTTTATTAAACTCTGCGTCAGTAAAGATATATCTATTAAAGAAATACCTCGAAAACTTTAGTAATATAAGTTAAAAGTCTATTGTATCCTAAAATACATAATTTATTCAGTTTATATTGAATAAATAATAAGGTACATAAAATTTTAAATTATTACGGAGTTCACACATGATTTATGCGTTTTCAGAAAATCATCCGCGTATGTACTTATCATATCCATCATATTTTTATTTATTTAAGCATTGTAAACCTCATGTGAGGTTTAATTTAGCTAAATATCCATTATATCATATTGAATAAAAAAGTTTTTTTATATATATACATTAAACGTATACATTATACTGTTGTATATTTTAATTATACATATATTAATATATTGCTTTATATTTGTGTAAGAAAATTCAAATACGGACATTTATATCGATTTAAAAATTAAACGTAGCGTCTTGGATAAATTATAAATGAATACATTACGTAGCTAATATTTCACATTTAATGTTTCATGAAAAGTTTAGTTAATTAATGATGATTTTATAACAGAATAATTTTTAGTCTTTTTCACAATCCAAATATTGAGATACAATTATATTAAGATATTAATTTGTTAATTACACGTCAATTATTAGCAGGGATCTATATATAATACAGATATTCATAAGCACTGATGACAATAATAAAGCATGATAATTAATGAGAAAGTATAAATGCATGATTTTCAGTAAAACACGACGACTGATTGCAAATTTAATTTTTCGGTTGTACCAGAGACAATTAATGAAAATGCATCATTTAACGCAACGTTCACGCATCATTCGTTTTAACGAAGTGCTGCACATTTGCGCTCATTAACGAATAAACCTCGCGCAATTACAATAACATTTTTCAGAGTAACCGAATTTCGCTCGCATCCATTTCACAGTCACGTAGTACAGAAATACTGGGAGTGTGAGAGAGAAAGAGATAGAAAGAGAAATAAATTTGGAGTACACACACTGCGCTTCTAGTTTACATCTCGTTTGAGCCGGGCGCCGGGCCAAAGTAGTAGCTGCGCGTGTCCAGTCGGACTAGATTAAAACGCGCCAGTCACGTTACGATCCAATGTAAAACTAATTACGCGCACTCGCCGCGAGCCACTCGTTCGTTGGCACCCTTTATTAACTAAGAGGAAAGCCCGTGAAAGCATGGGCTCTCGGAAAACACAATTATCAGGAGAGAGAGAGAGAGAGAGAAAAAGAGAGAGAGAGAGAGAGAGAGAGAGAGAGAGAGAGAGACGCTGGTACGTGCTGGCAGTCGAAGAATGTGACAAAGGAAATTGCTTTTCGCGTCGTCCTACACAACGCACGCGTTTTTCACTGCGAAACACCGTCCTCATACGAGATTTAGTTTCGCAACGAAACTACGACTCTGCGTGTAAATAAATGAATGAATTCAAAGAAAAAGTTGCGTGGGAGGAGGTAGTAGAAACAGCGAAGGCACTGGCGAGCTTTCGCGCACCGAAAGCACTAGGCCAATTTGCCCTGGGAGCCAAGGACTGCGCACTCGACGGTGGAAGAATGTATTATATATACGAGGATGGGTTCGAAATGAGAGCGAGCGTTACGGCTCCTCGAGAAAATCCGGCGTACACAAGAAACGATAAAACAAACAATCTGGGGGTGCTTTGCGTACGTATGAGCCGCTGGGGTGTGTATATACGGTTCTTATACGAGTACGCGCCCGCATTGGCATTGATGACCAGTAAACGTTATAGGATTCGGCGGGAGTCTCGGGTATTGGATATCTCGTGGGATGAAAGTAGAGGTCGAAATGGTAAAAGGAATGTTGTAAAGCTGGAAAGGTATACAAGAAATACAAAAGTAACAAACAAGAGTCTACAACTGAATGTATGGAGCGTGAATTTATATTTAAAAATTCTGGTATAGGTATCAGCATCGAATTATTTTCACACTAAATCTCTCATTGGTGAGAGAAAGTTGTTGAGTATAAAGAATTGAACCGTTCACAGTCAAAGTGGAGTAATTCCATTTTGAAATTTTTACAAAAGTTTGTAACCATCTAAATATTTGTGACATGTAATAATAATTGCGATATATACCGGTGGTGGCTTAGTGGATTGGCTTAGTGGATGGAGAATAAGATTTGTTCATGTGCTTTAATCGTGTTCCTAATGGTTTGGAATCCATCTAAAATTGTAAGGCCAGTCGTGGTGCATACACGTTGCATCGCTTATGAAAATAAGTAATGAAAGCTGGATGCACTTTAACTATAGAGTTCAATCAAGAAAGTGGTCCTTGAAATAGGGATAGGGGTAATTGGGAGCGGACTACTTCGACATCAACGGGGAGAACATAAACAAATACAAAAAAGGTTGATCAGACAAAACAGGTATAAAAGACCTGGGATTAGCCCAAACAAATACATACATTATATTTGCGATTAACCCTCCATTGCCACACTGGGTCGTTTTGACCCAGTTTTTAACTTTGAAATAAAATATTTCCAAGGTACCGTTAGAAATCAATAAATGGTGTAAATTCCCGTCTAGTTCGATGACTGCATTATCGATGACACACATTATCGTAATGTTTGAACCATCCTTATATAGTAACTAAAGACGAATCTTAGCACTTGCGAGAAAACGCCAAAGAGCCATCTAGCGTCAATCTTGAGAACATTGACTTTCAAATAATATACAATGACAATAATCGGTTTCCCTCGATTTGATTTTACGTAAATCTTGACTAACTACATTATTAAAACATTTTTACAGTCACACTCAAGATTTCTGGTAAAATAAAACGATAAAATTAAAATATTATCGTAAACAAATAATGACTGATTTATTGCAATATGATATAGTAGAAATATTTCCACAGTATTAGTTTGAAATGCTTTCAAGAATGTAATTCTGTAATCTTGCAGGAATATTATAGCTGTAATATTTCAATATATGTTTCAATATAACATATAGCACTATATCAGGATAGTTCGCGTATATTTCAATGTCATGTGTAACAGTATATGTAATATTATACAAACATTTTGACAGTATTAATGTGAGATATATTGACAATATTGCAGTAATGTGCTATGTATATTATGATGTGAATTATCACAATATAATATTGTGGAATTATTACAGCAATCTTGCGTTGTAATTTATCATCGTGCAGTGTTACAAGAATATCGCTGCAATATTACAATGTGATATATCGTAATATAATATTATAGAAAGACTGCTGCGATACTGCAATCTTCAAAATCATGCTGAAATATCACAGAAATGTAGCTGCAATATATAAACTGATCCGCAATATCACAGCAACGTTGAAATATTTCTACGACATTCTTGCAATATTGGATGCTATGTGGGATATATATGTGTGCATGTGTGCGTGTTTGTGTGTATGTGCATGTGTACGTGTGTATGTGAGTCCGTGCATGTGTGCATGTGTACTTGTGTGCGTGCGTGTGGGTGTGTGTTACTCATCCGCGTTGGAATATTCCACAGTAAAATCCGACCAAACTTAGCATGCATATTTGTTATCTATACCTATTAAGAGGGACTTAAAAATTTTAGCAAATACGGTCGACTAATTTTGATTTTATAGCCATTTTTCGAAACTTTAAAATTTGAAAATTTAGGTTTTTTGAAAAATATTCAATGATGAAATGTTTTTTTGAGAAGCGAATTTTCTTTACAATAAAGTACTCGTAATATTCTTCAATTTGAAACTGGAAACGATGCGAAATGTAGCATTTTTCATTTGTTATTTTCTGTGATTAAGAATTTTTTTAACCTCTATAAATCGAAAACTCCAGATCTCTTTCTCTCTCCCTCTCTCCCTCTTTCTCCCTCTCTCTCTCCCTCTCTCTCTCTCCCTCTCTCTCTCTCTCCCTCTCTCCCTCTCTCTCTCCCTCTCTCTCTCTCCCTCTCTCTCTCTCTCTCTCCCTCTCGCCCTTTCTCTCTCCCTCTCGACCTTTCTCTCTCCCTCTCTATCTCTCTTCCTTCGCAAGCACATGAAGATACCGTGCGCATATGCGTAATGTTACTATACAAACGCAGAGAAATGCTGGGCGTTTATATCATGCACGATAAACTTTCCGGCTCCTCCTTCCTCGTTTTCTTCTCGACGCGAGGATAATAACTTGAAAATGATCTACATTAACGGCTCATCGTCGTCTTTACGAGATTTTCGTACCACCCTTGGTCCTGTCGCCCTCCATTTTTCTATTCTTATTTTGTTGCACGATATGCGACGGCTATTTCGCTAGAGACGGTAGATTGTCGATAGCGACATTTTCCTTATATTTACTTATAGACGGTTTTTGATTGAATAAGGATTGCACTTTTTTGAACGAAACGCGCTGTAGATGCTTTTAGAACACTCTTTCTTCTCTCTCCCACCCCTTTCCCCTCTCTCTCCCTCCCTCCCTCCCGCCATCCCCTCTCCATCTCTCTCTCTCTCTCTCTTTCTCTTTCTCTCTCGCTGTCTTTCTTTATGTATTACTATACACACAACGGTATGACGAGCGTAATTGCATAGTTTTCCTATATAGAGGTGCAAGGAAGAGCAGGGCATTAATACCATGTGCGAAAAGCAAGCTCCCTTCTATCTATTTCAGCGCAAGGATTATGACGTGAAAATGATATGCAATAAAGACCCGTCGTCGACTTTACGAGACTTTCGTACCCTCAGCAGCCACCCTTCGCTCTCCCATTCCCCGTCTCTCCCTCCTTTCTTATTTTGTTGCATGTATATGCGCAATTGGTTATTTTGCTCAAGTTGATAGCATGATAACAGCATCATTTTTTATTTGCTCATATGTAGAATTTTATATTGACTTTAAATTAGAATATTGAATAAATGATAGCATGCATTCTTATATAACACTATTATGATACTGTGTCAAGGTTTTTCATAAATGACACGAATTTTTACTATTTTTGTACAAGATTTTGTGTTTAATTTTAATGAAATAGTATATTAAGCTGCAAGGGCGTAAACTTAACTTCACGTACGAGTCAACGCGAAGAGTGGGTAAAAGCGATTTTACGCACAAGTCACTGATGAATAATTCGTACAAAATTTTAGCGGTGCGTACAAAATTTTTTGCGCATTGTTCGGCGGTGATGAGTGTGTTGGATCGCTTTTATGCACGAGTTGTCGGTGGCGAGTGAGTGAAGTTATGCGCCCGCGTTATTTTTTGTGATTCCTGTGCGTAAAGTTCAACCGGGACTAAACAGTAGGTAATAATATCGATCACACGAGTTGCAAACGATATTTTTTGCAATAGAGTGCGTAAAAGGTGTTACTAAAATACTGCATAAAGTATGTACCTACTCGACTATCAGATGTATTATATTTAGTTTGAGATAAGGTTCGGGTAAAGGACGGTATGCAGGGCGGAAGTTTTATGGGTGAAGGATTGGTGGAAAAGGGCTGGGGCGGATGGACGGGGTCAAGGTGCGAAGTCCCCGGTGGGTGTGCAGGGGCGAAGCTCCCGTCAGGGGTTTGAGGGGGGGGGGGGGTGGTGCAGTAAAAAAGATACTTATAAATCATTATTATAATAAATGAAATAAATTATATAAAAATTTAAAAAAGAAACATTTAAAAAAAATAATTAACTTTCCTGCACGGAGAGAAATAAAATAAAAGAATGGCTGTTTCAGGCATGCCAATATAACCTCTCAAAGAAATGGTTGAAACTCCTTTAAAATAGGGAGTAGCTCCTTTCTTTTACAATAGATGCTACTTTTTTGGAAGTTAAATTTACTTAACCTCGAAATCCAGAATTTCAAAATAAGAAAAAGAGGAGTAGCTACTTTTTTTCTAAGCTGTTGCACCTTGCCACGTGACTACTAAGATAGCTTAATTTTGCGTAGAATCAACGTGCGTTTCAATGGATTGGACTTTCTATTTCTCGCCGTATATATTCTTCAAAAACAAGTAGTTATGATAGCTATGGTGATGAAGCAAGTACGTCTATAGCCGACATAAAGACTATGTGTTAGCTGTTACCCTGCAGGCACCGTTGCTGCTTACTATTACTACTTGGCCTTTATAATAATAATATAGTAATATAGTAATATTTTTCAAAATTTTCTTTAATTATTTCCAAATTTCTTCAGTTTTTGCAGAATTCTCTTCAATTTTTTCAAAATTTTTTCAAAAATTTCTTCAATTTTTACAATCTTTTTTTAATTTTTTCAAAATCTTCTTTAATTATATCAAAATTTTCTTCCATTTCTTCAAAATTTTCTTCAATTTTTTCAAATTTTTTTTCAATTTTTTCAATATTTTCTACAATTTTTAAAAAATTTGAGACCTTTTGTGATACTGCGGAGACTTCACTAGCCGATGAGCGATCGTCATACAGCGCGCAAAATTCAAAATATTGAAATAGTATTTTCGTTATTTTAGTGCGCGAAGAAACATTATATTTACTACAGCGTAAAATCACGTTTACGCACTAAAAACGATTTCGAAAAGTACTTTATGCACTAACTTTACGCACATAATCACAAAAATAGATTTTTTCGGTATTTCCAGCAAGAATTTCATACCTTCAATTAGTGAAAGATAAAGTAGAATTGTTCGACTACAAAGGGTAAATATAACAATTCGAGAAGAATCCTTTTGTTGCTGGAGATGCAAAAAGTTTAATTAGCGTTCGTGTAGATTAAATCTAATTCTCGGATAGCTGGAGCCGGGAAATCCGACTATTAGCTCTTGTTACTTCGTCAAACATGAGCTTGATATCGTATAACCCCGAAGCGCCGAAGAATGGTGATGGGGCGAGACAAAAGCTCAATTGTTAAAGGGTTGACTAGGCCGACGGCTACGTATCGATGGCAACGTTACTACTCAACAGCATATTGGATTCCGACAAATTTTTAGTGAAAATAGCGATAGAGCTTTGATGCGATGATAGTCGTCAAACAAAATTTTAGTATACCTCTGTATTCGACTTTTCTTTTGTATAATTATATAAATAAATGAAAATGAAAATCTTTAAAAACTAATATCGCATGAAAAGATAATGTATTTATATTTAGTACAATTTTATTCATTACCCGTGTAAAAAAATTAGTCTGGCACTAGTCTGGGATTAATCTGGCTTAACAAGTCTGGCGAAAGTCTTGCAAAAGTCTGGTAGAAGTCTGGCTTAGGCCACTATGCCAGACTTTTTTTTGGAATTATGTAAAGAAAACTCAGTTTTCACAAGTAAATAATTAGAGTAGTACATTAATTATTAGTATCGACTAGAATAATGAAAATACGTACTTTTCGATAAAATAGGAGAAAAGTTTTTTTACAAGTTGCAATTTTGTTTAAAACATGAATATTTGTAAAAAGGAGATAAAAATTTAGGTTACTGGCAATTTGACATGACGCGATGCTTTTGTTTTGCACATTTTGTCTAAAGACTGGCATAGTGGCCAAAGCTAGACTTCTGCCGGACTTCTGCAAGACTTTCGCCAGACTTATTGAGCCAGACTATTGTCAGACTAATTTTTTTACACGGGTAACCCTTATTTTCCATCGTGGTGGCTGATAGACACCACTTGATATAAAAACATTTATAATTTTATAAATATTATGTTTTAGAGCTTCTTATTTTAATGTAAATTCGGAAAATGTCCTAATGTTCATTATGTCAAATTTTGGTACAGTAATGTTAATTAGATTTATAAATATAAACAATTATGTTAACAAAAACTAGAAAATTTGATTATGAAACTTTTCAATAACGGACTCTTTTACTTCAAAAAGTGCTTTTTCTTAAAGATTTATGTATTTTATGTAAACTATTATAATGCATGTATGGTTACGTGCTCACTGTGGCAGTACACGACCGTCAATGATTATACATCGACGCTCCGTACGAAGACTAGCACAGCTCAGAATTCTCAAAAACAGCTAGTTCTTTTCCAAGACCCCTTATAAAACTAACACATTTTAGATCCTCTAATAAATACTAATATTTTCTCAGAACCTTTGAAAAGGTGATAGTTTTTGTCTGAGAACCTGAAAACTCCTAGTTTCGTCGGAGGATTTTGATTAAAACTGTTGTTTTTTGAGAACTCTGAGTTGTGCTAGTCTTCGTACGGAGCGTCGATATTTTTCGGTCAACTAATAATTTGAATTTGTTCATTTACGTAAACTCTTAATTATAACATTTTTTATATAAAAAATGTAACATATAATATAATAGTTCATAAAAAATCATTTGGTGTCTGTCAGCCACATGACGTTAGTTACGTGATAAAAATTTCACGACGGTAGCTAAGGGTTAATTGAAATAGTGATTTTAGTTAGATACGATTTTTATTAAAATTATAATTTTTGCTTAAATATTATGTTTTACATTAAATATTAAATAAATTATCTCTTCAAAGTAAACATATTTATATTAGCGCTTTTGAAATTAAATAATGTTTGTAAGATGAATAAGTGCTATAATTTTATTTGAGAAAATTAAACGTCATGTTAAAGCATATTCAGGAACTTGAAGTATGGAAGTCAAAATCCACTTACATGCAACGCCTTCATTCAGGCACCAACTCGGAATTTGAAGAGAACTTTATACTTTATATGAAGGCGTGTACGTACTTCCCTTTTATACGCTCTGATCTTGACGGGTAATATAACTTCAGTAGTCGTTGACACCGAGTTGGTTTAAACTTTAAATTCCCATATGAAAACATTCTCTCTACGAGTATGTAAATTCACAAATAGTTAACTGCAGCATTCTATACGTAAGGGGTTAAAAAATAAATTAAAATCTTTTATGTAAAATTAAATGAAAATTGCAAGTGTGTTGATAAATTTACAAATGAATATACACTTCAGTATTTTAATTAACATAGTTATTACCGTCAGAAAAAAACTTTAAATAAAAATTCGTTACATGCATAATATAACATAACTCTGTGTAGAAATTTTGCGGAAAATTACGGACACAGCTCCTCTACATTTTTACACTCGAATTTTTTTTTAATTTATTAAAATGTTTTTCTTTGTTAATTTTTTGCGTTTTAAATTATTATTTTATTTAACTTTATAAATTGAACGAGCATAATACCGTATTTACTAAAGCTACTGTTTTAATTTAACATTGACGCAATTTAATTGAATTCAATTTTAAATTCAAATATTTAATTACACCGTTCTTAATACTACTTATGTACTTAACCAAAAGCAATTACCATGTAGCATTATCGTTGATACATAAACTTTATATAAAAATAACAAGTGCATCAATTCGACAACTTTTTCTTGATTTCTTATCTCTCTAGTTCGGTTTTATTCCGTCACTTCGCTCCTGCAATGCCTCGCAACGGTGCTATCGTCGTGCACTCGGCTTCATTACACGAAGGGCGCGTTCGCTCCCTCGCGCGCAGCAGCCCTTTGCACCCTGACGAAGGCTCGAATATTTTTTTTAATTACGAAGGTAAAGCGTTCGTTACTCTGCGGATACGAAGTCAGAGAGTGAGAGGAGAATGGGAGCGAGAACGAAAATGAGAGACAGGGATAGGGATAAAAGTTCAAACGCAAGTCAAAGCAGTGTAGTGCGTGCACGCATGTGCAAGTGCGAACGGAAAGGGAAATAGAGGTAATTTTTTCTCTACTTCTCTCTCTGACTCTCTCTCTCTCTCTCTCTCTCTCGTTCTATGTGTGCTGTTCTTGTGGACTTTTATCGTGTATAAACAATGGCTATACGGAGTGTGGGAGTGATATAGTGCGTCGTGGGGCAGTGCAGAGGAGCTTTTTAACGCGAATTCCCATCACGCTATAGCACGCATGCACGCGACACGCAGAGAGGGAGAGAAGAGGTACGGGTATAGCGAGCGAGTGAGAGAGAGAGAGAGAGAGAGAGAGAGAGTCAGAGAGAGAGTGAGAGAGAGAGAGAGAGGTGGATATTTCGCCCGCATTTTTTAGTTTTTTCCGTGTTGGATACGTGGGATTGACAACAAGCTCGACGCTCAAAGCTTGCAAAAACGTCAAAGCTAATTAAAGCGAGCTTTTGCTTTTGTTTGATTTGCCCTGTGTACTCGCAGCTTTATCTCTTATTCTCTCTCTCTCTCTCTTCTCTCTCTCTCTCTCTCTTCTCTCTCTCTCTTCTCTCTCTCTTTCTCTCTCTCTCTTCTCTCTCTCTCTTCTCTCTCTCTCTCTCTCTCTCTCTCTCTCTCTCTCTCTCTCTCGTATTTGTAAATCGCTCAAATTCGCGGAAGGCATTGGTCTTTTATTAAGTAGTTCCCTGGATACTATTGTCTATAGTGGAAAAATAATTATGTTTTCCAATAAAACGGGTTTCAATTTTCCACTTTTGGAAATTAAATTGGTTTGTTTTGAGTTACACGGAGAGAAGAGATGTATTGGAATGTATATAGGAATGTTGGGATTTACTTGCATTCTAATGCTTATTACTGTATTTTGTAGCAGTTATTGTTAAACGTATATGATATTCTGCAATTAAAGCATATGAAATTTTACTATCTACTTTAATAAAAATTGTAATATATAGAATTTACAAAAAAACGTAGTCATTTGTGATAAATATTATAGCAAGAAGTACTTGAAATTATAGTAATATTTGTTATATTTTCCGAATACTATATTTTTTTAGTAAATTTTACATACTTACGTATTAAATTCTCGTAAATATTTTAGTAAACCGTCTTGACCCAAAAAAATCTAACCTCTAAAGTTATACGTAATCTTTTGCAACGGACCACGATACTTTTAATTCGATGATACAAGATCTTTTTCATTTTAACATGTAAGTTAATTAGAACTGCAACAATGAATAAGTATATCATTATTTAATTCGTGTTGACAAGATAAACATAAACGAAAACAAAGCCTAGTGTAACTTATAAGGATGATTCGAAGTATAGTAAACAAGGAACATGATGGAAAAGTAGGTAGAGTGTCCACTCCAGGAGCTGAGAGTCGCCGATTCAAATCTTCACGAGGTCGGTTTTTCAGGTAAAAATAATTTTATTTAAAATTAAAGTGTACAAATATAAAAAATATAATAACTAGAATAAATAACAATTAATGAAATATTAAATATAAAAAATATTTTTATAAATGTGAATTTTAAAATTACTATTTACTTAATATTTTAGAAAATTGCTATAGTAAATAATAAAAATTGATAAAATACAAGTATGTCCAAACATTACAACAAAAAATAGTTAAAGTTCATTCATGTATTAATAAAAATTATAACATCGTTTCTCTTCATGTACGAATAAATAAACCGCTTTTCTATAAATTTAAATGGATGTTTGTTAATAAGCTGTTTGAATTTATTTACAGTTTATTTTAAAAAAATATATATTGCGTTTTTGCAATATAAATATTAACGGTTTCACGATAGAAATAACCGAACTGCTTTATTCTGTCAACCGAATTGTAAATGTATTAATTTACTTAAGTAATAAATATTGAAATTTAATGTCCTCATAATATTTGATGATAAATTTACTATTTACTATATTGTTCAACCAATTATTTCATTACAAAAATGTATCGAATTAAAAAAATGTATAAAAATATATTGTAATTATTAAATCTTAGAATTACTTATATATAATCAATACAATAATTTCAATATTTTGTATCAATTGGTATAATTTGCATTAAATTAATTTGAATGAAGCATTTCTAAGTAGCCGTTTTCTTTTTCTAGAGCCGAGAACAGGACCCTAGGGTCTTTACAAATTTTGGATTGTCATATTTAATTAAAGCAGTGAAGATAGATTGTTCCTCTTAGTCGGCACCTATGAAAGTCTCAGAGAAAAAGCAATTTGTCATGATATGAATTTTGAGAGGCGCGATGGAATCAAGATGAAGGG
The DNA here is from genome assembly GCA_949152435.1 of Gastracanthus pulcherrimus. Lineage (NCBI taxonomy): Eukaryota > Metazoa > Arthropoda > Insecta > Hymenoptera > Pteromalidae > Gastracanthus > Gastracanthus pulcherrimus. Next base: position 41,892,610 of record OX424576.1, read on the forward strand.
AATATATCTATGCATGTATTTATGTATCTATAGGTATATTTATTTTTGCAGTAACATTATTTATGCGTGGAGATAGTACCTTAGGGGGGGCCTAAGCAATTTTAAGCTCAATATGATACGCGTGGGACCATCAGAATGTAATACCTTTACCAGGTGAAATCTCAGATAGTTCAGTTTTGAACGAAAACTTCACATAGTACAGTTTTGAACGAAAACTTCATATAATATCGTTTTGAACAAAAACTTCAGATAGTACAGTTTGCGTACATTCCGACGAAATATGCGTTTAATATAAATATGAATATTCATAGTTTTTAAAATAAACTTCTCTATTAACCAACTTTCTTTTACAAGTTACTGTTTTGACTAGCATGCTGCTCGAACCTCCTTAATTAACTTTGTAAAAAGTACATTTAAGAACAATTGCATTTTCGTTATTGAGAGAATTGCGAATTTTTAGTACCATGCATCAAGGGTATTAGATGTTTTATTCAATAAACATCTTAAACACCAACTTCATTAAATGTGCAAATATCTCGGGATATCAAGTTGAGACGAGATGGAGTTAGCTCGCGCGAATCGACATCGAAATTCTTGAATATTTACAAGTTTTCAATAGAGAGAACGCCGCACCACGGCGTTTGCCTCAATGCGAGAGACAGTCGCGAACTTGGAGGCCCCCGATAATGTTGTTTCCTCGAGCTGTGCGCTTTATCGGGTTACGAGAGTTTGCCCCGAAGTTAAAAGTAACGAGTAACAAACGAGCAGCTATGAGGGAAACATATCACTTTCAAGTTTAAGGTTAAGCCGATTCAGCTTTAAAAATAAATAATAATTGTATATTGGACTCTCCCCCGTTTAGATTATATGTTTCTTATAAGTATTCATAATATTTATTATAAATATTTATTATATAAATATGCCTTCAAATTATTTAAATTTTACTTGGTTATAATACAATGTGTTTATTTAAATTATACAAAACACTTTTGAATTGTATATAAATATTAACATTCAAACCCAAGTTTTTCCATGTTTTCACTTATTAGATTAATGTTGTTATTAAATTAAGTACTAGAACTTCATAGAAAGGTATCTTACCTGAATAGTTTCATAAAGCCTTACAATGCCTGAATGTTGCAACATAGAAAGAAGTTTCGCTTCTCTTGTTAGATTCTTGATGACATATTCTTGTGATATTCGACTCGTATCAATGATTTTAATAGCAACCTGCAAAAATTATGAAAATATAATTATCAATAAATTATTTGCATAAAAATTTAACAGTACATATATAATATGTGAATGTTAACTTGTAATCGTAATCGGCAATGTAAATAAATTGCATAGCGTGGATGAATTCTAAAATTTCATTGTATTCAATATTTAGAATTGTGCATTTACTAGTGGGAACATAACTTGGGCTATATAATTAATATTTGATAATATTTATCGCTTGAACCTCTTTGAAAATAAGCTCCCTATAAAGCCCTATATAAACGTATACGGTAGATAAATTTAAACGTTTGCTAGATCAATGTATGGACTCCTAAAATAGATGAAAGGCTAAGTAGATTGTAAACAATAATTTTTAATAAGGTAACTTTACATAACTTATAAGATAAAAATATATTCAAAATTACAGCTTTAAATTAAATTATCTGTAGCTTTAATAACAATACAGTTGCAATAATTATTATAATACAGAAAACTACTATTCATAGTATTTACAAATATTATATAAAACAATTCGTTGTTTCATCTAATAGTATTTAATTTGTATAAAGAATCAATAATGTATTTTTTGTCCTATTTGCACCAAAAGTATACTTTTTCATGTATATAAGGTGGGCGGACAGGTGGTTCCTCTCCGCCCTCGGACGGAAATAAACCCTGGGGAGGAAAGTACGGTATTTTTCCGCCCACTTCATGTATGCACGAAAAATCATCTTTTCGGTAGAGGTAGGGCAAAATCTCCGTAACCCTCTACATCTCTCGGCTCGCTTGGGGCCGCTCGGGTGACCTGAAATGAACACTCGTGACAATCTCCTACTTTCTGCCATTGATACATAATATACTATTTTGTTACACATGCATGTAAATGCGTTTTTCCATGCCTATATAGCGGGATTAAAGTGGTCTTCTTCTGACTGGCGGGTGATAAAAAGATTAGCGGAAAAAAATTTACTTTACACCCGATCCAAATCAGCGAGCGTAAAGAAGCTAGTTTACGCCCGCTATAGAGGGCGTAAAGTAAAATTTTACGCCTTCTTTTAAAATTTGGATGATACCACATGTTTAGGGGTGCCTAATCACTCTAGTAGGACGATTTTCGAAAGAAAGCCCTAAGAGGGTTTAAGCTACCCTAAACATGAGGTACCGTCCGGATGATACCACATGTTTAGGGTACTACATAATTTAGTTCTGTTTCAGATGCATAAAAGACACGTTGTCCAGACATGCGTGACAAAAAATACGGTGTGCTCCATGGGGGAGAGGCCATTTTCGCCCTCGTGCATTTGCAATACTCGTTTTCAATTCGCAATACGCACTCGCCTTTATTTAGCTTGTGCTTGCTCGCTTTCGACTCGTACTGCAAACCTCACACACGGGCGAAAAAAACCTACTTCTTCCAGTCCCTCATGATAGATACACAATATACCATTTAACCTTATTATAAATATCATGTTATTGCGATAAAATATTTAAATGAGAATGACAGAGTGAATGTTTATAGAACATTGATCCGAATAAATATAGTGAAATAGACAGTGCATTATTTTTATGATTTGTGATTACGTAAACCAATTTTCATTTGTAGAAACTATAAGGTGAGTTAGGTAATATTGCAACCTTAAGGAACTTTCGGTTCCTAGTAAATATATTTCTGGTCGAAAACTATTGGGACTTATTATTTGAACCTTTATCTTTAATTCCTCACGAGTGTTTTTACAAAAAATTCACTTTCTGAAATATAATTTAAGAAGTACTAACAGTTAAAAATCGGCCATTTTATCAAGTGTTGATAAAATGACCACCTATCAGTTTTAGTAGTAGAATAGTATAGTAAGTGCTTCAGAGAATCAAGACTAGTGCCTGTATCGCGGTCGACTTGCCCCTCAACATCTTTTAATACAACACATATACTCTCGGAGTTATGGTACCCTACAATATTTCATAAAGCGTGAACTCTTATACAAATCTTGTACAAATAAATTTAAAAACCTAATGACCTAACTATTTTTTAAAAAGTACAACGCGTGATTTAAACGAAACCAGCTTTTAATATTCAAAAGTTACAAGGACGAAAAAAGCTAGTTTGACATATTCAGCGTATGCACACACGTACTTCAGCATTTTGCATTTGTCGTTTCAATTATTAAACTCGCGCCTAAGCGATAACATCCGAGGGGTGGTTTGGCAAAGCGGCGCTTTGAAATATAGCGGCCGAAAGCGACAGATATATATAGAGAGAGGGAAGGAGGGCTCTGCCAGAGCTTTGATGCCAGGGCGGACGGCGCGGGCGGCTCAACCCTTCGAAGACAATTAATAATTCACGCTCCATAATTAATGCCCGATGACGCTGCTTGCTGGCTCGCGCCGTGTCGCGTCACGACGCCGCTGCCGCCGCCGCCGTGCGACACATTTCACGTGCAAATGTTTCGCGGTTTGAGCCCGCGAGCAAACACATCCTCGTGATTTAGACTTGCAGGGAGCATCCCGATGCTCGAGAGCGATGCTAACGATTTCCGCCGCGACGTGACGGATGTACTTATTCAACTTCCATAAATCATTACTGATGTATGAAGCTCCGCGGTGTATGCGCCCGCTCGCGGCCGATTCTGCGCGGGGCTCTGGCGTATTTACAAGTATTTGGTAAGCCGAGAATTTACAGTCCTGCTCTTGAATTAATTGTTGCATACGTTAACGTAACTAACTAAACTGTCTGCGATTAACATATTTAGCTTGACAGAGGTTATATTACTTTTTGGACACACTCGATCTTCAATAGTTCATATATAGCAAAAAGTCAAGTAGGAAATCTTGCGTCGTTCTATATATTTTAGACTTCTTTATTGTGTATAAAAAGAGATTTGTACTATGATGTTCGTAGTATAAATCCGAATTTTTCGTACTATGGATATATAATAAATTCGTTCACACATATTATTATGTCAACTAATTTGTTAGAACAGCATACAAAGGGTAAGCAAAAATCATCGTTCGAACCATAATAAAAATGCTTTTATAGAGTGAATACACCAGTTTTTAGTTATCTTTAGTTATCTTAATGTCATTTGTGGTATTTCTTTTTAAAAATGACAACTACTTACCATTTATTTTACGTTTCTATTAAAATATAAACAAAACCGGACAGATTGGATCAGTGTCAAAAATCGATGCATCCACCATGCAACGGAATAGCGTAAAAGCAATTCTTTGTGGTTAAAATCAGTTCGCATCAATCAATTCGCTAACGAATATTTCAATATACTGTCTGCGAATCTTCAACTATCCTCGATCGCGTCCAGGTTTCTCCCGCTCCAGGACTACGAGTAACGTCGCTGAACGCGCCTTCCGGCGTTCACGGGGGCGCGGCGCTGCACAGAGCGTTTCGCCTTTTTGCCGGTGCAGTGTGTGCGTTAGCTCGCGACGATCAACTTTACGAGCCGAGGCCGCTGCTTAATTGCAGTACAATTAAATGGTGGGTTAAGCATAAGGCGATCAATTAAGCACGCGGCCGAGTCAAACCGTGGGATAACGACGCAGGCGCGACCGTACGGTTCTCTCTCTCTCTCTCTCTCTTTCTCTCTCGGTTCGCCGTTTTGTCTTCGGGGAGCTCCTTATCCTCGTTGCTCGCGATCACTGCGGGAAAACCATTTATGAGGCTCGCGCTCGTCGTTATTATCCGCTGCGCTCCGCGAACTCGCTCAACGGTAGCGAATGAATCTTTCATATTCGGGCCGCACCCGCGCCTCCTCCTCGGCGAATGAGAAGAAAAAAAGAAAAAGCGATGCGTGGCTGCGAGCGATTGGCGTGCGTCGTTGATGTAGCGTAATCATTGGGTCTCGGAACGCGAAAATTAACAATTTCCTCTGTTTAGGCGGTATTTACGGCGCGCTTGGATGTGTACTGTATGTGTGTGTGTGCGTGTACACTTGGAATTACGTGATTTCAGAGGATGAACGGGTGGGCTCGAGACGACCAACGGCGCATCAGATCGCTTACAGGCGCTTCTCGATCTCTTCCTGTTTGTTCTTCTCGAGACGCTCGCAAGTTGTATATACTTTGTGGCGGGGAACGTGTTATTGACTGACAAATTGCGATGACAACCATTGGGAAAGTTACTCGGGGGCTTATTTTTTTCTTGTGTTCGAAGCGGAAGTGAATGCTTATAAAGTTTCTGCTCTTAGTGTTATTAATTTTAATGGCTAAAATCACTTATGTATATTCAAACTTGTTCGATATTTACGGGTAGGGGAAACCGGGGCGAATTCGAACACGGGACAAATTCGATCAAGGTATTATGTATCTTCATGTAAGAACGCGTGTGTGTGTGTACGTGTGCGTGTGTGTGTGCGTGCGTGCGTGCGTGCGTGCGTACGTGTGTGTGTATGTATGGATGTGACTCTCGAGATGTCAAGTAAATCAATGGTCAAACTTAATCTTTCAAGGCACATTTTGTTTTGTTGTTTTACACGATGGAGGCACAGAAATAATTTTTTTTGTGGTTAGATTAGACGTCCTACTTGAAGATAAATACTTTGTTTAAAATTGCCTCAGACTTAACTATTTTCCCTTATATTAAAATCCGATTTTCGATTTCTAACTTCGATATATTTTGATTTGCAAAAAAATTGAATGTTTGAAAAGATAACCTCGGCGCGCGGCGCGCGACATAATCTTCTCTAGTATAACTTAAAATGAACATTTGAATTTTTGTTTATTGCATACACACACAGGGGGAATTTTTTGATAAAAATTACCTTAAAAATCATTGTAAATATGGGTCTATCTGAATTCAGGGAAAAATTACCCAGATGAGCAGTAAAAATTAACATTATTGATTATAATTTATACCATTCAGTATAGTAAATTTTACAGTAAATCCGGGCATTTTTTATCGTTCATCAGGGTCATTTTTTCCCTGAATTCAGAAAGCCCCACGTATTTGCCGCCGAAAAAATCCGGAAATTCATAATTGTCTTTAAATATCCCCAAAAATTCAGATTGGCGGGGATTAGAATCCACGTTTCTTGAGCGGTCTTTGTACGAAGTCTTATCACTCTCATGGACCGACCCTGTTTAATTATTTAACAGTTATTATTAAATATACGAATCTTATAAATATACAAAATATGCATTCCTTTCCAATTTCAATCCTACATTTCTGTGTTGAAAAAGCCAAATGACTTACATCAATTTTTTTAAATGTCCAACATATTGAGATTTGAATTATCAAATTGCCATTTAAATATATGCAAAAAAATGCATAGATTATGAAAAGATGCAAGCAATAAATTAACTTTTGCAACTTTTAACTTTTTTATATAAAAATATACCATGCATAAATACAAAAACTACTAAAACGTCAATCTTCAAAAACAGTGGACTTAAGTTGTTATGCCTCGAGACCACAAAGTTAAATTTACAAATCTTCTTTAAATATTTAATAACCACAATAAAAACATTCATACAACAACAATAAAGTAGTAGCTATTAATATACGCCGCAAGAAATAGTCAGTAAAACTTAAATTATTCAAGAATCAATCTAGATCAATAACTCTTCAATTTAAATATAACAAATTGCTGCAGTCTTACGCGTATTATATAATTACAAACTGAAAGCGCATTTGCAGCGTATGTTTGAACCGCTCCGCTTGAAATACGCTGTGAAGATAGACGCCGCTCCGCGCGCACCGATATAATCTCAGCGAAATTCGCTCGTTAGGCGAGAAGAGGCGAACATTTCGCGAAACTCTCGGCCTTCCTCGCTTATACTCCCCGAAAGATGGCCCTCCCCGATAATGCGAGTATCGGCCAAAGTTCTCGAGCTTCAGCTTCGGCTTTGTTCGCAGGGAGATTTTCGGCAGCCAAAGGTACACGCGCGCATACGCGAGAGAATGACGCGAGTAACGAAAGAAGCTTGCGGCGCTTCTCTCGCTCCATATTGGCACAGAGCAAAGTTTAGGTCAATACGCTGCTGATACATCATGGACCATCTATCGCTATGCACGAATTCGTAAAGAACCTACACAAGCGAACGTTCGTTAAGCACCCCCCGTCCTCTTTAGGAACTGATAGAATAGTAGATGTATTTTTAAATACAAGATTTGATGGCATAAATTGCCCATGGTCAAGTTAAATGAAAACGTTTAAGAATACAATTTTTTAAATATATTATAGGAGCAGGAATAATAATAGGCGAGTAAATAGTACATTACGCAATGTGTGCGCGCAGTAGATAATCTGGCACGAGTGCAGTTTGTCGCGGGAGCGAAGCGAGGGTGATAAAAACACGAGTGGGAGATCATCTGCGCGCACTAGTTGCGTACACTATTTTTCCATACAACGGGCGCAAAGCACTTTGCGCACGCAGTGTTGAAAAACAATTTTTCTTATCACGTGCATGTAATAGGCCCTTTTCCATGCATCTAAAGCGAGTGGCAAGTTGAGCATTTCGAGCGTTTTTGCTGGAGCGGGAGGTAATGATTACTTTTTGCTGGAGCGGGAGGTAATGATTACCTTCCGCTGCAGCGGGTGGTAATGACCAATACCTCCCGGTCCTAAATAAAATAGTAAAAATATTGGAACTTTTGGAAATTTTGGAAAATTTTGGAAATTTTGGAAAATTTTGGAAATTTTGGAAAATTTTGGAAATTTTGGAAATTTTTGGAAATTTTGGAAATTTTTGGAAATTTTGGAAAATTTTGGAAATGTTGGAAAATTTAGGAAATTTTGGATTATTTGGGAAAATTTTGGAAAATTTTGGATATTTTGGAAAATTTTGGAAATTTTGGAAATTTTGGAAATTTTGGAAAATTTTTGAAATTTTGGAAAATTTTGGAAATTTTGGAAAATTTTGGAAATTTTGGAAAATTTTGGAAATTTTGGAAAATTTTGGAAATTTTGGAAAATTTTGGAAATTTTGGAAAATTTTGGAAATTTTGGAAAATTTTGGATATTTTGGAAAATTTTGGAAATTTTTGGAAAACTGCTATTTTGAAGATGAAATTGTAATTTAATTCTGTTAGTAAATGGCGCACGACTCAAAATGTGCAACTTCCCATTCGCCCTATACGATTAAAAAAGGGCCTTACATGCACTTGTCAAAAAAGTACGGTGTGTAACAAGGGGGCAATTTCTAGTTCGGGTGATGATTTTGGCGCCCTCTACTACGACTCGTGTTAAAATCGACTTACCCTCGCTAGAAATGGCCCTCTTACCCCCTACTTGCACAATATACTATTTTTAACTCGGTACGCGAAACTCGATTTGACGTGCTTGTTTCGCGTGCACGAAACACACGATTCTTGCATTTGATTCTCGCTTGATTTGTTCTTCAAATTTCATTTTTAAATCCAGCGTAACGCCTAGATCCTAGATTGATAGCTTCCATGGTCTGAAACCACTTCGCTCACACCTGCGTTGTCTGGATATTGTCGAAAGTCCTTTTCCGTTTCCTAGTTATAAATACTAGTTCTGTCTTGTGGGTTACTAGCTCTGATTCATAGTCTTTCATCCACCTGCTGATCGGCCCCATGATCGTGTTCAATTTTTCTTCAGCTTCCTCTTCATTTTTAGCAACGATTACTGATGCTATGTTATCTGCATATCCGATGAGAAAGATGTCGACTGGCATCTCCAGCCACAAGATCCCATCGTATAGAAAATTCCATAAGTCAGGCCCCATAACTGATCCTTGGGCAGCTCTAGCTGTGATCTTCTTTCTTCGTTATCCCTCCGAGGTACGGTGGTACTTTAAATGTGTTCTACAGCACCTCTAACATATCCTTCCATCTGGTAGAGTTGAAGTTATTTATATCGTCTAGGGTTACTTCCAGTGCCACTGTCTGTCGGTTGCTCTTCTTCTATTTTTCTTCAAAGATCTTCTTGACTTCTAGCACCGCATCTACAATTGATCTTCCTCTCCTAAATTGGGCTGTTTCCCCGCCGTACCTAACATGTACAGCGGTCTGTTATCTGATGCTGAGTTTGGGTCTCCTCTTCCCTTGCTGATTAGCACCAGACATTGCGTCTTCTATTTTTCATAGAAGATACCTGACTTGAGACAGTCGTTGTATATATTCAATAGTTGCTGTGGGAATACTCTCACTGCTACCTTGAAGACCTCAGCTGGAATTCCATCTGGTCCAGGTACCTTGTACTTCTTCATGGAGTCTGCAGCAAATCTCAACTCTGCTTCTGTGAATAGCGGTATCTCCTCTGGATTCTGTTCTTCATTGCCTTCGTTTCATTTCTCGTGATCTGGGAAAAGCGTGTCAACAATGTTCTTCATGATCTCTTCGTCGAAGAGTGAGGTGCTCTGAAACGCCCTAGCTGGTGAATCACGATTTTATGGACTAGACCCCATGGATCGTTCTCCACCTCATTGCACAGCTCCTGTCATTTTTGGACCTTACTTTGTTTGGTGGTCTGTCCGAATCGTTTATTCGCTTCCTTTTACTTTGCTCTCGTACTATCCATTTCTTCCTCTCCACTTGTGAAATCTTTGAGCTCGCCTGCGAAGGCGATGACTCTTTTTTCTTCAGTTGGCGATCTGTCCCGTCCACCAGTAAACTGGTCGTCTATTGTACCCTGCTGGTCGCTTTCGTGGCATCGATGCTTCACAAGCCGTGTGCAGAAACTGCATTACATCTTCCACCTGGGCCTCAGCTGCTTCCAGTTTTTCGGAGACGCCTTGACCGCTTGTTATCCTTCTTGTAAGACAGCTACTAACGTTTCCTTAATTTTTGTTATATTATACCTGATGTAATTCGATGAACCTTCTTCTTTCCCATTTTACCCTCCTCCTACGATGTAGGTGGTATATAGCTGGCATTGAAATCATCGATAACCTTCCAATCCTGCACACTGTCGGTGATATCGTCTGATTAAAAGTGACTGCTTATACCGTTTCCCTTTCCCGGGTCTTTTAAATGTTGTTGGAACATCATTTAGGACAATGAGGTTTAATCTTAATGCCATCTCCATAATTATCTTGTTTCTGGTGTCAACTTCTAATGAACCCCACTCCAGAGCCCTCGAATTGAAGTCCCCGGATACAAGGTGGAAACCTTCCATTTTCCGAATTTCCCAAAGCATATCTTCCAACTCTTCTGTATTCCGAATAAAGTTTTTAATATTATCTTTCAGGCGTAAAGTAACAACTTACGTACGTTACCGTCTGACCCATACAAGGCCTTTTCCAAATCCATTCTGGGTAACCGGTACTTTTCTTGGATTTGAGATTCATATTGCTGCGACCCCTAGCTTTTCAGAAAATCATGCCTGTCCACACATATTTATAGTGCGCATCTCACTAATGATTAGAATGTCTGTAGTGTTCACGAATTAACTGATCCAACAAGTTACCCGCTATTAAGCTAAAATGGATGTTTCCTTGCAGAATCTTCGTCATTTTCTTCTCGTCTTGACTTGGTCCAAGGTCCTCTGATATACTCTACATTAAAGTTCGTGTACTTAGAAAACAGTGTGTGAGTGATTTTGGTAACCGATGACGAGGTCCATGAAGTGCACTCCATAGATTTTAGTGTCCAGATGTGCACACTAAATGCAGATGGTGTCTACGTAGCCGATGACGAGGCAGTCTTCAGTTAGTGTACATATCTAGACACTAAAAGCTGCGGAGCGCACTATCTTGACCTCGTCATCTACTAACATTACCACCTAGACTAGCTACTATAATATATTTCGAGTTTAAAAGTAATCTTATACAAGATTTCCCACAATCTATATTTTTCTAATACTCGGTACCCCCGATATACAAAGGATACAGGACTGGTAGAAAGAACAGTGTCTGGAAACCAGCCAATAACAGTGTTTAGAAGTTCGCAGTGTTTGGATTAACAGTGTCTGAGGTATTACTGTACTAACATATCGGCGTATGCAATACATTTTGCTATTGTTGCTGGGCAGTCGGCTGACTTATGCCCATTTTCTCCGCACTTGTAGTACTGTCATTTTATGTCAGGTCCATTGTAGGCATGAGCGAGATCTCCGTAGCCTAGACACCTTTAACATCGGAATACTACTTCGCATAGTTGCGTTCGACATCGCAACAGACCAACTTGCATGCTTTTTCTCTCTATAGAAGAATTTGTGCTTCTCGCATCCAAAATAACAAAGGCTATTCTTTACTACCACTGATTTGGTCTTAGTCATGTCACTTTGAATTCTCCTGAATGTTCCGGAAGAGCCGTTTTTAGAGTATCTTTTACCTGCGTCGCTATTTTCACTGTTCAGGTCTATGATTTTTAGGCACGACCGCGACACGGAAGTGCCTTATATTTTCGTTAGCAAAAAATGTGTGCGACAGGATATCTCACGCAATTTTTTACCAATCGGGATAAAATTTTAGGAGGAATCTCCTCCAGCACAATATGAAATTCTATTTTTTTTATCCCGATCCTGCACGTAGCTTTTAAATTGCGAGCACTTTGTGCTTATTTTTACGTGTTTTTTTTTTAAAAATTCATGTTACGCGATTATCTCTACGAAATCTTAGCGAATCAGGCTCAAATTTTTTTGGGAGCTCTCCTAAGTATAGCATCTTGATAGTCCTATTTTGAGATTGATCCTACAAACATACGCTGAATGCGGCGACTATAAAAAATAGCTAACAACGGTTTTTGGGCTATAACTTGAAAACTAAGCATTCTACGAAAAAAAGTTAAATAGAAAAGTTGTAGATCTTTGAAAAATACAACTTTTTTCTTGACACCAAGACGCGAGAATGCTTTTAAATCAAGTTAATAGTTTAAAAACGATCTTTGACATCGAAAAATGTAGTTTTTTACTATATTATACAATTAAGCAAATGCGCAGCGCTCGCTCTGAAGCTCCGGAACAGGCAAGTCACATGCGGCCGAAGGCCGCGTGTGGTGCGCTAGTTACAATAGTGTTTGCTTCTAGAGCTTTTAATTCTTTTAAGCCATGGATAGTTGGGGCTTTGTCTTTGCTACCCAGGTTCACTAAAACTCCTCCATTTCTTGTAGTTCGCACTGTCTGGATGTTCAATACAGCATCTTGTGGTATCCGTATTTTGTGTTTCTTAGTCTTCTTCTGTGGTTCATTCTTCTCCTGCCTCTGTAGTTGCGGTCGATTTGGCGTCCTTGTCTTGTTTTTCGCTTTTCTTGATCCTACAGTCACAAAGTCTTCATTCCGTCCTCTGCTTTTTTCTGCATGTGTTCGTGTATTTTCGTCATGAACTTCTGTATTGTCTTTGCTATTGCTTCCCTGTCTTTGGGTTAGATCTCGCTGGAGTGTATCCCAATTGAAAGTAATACGTCTTCTCGTTCCTTCCTCAGTTGCTAACATTCTGCCCTAAAGTTAGCAATAGCCAATTATAGGGTTTCACGTATACCCAATATGTCCCACCTTTATTTTTTTTCTTTAATCACTAATAAAAAGCCAATGTATGTGTCGCTGGAGTTAGAAATAGTAAAATAACATACGTACATGTTAAAAGTAACATATTTTATTAATGTAATTAAAGTGTAGGAATTTTGGATATATAAAATTATTCTTGTTGGTCTTAATAAGAACTAAGCGTTTTTTGTCATTATAAATAACGTATAAAATCCATAAATTATTTAAACACGTATTATTTATATCTATTTCACAATTTAATCAACAGGGTGAATGAACTAAAAAAACTAAAAATAAAAACTAAAAGGCTAAACAAATTTTAAAGGGTGGTAATGAAATGCAAAATTTGTATGCTTTCTATTACGTCGGCTGTTTTTCGTAGAACGGGTGCAGCTACATTTCGTCTATTACAACAAAAAACCCATAGCCGGTTGATAAAATGAACTATGGTACTGAAAAGATGACGATACGTATGTAACGTCGGCGCTAGTGTCAATTTGTGCGAACTTCTTCTGAATGGTCCCCTATTATTGCAGCAAGGTTAATGGGTGATCGAAAACCTTCTACTGACATAATATACATAATACTATACTGGTATTTACCGGCTATATTGCATAATAGCTAAGATAGCCATGGTGGGCCATATTGGATACACGGACCATATTGGTTACATTCACTTTATTATAGATACAGCAAGATAAAGTAATACATCTACTTTTACTTACATTATCATTATGATTTATTATTATATTTATTGAAAATATATTTATCATTTCATCGATGGTACCGTTAACACCACGGTAAAGACTGTATTATTCAAATTTAGATAACGTATACTAAAACGAAGAAGTATTGTATGATTTAACTAATAATAAAGAGTTAAGAATTAAAAGTTATGGATAAAAATAAAAAAAGCTAAATTTACTTTAAAATATAATAGTTTGAACATTACATATTAAGCTTCTATAATAAATAGCGAGTGTTTAGTAAAACGACCGAGCTTAAAATTATAAGTAAGCCACTGTAACTAGACCATTGTGTCGACATGTCGCGAAGTGTACTACCCTATTTCATCTCGTGTCCACAACCCACAGGGCAGAGCACTCGAACTTTAAGTCAGCCGTGCACGATGCGCGGTTTACGCTAACCCGGAAGTGCGCCGCTCGAGGGCTCGTGCGCGCTCGATGATTTATCGGCCGCAGTGCAAACTCCGAGCGCGCGAACGAAAACAAGCTGCGGGCTCGCGCGCGCGCGCCTTCTTCGACGAAATGCACCGCTGCCGCCGCCCAGCGACGACGCGGACGCTCCGGAACACACCTAAACGTATAATTTTCTCCGCGCGTCCGTCCGTGCGAATGTTTTTCGTGTGTGTATTAATGTGCGTATGTGTGAGTGTGTGTGTGTGTGGGAGGGTGTGTGTTTGTGTACGTGTGTGTGTGTGTGTGTGTGTGTGTGTGTAGGGCCAGAAGTAAATTGCAGCCCATGGACGACGCGCGTACGATTTATCGTTAATGGCAGGAAAGGTAATTCGGCTATGCGGATACGACGTGCAAAGGGCGAGAGAGGGGTTGCCCCTTCCCCTCCCCCTTCTTGCGGTTGTCCTTGTTTTCGTCCTTTTTCACAGGCTATTTAAATTTTGTATTTTACGAGCTGCGCGTGCATTTTTCTGTCCCCTTGTAACGATTGTACGTGTAAGCTTGTATGGACGTTCGATTTATTTCCGGCCACCGATTATTCGCATCGCTGGCTCGTAAAGAAACGTTAATTATTTGACGATATAAATTCGATTCAAGCTCTGTATGTGTAGCAGCACTAATTATTTGTATACTTGTCGTCTTATTTCAGCGACGTGGCGTATAAAATCAATCGCGATTATCTTTCACTTTATATTCTTTAATAACATGAATTATCATGTATATATTTTGTATTTGCATTATTTATTTAAATATATATCAGACCGTCTCAACTAGCATTACTAATCATTAAAAATAATTTTAAATGATTTAAAAAGCAATGGTACAAACTAAATAGAACAATGAAATAATGTTTTTAATACTAAAATTGCTTAATCAGTTTCTATAAAAACTTTAAATTCCTTTAGTGAGAAATCATAATTTTTGTAACATATTCAAACAGCTTTTTTTGCATAATTCAAATCTTTTTTGATGCATGAAAAATTATGAATTAATTAGTTTTTTTTTAAACTTTATATTAATTTATAAAGTTTAATCATTTCAATAATAAATGTAGAGATAAAGTCTATTTTAATATGGTTTTTTTACATTTATCGAATACCGAAAAACAAAAGGGAGATCACGCTTATTTTCCGAGCAAACGAGAAAATTTTCAAAGACATTTTTTCTCCGGTTTCGCCGAGCGGCATATAAGAAAAATAAAGACAGAAAGGGAGAGGGGAGCCAAGGAAGAAATACGCATAGAATTCGCCAAGGCAGCAATCTACAGGAAAGCTGCTCGACGCGATCTCGGGGTTTCACCGACGCTCTTTTTCCTTTGATGTGTACGAGAGCCAGAGGCGGTAATTCGCGCAACTCCAAAGCTATTGAAGTATCCAAGGCTTTTGTAGTCGCGAATTCAAGAGGGCTAGCTTGCGCGCCGAGGCAAGCATTTTATTTTGCGAGCAAGATGAGATATATGATACTCGACGGTATCGAATTAATAAGAATTAAACGTTAATGTAAAATATCAAGTGTACGAAGTAAAATTATTTAAAAAGAGTATAATACTTTACAAGTAAGCGTTCAAATTATTATGGTTATCAAATGCTGCTTGATATAAAACACGCATATTTTATGTTTACATATTTATACCAATATATTGCTGAATTATTTTTACTTATATGACGTGGTTTTACTTATATATGCTCATAATATATAGCTTCACGCGTAAAGAAAAACAACGTTTGTGAAAAGTTCGGCATAAGTTTGGTTATGTGACCACACAATTATATATACATTTTTAAATACTGTTACAAAAAAACAATTTAATTTCTCTGTGTACTTTTTTGTAGAAACATTCACAAGTGTTTTAGATAGTTAAATGCTTAAAGCCACTCGACATTAATTTGCGGATGAAATCTGCGTTAGGGGCTGTCCATGAGTTTGCACTTCGGCGTAAGAAATGATAAATTTATGCGACACCGGCAGTATTATAAGGACCTTAGTTAGATTTATAGGCAAGTGTAAGACAACGAGCGCTCCTGCGCAATTCTTCGTTTTCACCTACTGCGATGATTTATTTCTCTGTGTTAGCTAAATGTATCTTATTCTCCGCAAAACCATTATGGTTTTTAGGATGAGAATTGAATATATGGTAGCTAATATACAGAAAATATCTTTTACATTATTCTTCATTTCAACGCACCGTTTCGTCACTTTTCAATCATACGCTGTTGAGACTCATTTGATTTATTCTTGTTATTTTGTTTATTTAGTTATTTTATCTGGGATCTTAACGTGATTTACAACCTGTAAAGTAGATTACGAAATCTATAAAATATGTGCCTTAAATGGCAGGAAAAACTTTAGAGAGAAGTTGAACTCGGTTATCCATTACAAAGTTTCGAGAATAATACAATTAATGTTATTGAATGTGACGGAAAATACATTTGCATATTTTGAAAGCCTATTTTATGCTACTCTATTCTTTACTATTTGCGCAATGTAAAGATAGTATATATTTCATTGTATTGTATTCAATAAGTATATATACAAAAACTGCTTTATCTCACACATCCCATGAGGTGAAAGGTTATTCTTTTTCAAATTTATGTTTATTTAAAAAAAAATAATCTTAAATTATGAATTATCCCTGGTAGAAATCTTATCGTGGCGGCCACATTCGCTATAACGGCCTTTATAGGCAAACTAGATAGTACAAGAGTGTACAAAACTCGATAAATCCACACAGATCTACATAGTTTTCTCAACAATAATATGTACGTATAAAATCTGTGAGGTTATATATTATTTATTGAACAGAAGTTTTATTGTAAAAATTAATGTTAAATAAAGTTTAACATGCAAGTTTTCAATTATAATAATAAGATCTACAGTTATATCCATACTATTTACATATAAAAGTTGTCAGAAAGCATATCTAACCTAAGAAATGAAAATTTAGAAACAATGTTCCTTGCATATGAAAAACAGTGATCACAAAATAATGTTATTGATTGATGTAGTTGTTTCTTGAAAAGTAATGTATAAATAATAATAATATCATATGTACAAATATGTACTTTATGACATGCTTTATTTAAAAACTAGAATTTTAATTTCAGAACTACAAATAATTTTGTATCCATCTGCGAGTTTTTATAATACATAAACTGCTCATCCGTGACAACATTTTCAAAGACAAACACATTAGTCGAACACATGTAGACGATAATTTTCTTTATAAGTAACAAATTACTATGTATTAACTGGCCATAGATGTCAAATGAAAGTGTTTGATTATAAATTAATCACAGTAGGAAATACAGAAATAGAACATATGTATATAATAACTCAAATATATTATTTCTTTATAAAAATAGAAAATTAATCAGTTGATAATAAATGTGTGTGAAAATAGTTTTCCTTACATAAACCATACAGGTTTGGAAACCAATCCTGTATTTAGGATGGAACATAATCAAATGTAAGGAAAATAATTTTACATAAACAAAATAAATATATGCACTAATACTTCATATACTTAGTTATTTGGATATTCAGATTATTTTCTTATTTTGATTGTTTAATATATATGTGTAACATAATATTGTTATTGAGTTCTTTAATACAAAAACTCGATGTATCTAAAATTAGATAACCTTACACTTTAGAGGTTATTTACAATTATTTACATTGGTAATAGGTGAACAATAACAAGTAAATACCTTTAAATCAAAATAATACATAATAAGCATAATAGATTATGCTTCTGTTTCTTAAAACATAACCTTTAAGTGGTTGTTATTGTCATAATTTTGCTTATCTAGTTTTATCGGGGCAAATAATATGGGAAACTAGAAGGGTCGACCGTTACACGCCTTTATAGTAACTATCTAGTTTGCCTACATAGATCTACACAGTGCGAGATTATTCTACATAGATCTATAAAGTGGACGGGATAAATTTCTACCATGGATTATAAGTAAAATGAACTTTAATCAATTATTGTAAGTAAAATCAACTAAATCCATTCATCACCGATAATTACGAGAATTTACATTTTTAATTAAAATTAAATTTTTAATAAATATCTCTCTAGAACGTTATTATCCCAATGAAAAACAACAATGTTCTAGAGATATATTCTCGAAATTGATAATCAAAAAAAAATGTGGTTCCTCGTATTCATCAGTAACAGGATGGTGTATACTTTAAGCACTCTGATGCGTGTGAGCTTCTTGTCACATGTTCACTATGTTTATAAGTATTCATAAACTCACGATAGTCCAGCTCAAGGCCTTGTAGTAAATTTATAATTGATAAAGCAGTTTTCTTACGGTATAGTATTAATAAGCGAAAATTCTTTTTCCCACCAAAACAGTACGTATAAGTATGAAATCGAAGTCGCGCGCATGATATACTCAAGACGAGAGCCTAGCTTCGGTAATTTAGTTTCTAGTGGTGCCGAATTGTGTAATGTTATATATTACATAAATATAGTATGAGATAGTATGTATTATATATAATATCGTATTTAGAATTCTAAATATTGGCTCAGTCAGCTAAAGCGTACGACTTAGACGACTTAAACGTGTCGTTCCTGAGGGTGCAGGTTCTCGAACCTTCGTTTGGTCGATTTTCTCGGTGACGAATTTACAACGTCATACCGGACTAATGGCTGACGGAGATGGAGCCGGATCCTGACGCTTTGAGACGATGACAGACCTCAAAATACGCAGAAGAAATTAATAAAATAAAAATATATATAATACATATAATAAAAATAGATAAAAACCAGTCTCCTTTTATTGAAACGATCTTTACACTGTATCCAATTTTCCAGAATCTCGTGTAGATTAAATACTTATTGAAATAATAAAAGAGCAGCAAGAGCACAAGCTTAAAAGTTATACCAACTAAATATATAATACATATAGATGTTATCGCTCTTATATTAATTAAATTCACAACATACTTCTACACAGTACAACATCAAATAATCAAGCACAGATCCTTATCTACTCAACAGGTACCTCAAAGCACAGTTAAGTCTTCTGCCATCACGATATATAAGAATTCATAGCGCGAAGCACTTAACGCAGAGAGCGAGCGCGCGAGCGCAGACTTCCCTCACAGCCCGCGAGCACGCGAAGCTTTTCCGTAATTATAAAATTGCACACTCGCCGCACGTCGTTTCTCTTCCTCATCAGATGGCCGCGCGCATATAGTCGCCCCGCAGCATAATAAAAGCGTGCCGAAAATAAGAGATTCGCTCGCTCGCGCGCACGCAGTCTCGGGGCCTCATAATTCTCCTTCCATACTTTTTCTCTTTTTTCCTTCTCCACTCGTTCTCCTATGCCGCGCTCGGGACCTGCAGCCATTCGCTCGGCCGAGTCCCACAGGACGAGGAAGAAGCGGGTCGTGCGATGCCTTAAATTTCACGTTGCTCTCCGACCGTCCGCGAGGCGCGGGGCCCCGACAGATCGCATATCATTAGCGGCGCGAGGCGCCGGCAACCTTTGATCTCGCCGCGCGCAGTCCTCCACTCGTGTATTTTCTCCAAGGAGAGAGAGAAAGAGAGAGAAAGAGAGAGACAGATAAGTGCGTGGTATTATACGCATGTGCGGGCCGCAACGACAGTCGCCAAGCGGGTAAAATGATTTGTGGCGCCCTTTACGCGCGCGCGCGACCAGAGATACGAGATATACTAATTCTTCGGGGCTGTGGAGCGGTGTCAGTGGCTACCGTTTGCCACTGCGTCTACACGCGGCATTTGGTTACGACTCTGTTGGATGATGCTGGACTTATCTGCTACCTGGAGCTTTTGAATATACTTATTTACTTAGTTAAATAGCTTTTGACGCACTCTACAGAATCTGAATAAATGAAATTTCAATTATAATAAGTTTAGATTCGTTAATCGCCATAGAAATGAGCGACTATTTCCACTTATTTTGAATTAGAGAACAGCGGTGTACAGTGCAAGAGACATTCTTTTTGTTTTGTCAAAAAGAAAGCTTTCTAACGATGAAAGTTTTAACAAGTGACATTTTGGTGAATTTCGATATTTTCAATATTTTTGTATGTACGTATGTATGCGTGTCTGCATGCATAATTCTGAATATTTAAAAAATATGAAAAAATTGTATAAGTTTACTGTTTGCTTTTTCTTTTCACAAAGGTAAAAAATAAAGAAATTATGCATGATTTCTTAAATTAGCCGTAATTTTCTATTGATTCGTGTATAAAACATATATTTTGTAGGTTTTTATGGCAACATATGATTTTCAACATTTGTTATAAATATTTTATAAAGTTTTTACAAGTTCGTATTTTGCGCTAAAGTTTTGTAGTCATATGACCAAAATCATTAATTGATAAGAGACTCAAGATAAAATTAAGTACTGTTAACCCTTTCAGTCACAGCATGGCATGTATGTCACACATTTTTTTACTTCCTATTTTGACTATATTACGCAATATTAAATGATTTTAATGAAAATTGTTGTATCTTTCGATGCTTGAGGATTCAATATCGATCCTCCTGTTTTCATTTAAAGAATATTAATAACAATTTCACAGTTATAAATAAATTACCCAAAAAGCTATTATTACACATTAAATTCATTTGAACTTAAACTTATTGACCAATCACTTTGATATGCCATAATCGGGAGTGTCTGGAGGTGCTGATTCCAAATCTAGGATTAGATTTTAAAAATTCTAAATGGCGGATCCATTATAGCGGATCAAAAACATAAAAAACGATAAATTGTTCAAAACTCCGTCATAGGGAAGTTTTTCGGTTCTGTAATTACAAATTTGAGGTCAGATTTTTTAAATTCTAAATGATAGATCTAATATGGCGGTCCAAACGAGTAAATGCATTAGTAAATGTTTGAAAGAAATTTGTAATTTGTTTCACCATTTTAAGTCCGCCATTTTGTTTTTTGAAAATCTGACCCCAGATTCAGAATAAGCGACCGCAAAAATCTATAATGACATACATAAATTATAACATAGAGATTCTAATACACCCTTAATAGCGTGACTGAAACAGTTAAGTAAGTAGTTATTTTAATGGAAACATTTTTTAAATTACTTTATTTGATGGATGGATGATTCCAAATCGACAGAGCTAGAACCAATTTTTAAATTAGTTTCTCTTTGAGAAAGTACTTTGCTAACTGTTACAGCGGTTTTTATATCTAATATATTCAGGCATCCATGTATGCTTCTACTCATAATATATATAATTATTGTTGTTATAGTAATGTCTCTAACAGAATATTCGTTGTTTACATTATTTCAAGCCAGACAGAAAATCTGAATTTAACGAATAGATGCCTACATATTATTAGCATTTAATCTATGTCCTATATTGCCCTAACGTTATTCTCAAAGATTCGTCAAATTCAACAATTTCACATATTTTGCTTTATTTAATCTTGTTATAAGCTGTTAACAATATTAGAACACATCATATTTTCGTTACTACATTCTTTTTTTATGGTCCACTTTTCGAATAAAATGTATACAATACTGTAGCAACCGGAAGCTACAATATTAAGATTAGATAGAATTAGATTAAGGTCGGATTGTAAGATATGGTGTCAGTATTATAATTTTTATGAAATATTTATTAAATAATACATAATACTGACACAATATTGCAACAATATTTTTACGAAATATTTATATTTTCATTTATAAAAATATTTAATTAACAATTATTCCTTAATATTAGTGAAAGATTCCACAATCTGGCCTGATCGTTGCTACAATTTGTATGCATTTTGTACGAATTTAAAATAATAATTAAATAATAGACCATGAAAAAAGAATGGAATAATTGAAATATGTTTCAATATTGCCTGTAGGTTAAATAATGGTAACTGATTTGTTGTAAAACAATTTTCCTACAAATATATATTTTATACAATAAATAGAATCTCGCTAATTAGCCTTGATTAATCGATCTCGCTTTAGGGTCTAAATGGGGATTTGAGCAAATAAAATACATCACATTTACTTTGCAAATATTACACAATTGTGTCGTCAAGAGCACCAATATAGCATTTTGAGAGATCTGTGAATCAATTATAATTTATAAATAAATCTTGAAGGGTGATTAAATAATATTTCAACTTGCACCGAAAGAAAATACTATTCAAACTTGCTGAAGCGAAATTGATAGTCAGCCATTGTATGCAATTAAATGTCAAAGAATTTAGTAATGTATCTATACAATTTATATGCTGTATAAAATTGCATGATGCAACATAAAGTTATCGTATAAAATGATGTATAAAACTTCATGGATGATTAGAAAGTTTGATGTATGTACCTGTCACTTCATCTCTTGCTAGGATATGTGTATGCGTACTATAACTATGCGTAACACTGTCAAGACTGTTGACTTCGCAAAGAACTTACTTCCTTCTTGGACGTTATAGCCTGTAGCGTTGTAGCTTGTATGCGTGACGTTGTTCTCAGGATCAAATAGAGCTTGTCTTCCGTCACTTCATTTCTTTCATATTAATACGAATCTTTCCTATCATAATATTTTGTAAAATGTTTCTTTTTTCAAGGGTAAAATAAAGTAAATTTGAAACTTTTTTATTTATTTATAACAAGTTAATTTTTTTTGCTTCATTTTGGTATAAATAGAATAGAATTATAATTAGAATTAGAGAACAGCATTTTCTAAAATTTTCATGCACTTTGATTGTTATTATATAAAAGATATAAATGTTTTCGAAAAAAGAGGATTTTTGATAACATCTCTTTTGCAACAATTCACATTCAATTTCGAGCGTTTACTAGGAATAACATGATCTATATTGTACAGCAACGAAAATTTGTGAAAAAAAGCTCATGTATTTAAAAACACAAATATACATGTTTTTGGTTGATTTCATAAAAATTTCAAGGTGCTCTTCCTTTAATTATTTGTTACAACATAATGTTTTTAAACAATTTATCCGTAAATTGACATAGAAATATTGCATATGGCACGTTAAATACGATAATTCCTGGATGAACTATTGTATTACTTTATTCTGTAGTAACACAGGATAATTTTTCATCATTTTGTATCTACCGAAAATAACTAGCCTTGTAAAGTATTTGTGCACAGCGTAATTGGAGCAGCCAAAATAATTGCCATTATTGGTTTTCGAATAAGCCGTGACAAGCGAAACGTTATGCGCATATATAATTTAACGACAATGAATCAAACGAAGCCAAATTAGGTTACCTATTTGTTTCCGAAGCAGTCGTTGTTCGTTACAAAAGTAAAACATCGAGAGCAAGAGACAGAGTCGAGTTGCCGCGGATCCAGCTGGTCAATCGATTTCTCACCCCGCAACAGCAGCAACGCCTGATGTAAAATTCATTGTCCAGGCCAGGATTTTCGAGGTCCATACAAGAGGACTTTTCCGAGTCGCATTACATTTGATTCGAAATCACGACGCAGGCGCGAGCCGCTTCTCTCTTATGTGTGCATTTCGCGAAACGCCACTGCTGCTGCTGGGGGAGAGAGAGAGAGAGAGAGGCGCACGCGCGGGTAATATCGTTTGTCAGGAGAGCGTGCATCACGTATCCGCAATTTTCTCCCTTTCTCTGTCCCTTTAATGGCCGCATTGCGATTCAAATGACGGCATTATACAATGTCGTAGCTTCGACCACGGAGATCCGTATCGTCGACGGCGAATATTTACATTCCATCGATAACGCAAGCACACACACACACACACATGTGCACGTACAGGGTAGTGGCCAAAATACATTTTCGTCTTGCATGCCGGGGCTATTACGACGCTCTTTTACATCTCGCCAAATCAAATTATACGGCAACTATTGCGGTTCAGATATGGGCTTGATTAAAAGCTTGTTAACGGAATTCATCGCATATACAAGCGCGGTATACGTAGATTTTCAGCCCGGAATGTATATATGAATCTGGGACTCTGATGAAACATTGTTCGGTATTAACGAGTATTTTTAAATACGAGAAATCAGGCTGGTTATTCAAAGGAAAAATCTAATCGAATTATGTCCGAATATATGAAATTTCAAATGGAGAGGTCAACAAAATTTTGTATTTATTATTATGCTTGAAGTAATGTACTCTATTTATGCTGGGACATGAATAGTCGATGCAATATCGTGCACGCGCTGTTTAAATTTGCATTATTACAATTTAATATTCCATTTGAATTTCACTTCGTTATAGACTACGCTTTATCATCGTCAACATCATCATAATCATTGTTATTTTTATTATTAATCTTATCAATATCGTCAATATCATTCATGTGAAAACTAATATTATTTTCCATACTTTATTAGTGAAATTCTTGACAATTTCTGTTTAATATTGGAATTTATACAGACAGTTTATTCAAATTGATTTTCATGAGGTTAAAAGTAATTGATTATCAATACAAGTTAATAAGATAAATGAAGCGAAATTGATGAACGTTTTAATTCAATGAAAGATACTTTTCCTGTTCGTATAAAGCGCGCATTAAGCCATTTCCGCTAAGTATAGATAAAGCACTTTATTGCTGTATTAAAATACAGAAAAATTCCGTAGAATTCTGAAGTAAAACGGGATTTAGGCAGCTTTGCTTGAAACTTTTCTCGCAAAATGAATTTTCCTCGGTTGATAACAGAATTTATCGTGGCTATATATACGTTTTTGCAAAAGAGAAAAAGCGAGAGAGAGAGAGAGAGAGAACGAGAACATGGCCAAGCGAAAAACTCTGCAGCGGTGGCGGCGTCTGTGGCTCCTGCTTTTAAAAAAGTTTCAGTCCCGATAAACGTGATCCAGTGTTTATGCTTCCGGTCACCGCAAGAAAATATCTTTTATCGAAGGCAGAGCAATGCTAGCAGTGCGAGATATCTCTACCGGATTCGTTTTCTGTGTCACGGAATCCATATCTTCATCGATAGGTCGAAACTTTCTGTGCGCGGTACATAAATTTGCGCAATAAGTTCACCACGAGAGGTAACCGCCATAAATATATCGGCCGCATGTGTTGATTTTTATCGCGATGTCGAAACTTATTATAATACAACGTCACCCGCGGTATTCGTGAGGCTTTGTATATGTATCTTAGGAAAGAAACGCTTCGAAGATTACAATAAGTCATTTATTTTATCGATTCGCCGGGGATACTGATAATAATTGAACAAAATGCATGTTTCTATTTGGTTAAAGTTTTTATGAATATTTGGCTATGCAGATTTGAATAACTTATTTAGTCAAGATTTAAATAAATTAATCTTATAATACATCATATTTTAGGAATGACTTGATTTATATTCAATTGAATTCATCACTCTGCTTACGCCACATGTATCTTTGATTTCTTACTATTTTATGAATAACATATACCTACTCGTTTATTATCATATTAAAAAAACATATAATATTTATTTTTATCAAGTGATATAAACGATAATCATTTGTCTCAAAACATTTTAAAAAAGAAAATTCAGATTCTCCCAATTATCTGAATATTCATTAAAATACAAATTTATTAATTCGCAGTATTATCCGTAATCGATTTTCCATAAACGTAATTCACATTGCATATAAATATTTCCATAATTTCTTCTACAGCGCGAGTCCATTAAAACCCAGCGCCGCGAAAAGAAAGAAATATTACGAGCCGCGCGAGTGTTTCCCGCGATATACTTTTAATTCGAAAGTAATTACCGAAGTGCGAGAGAGCGGCTGAAAGCACGAAATTATCATTCGCAATGAGGGGGATAAAGGGTGGCACGCCGGTGCCGCGAAGGGTTGGAAAGCCGCGTGAATAATTGATAACGGACTACACACACGCACGCAGATCCATATATATATAACATCGACAATACGCCTGGCACTTTACGGCAATTTTATGCAATCGAGGTGGTTCGTGTGATTCTCGGTGCGCTCCTCTCTCTCTTTCTCGCGGGTAAGGAAAGGCGATCTCGCGGCAATAATGCGCTTGCAGCGAGCATTAAGGTATCCATTTTAGAGATCGCTTAGTAACGAATGTTGCGCGTCGGCGGGGCGCGTGGGTCGAGAGGATATATATATATATATATATATATATATATATATATATATATATATATATATATATATATATGTGTGTGTATACGAGCGAACTGTGGTTACAGCCGCGTATAGAGCAGGAGTTTCTGTATGTTTTGCGGCGCATATGGACAGTCTCGTGTATAGATACACCGACGCTCGCTCGGCATAGGCCTGCGCGCGTATATACACCGGTGAAGTTTGCCCGATGTGTTGTGCGGAGGCGCTTAAGCTTTTGTGCAAACTACCGCGTCTGTGTTTACATTGCTATAATGATGGCATTTCAATCAGAAAGTTTTAATTAAAAATGCCGTGAATGAAAATGCCGGCGCGAGCGCGTTGGATACCGGCTTTTTGGGCTGATAGTCGACCCGGTGTTTTTGCAATATTTCGAAAGGTTTCATTTTGTTCTAGTGAAGTAGTGAAATATATGAATTTCTGCGCTTTTTTTATTATTTAAAGAACACAATGAAAATAGAAATTTTAAAATTACCTTGCATGCAGTGGAAAATTATTTTGATGAAAGTTTTCATTGAGCCAAATATGCAGTGTTTAATTGAATGAATAAAGGCTTTCATTATAAAAAGCATACAGAAAAATTTCTGATAAAAGTTACCGTAAAAATATATATAGTCAACATAGGATATTTTCATTTCACACAAAAAATTACCTCAACAAACGGTAAAATGTACCATTAAAAAATAGTAAAAAATGCCGTAATTCATAATAAAATATATGTACCCTACTAAATGGTAAAAATAAGATGAATAACGTTAATTTTTATCATTTATCAAAATAATTTTAATAAAAAATTGTATACAAAACTCTAATCCGTACACTCAAAAAATTATAGAAGATTAGAGTTTTAAAACAATATTGGCCGAAAATTAAATGTTTCTGAAAAACATTTTTTTTAAAAGTCTTTGAAAAATGGCACGGAGAAACGTGTTTTATTTTTTATGATGTAAATGGAAATGGAAATGTAAAAATTTTCTGTTTTGAATTTTGACGATTCTGGTATATTCAAAGACAACAGTTTTAGAAACAGGTGAATGCTCACGAGAATTATGACATCTTTACCCCCAGGGAAATTTGAAAAAATGCTTCAAGTTGATTGTATTACATATCGCATCCCCAGAAGACAACTTTTAGAAGTTAAAATTCTATGTTTTTGTAAAATCAAGCAAGTAATATAAATTTTTCAAATGTATAAGGGGTTTTAATTGTTCTATGACCTTTTTTGTGTACAGAAATCTAATTGTTTAAAAATTTTGAGTTGTCATAGTCTCGTTCTGGAGGTGCGCTATCAACACTAGGATTTAAATATATGTTTGTGCAGTAGAATCAGTCAGGTATAGTAAGACGAATATACATTTGTTGATCTGCAACACGTTAAATATTCTTGATATCAAAATCGACTGAATATTCATTAATGTTTTCAAACCTTTTCATCTAGGTATATGATTTGCAAGTGATGAATAGACACTACTGAAGCTCTACACTTGCGTAAACGTACTTCGAGCTATAAAAACACATCTCCCAGTAAACTCCGCTCAACAAAATTAATTCATATAACTTTTCCACGCTGATACTAAGCCGAATTCCAAAAACTTGGAAGACAGCCACAATCAATGCCTATTTTGGTGCATAAACAGAAGTCTGCGCTTCGTATATCGTAACAGCAGTAGCAGCAGTGGTGGTAGCAGTAGACTCGGCGTCGGCGTCGGCGTGGGTGCGGTTTACACCGAGAATGAGGAATAAGCGTTTACTTGAGTAATTGCGCGAGCGACCTAATGAATGTACAGTAAGTACACATGGAGTCCCAGCGACTTAAGGAACGCATATATACGTATATACACGCCTGTCTATGCAGCCCCTACGTACGTGAATAAGCATTACGCTCTCGGGGAGTATGCACCTCTCGCGAAGATGTTCGTAGGTGTATACACCATGGAAAGAGATGGAGGGGGTCGCCGGAGTATATTGTGAGAGCACTGCACGCGAGCGCAAAATATACAGGCGACGAGAAAGTGAGTGAGAGAGAGAGAGAGAGAGAGAGAGAGAGAGAGAGAGAGAGAGAGAGAGAGAATGCCTTCGGGGCACAGACACGAAATCGCGAGCTCTCCGGGCGCTTTGTAAACCAAACTTTATGGGAGCCGTGACGCTCAACCAGCCCTGATAGAAACCTCGGCGCTAGTAGACTTTGCCCATTTGTTGACATTGCGTTATCGCTTAATTTATGAACTTCTATTTTATTTGACATTCTGTGATGTAAGACCCATGTGACTCGTTAACATTTAAGTATTTTTCATTTTAACATGCCTTATAACTTATAACTTCATAGCTTTATGCATTTAAAAGGACAAGACGGAGTTGCATCTTGAAAATGAACATAAATGCTCAAGGCCTCGTTAAAATGTTTGCTTTCAAGCTCCTTCCTTTCTAGACACTCAACATATCTCTTTTAGGCATGTAATAGCTCATGAGTAATCTTTAAATATGTTAGAGCCAATTTTCTTATTTAGTAAGCTCCCAATTTTCTAAACTATTAAAACCAAAGTTTTAATATCGGCACTCACTTGCCACAGGTTTGCAGAGATATTTTTGAACTAGTCGATCTAATACTTTTACAGGATGTTTAAGATATATAGTGCCTTAGTTTCCATAGCTTGATTGATATTTGCACTTACAACGTAATATTTTGAGTTTCCGATCATGTAAACCAAGTTACCACGTATCATAAACATCCTGTGAAATTTTCAGATGGATTAGTTGAAAATTAGCCCCGCAAACCCGCGGTAAACGAGCGCGGATATTAAAACGTTGATTATAGTAGTTTAGAATATTGTGAGCTTGCACAATAAATAAATTGGCCTTAAAATATTTAAAGATTGTTCATGAGGTATGATATTGTGTCTACAAAATTAGTTACATCGCCTCATAGCATACCTAATTAGGGACTAAAAGATCGGCAATTAATTTTATAAATAATAATATAAAAATGTTATAATTAATAATAATATGCAAATCCTCTCGAATAGATCACTAACAGCCCATTAAACAATCTTGATAAGTCCAGGTGCTCTCCAAGCAAAGCAGCTCTCGAATCGTTAAAAAAATTGCCTCATCGTAATATAAGAATCGTAAAGCGCTCGAGCTAAAAGTCTCCTCGAGAATTCACGAGTGGCGGCCACTCGAGTTTACGTTCTCGTGCGGCGAAGCTCCCGTCGAATTTTGGGAGCCTCCGGGCAACGCAAGACGTACGGCGAAGCGTGTCTGCTCCGTCTATACGGGGCTCGGCGCTTATAGTGGCTCCGTATCTTGAAGGAGTCAGCAGTTCCGAGCGCACCGCGCCGGCACGCGGAGTATTGCCGTACGACGCGCGATAAGGCAAGCGATCGGAGGAGATTCATCGAAATCTTTAATTTGCAAATCAGCAAACTCTGGGCCGTGGCACAGGCAATTTGGAAGTACTGTCGAGGGCTTCTTGCTCTGAACAGCTTGAAGAAGGTACTTATGTAAAATGTGGTTATTGCAATAGAAGGTATTGCTGTTTCCGATTCTAAAAATTTTTCAACATTTTCCGAACTAAATGAAATATGATAGTAAAATCATGTTTAGTAAAATATGTACTTTTTTAGAAAAATCTTTCGCTTAATTTGGGTATCCTTGTATGTGAGGAAATCTATACAAAAATCTGCTGATGAACAGTTGAAAAAGTGACGCTAAAAACAGATTGTGGCACACTTCTGAACCCCTGTTTCTTTTATTCTTTCGATCATGTACAATATACGTAAAAAATTCGGAAAATACGAAAAAGACCTTCTGACACTGTTTCATACGTATGCCAATTTCCCTTACCGTAGAGTGGGGTATCTTGAACTAGCGGCTGTCTTGGAACACTTTCTCCGGAACGAGTATTGTCGGAACTATAAGGTATCTAGAATGTTAGTTCCCCTGATTTTGGTTAGATCTTCGAAACCAACGCTCCAGATACCCTATAGAGCCAACGTAACTCAAGTAGTATTCCAAGACACATCGCTGGTCCAGAATACCTACTCGCTGTACGGTATGAGAATTTAATATGGGAATTGCGGACTAAAAATGGTTATCATTGATATGACCATTACTTGGCTATTAAGAATGTATACAAATTTATTGTGCAAACGAATATAAAGTAGAAAAAACAGCTTTAATCCTCCTGCGCAGAAGTTTATTTTCGTGTACATGGACTAGATCGAATGTAAGTCTGTAACAATATTTTCTGCAAATTCGTAACATTTTCTAAATAATAGCTATACTATTTAGCTTCAATTTGAGAGGTTGTAGATGTCCCAACAAAGTAAAGATTTAAATTTGTGATACAAAATGTATACAAAAATGACGTGCGGTTTGGACGAGTATACTCGGCTCTCTGCTCAGGGGGGTTAATTTGAGACAGACTGTGTTAAGAAAAATGGGGTTTCAGAAGTGTGCCTCGCCTATCTTTTAGCGTAATTTGTTAATCCATTTATCGACAGACTGTTTGTGGATTTCTTCATATATTTTTGATTGCGACCGAAAATATTTTAAAATTTAATTGATATATTTTGCACATTTTCTACGCGAGAATTATTTTGATATTTGTGAGGATTTTAAAATATATCAAATTCAGAGTTTTCGTTGTATACGCAGGTGCATAGATAATTTGTTATGCAAAAATCTAGTTAGAAAATGATGAACAGATAACTGCAATGTATCAGTTAATAAATAACGGTGAGTATAAAAGATAAGTATAGTATATAATACAGGCTTATACCCTAAAAAATTTGCCGAGTACCGTACCGAAAATGATTTCAATGTATTCCCATTCAATAAAGCTTACATAAGGGGATAAAGAAAAGCCGAGCCTTGAAAAAAAGGGGGAACGAGGGACTCTTCACTCGCAGATCAGCGGCGCGCGTCGACAAGTATTGGGCAAACATTTCGAAGCGGTCCGATTATGAACGCGTAGGTGCGTTAAAGAAAGAAAGGCGAACCTTAAAAAGCGAGAAGAGGATTCCTCCCATATATATACCATTCCGGGCAAAGAAACGAAAATGAAAACACGCAGGCGCGCGGCCTGCATTGACCGTCGAGTGGCCCATCAGCGCGCTTCCAACAAAAAGCGAGGAAAAGCAGATATACCACGCAGGAAGTCGAAGAAGGGCGAAAAGAAGCGAGCCATGGAGTTTGAAAGGACGGGCTTTGTGCGCGGCGCTACCGTGCAAGCGCGCACCCGGGTGGGGAGGGGAGGGGGCGGGCGGGTACTTAGGTAAATACATAATGCGAGAGGCGCAGCGGCAACGGCGTCACGCGCGTTTGTCGTGAAAAGTGGGCCGTGGCGCGTGTCCGCCAGAAGCGGGCCAACAAAAAAGAAAAGAGAGAACCACGAGAGGAGAGACGCGGGGAATTCGCCTGGGGATTGCGCGGTGGTGGCGCTGGCGATTGTATATATATATATATATATATATATATATATATATATATATATATATATATATACCGTAGTCGAGGGGGGCGAAAGCAAATTTCCGGCTCGAGGGGTGGTCCAAGCGAATATTTTTTCGGCCACCCCCTCCCCCCGCCGCTCCTCGAGCCTCGAAAAATCGAGCGCGTGTGCGCGTGCAGGGGGGGAGAGAGAGAGAGAAAGATGGGCAGATGAAATGTGAATGGGCTCGGGAGAGACAAAGAGTGTGGAGCGCAAGAGAGAAAACACTGCAGCGGGGTGAGTCGCGAGGTATATACGGTGGCGCGAGGGATTAGTTCTACGCAGATTTTTATCGCGGGGATGTTTTAGGAAATTGGTTACCGATATCTGACGGCCAAGGCTGATTTACTGTTATATGTATAACGGTGTTGTGATCGGTTTCTCGATTTTGAGTGATGTCGTGATGGTAAATTGCTGGGTTGTATCGATACCGAAACATATTTGTATTATATTCATCATAACTATTTTTGGGTATAACTTTTAATTGACTCGTTGAAAATTAAAAACCCAATAAAGGATTTGTTCCTTGAATAACCCTCTCTCACAGAAAAAATTAGCTAGGGTGAAATTCGAACATAAAAATGAATTATCAATAAAACGTAAAAGTTACGATTCTGCGATTTTGTATTGTCATCCAGTATGACAAATTATCATTTTTAGTCAGTTTTGATGTCTGAATGATTTATGAGGGTACTCACAACATTTCTATACGTAATAAATGTAATGCATAATGTATAATATATAATGTAATTATTAAAAATATAGCTTTATAGACATTTATAAATTGCTTTATAAATTACAATACTGCATATTTACTCAAATATAGTATTTTAGTTATAAATAACTAAAAATAACAAATAACACTTAATAAATATTTGAAGATTGTATTCAACATACATGACATATCATACTTAGTAGATATTTTTTTTCTGAAAAAAAAAACAGTAGTAAATTTTCGTAATATTTTACCATTTAATTTACATACGTCATACTGCACGACAATCGTGTTTGTCATACTGTACGACAAGTACATTATAGCATTTCAGGTTATACTATTCCGATAATGATACTTAGAAATCCAGCGATGTATCAATGGACTTATATGAACTTATGAAGGACTAAACTTGGTACAAAAATTGTTAGAGAGCCATAAATTGATTAAATTGTTGATTATACGAGAATTTTTGCTTATATTGGTTATATAAAAGCGGCGCTATCTGTCGGTGGAAGCCAGTAACGCATAATTTGTCATACTGTAAGCTTTTCCATACTGCAAGACTCTCCCGTACTTATAGATACTTACAAGTGTATCAATAAGCTTTGGAAATAGACCACGCTTTCAGTTAATGAATTAAAGTTGTGCGGTAATTTATACATGAAGGAGAAAGAGAAGAGTATAGTATCCTTAAGATTATAATTATATTCATAATAGTATTTATTTTCCTCAAAATGAACAATTGACATTTAATAAATAATTACTCATCAATGAAGGATTCATTTAACAGTATGAACCTGGCGTACCTGCGAAGCAAGATTATTACAATTAATACCAATATTTCTTAGCTCAAGTCTAGTGCGAAAAATAACGTATACGATAAGACCCCCGATTACTGCCACTTGAAAAATTCTCCTTGACAATATTATACAAATGTATTTTATTCTTGACCTTAAATGATGGAGTTTCTTTCTTTATATCATTGTTCAATATCTCAACTCTAATATAATGAATATATAATATTCAAAATACTAATAATTCTAAATTAAGACAATGAATTTATCGATCTCTACGAGCCAATTTCTCCTCTTATAGACAATAGAATGGTTCAATCTCCCGGAATGAACAGGTACACTGTCTTATTTAACAGTACTTACTCACCGCCGAAGATATGGCGAATATTCTTATCTATAAGAGGCAAAATTAAAACAAGAAATAATGCATGAAATAAACATGTTCAAATTAAAAGAGTTTTTGAAAAAAGAATATATTATAATTAGTGTGTATTTCGGCTCTAGTAAACTCGTCTGTGAGCCATTGCCAGTACAATCGGACGAGAAAGCCCTATTGTAGATATACAATGCGGTAAAAATTGAGTAGCTTACTAGATAGTAGACATGATAAACTTTGAAATTAGAACGTATTAGAAAAAAATGTTTTCATCTATCGCTTTTAATAAAATAAACTTGGGTGACCGCAATAGGATAGGTAGCAGTAATCGTGGGTTTTACCCTACACAAAAAAAATTCTCACAAACGTATTGTGATAATCATAGTAAACACGATACATAAGTAGAGTCAATTTTAGCCGCAACTCTTGAACTACAGAAATTTTTATTGTTTATTAGAGTAATCTTTTCAGGGAAGCCAGGGTATATTTCACATTTGCTATAGTCATGAGTGGTAGCCATCACGGTAACTTTTCTTGAAAAATTATCCTTGTGTAACAAAATAAAAATTACAAAATTATACTATAAAAATTATTTCAATAATTTGCCTCAATAATTTCAATACAATTTCTCAAATGCCGTTTCTATACCTTGTGATAAAGCGAAAGACTGTTCAAGCGAGCTTTAATATTTTAGATAGATGAAGCGTGTGCCGGTTACTCGACACAGCTGTTAATCTGTCTTAACCTTAAAAATTGATGGACTGTTATCATATTGATGAACAGTAATCAACGTCTTTACATGACATATATTATTTTTAATTTCAGAATATTGAAATATCTTTGACTAAAATACAAAATAATCTGTATTTTATACAATTGTGTACACAATTATTTTACAAAAAATATTTAATAATAAAATGCCTTTTATAATACTGGCTAGCTTTATGACGTAATTTAGTGAATCTTGACCAGCCACACTTGAACAGTTTACTTGAGTCTCTCGCTTTGTCACTAGGTGTAGAAATGTCAAAAACAAAACTTGCTCAACACTCTCTCTAGCAAAATTTCATAATTTTGATTTGTCAATCGTCTGTTACGGAGAGCGAAATATATATGCACATTATATTACAATATATTATTCAAAGTTCCGTTACATGAATTAATGACTGATTTTTATGAAATCTATAATTAAATATTTTATCACAAGAAAGTCGTCAATATAAATCAGATTAAAGAACACAAGAAAACCAAAAGTAAGAAATAAAAATTAAGCGCGCGCGCGAAAGAGAGAGAGAGATTGAGAGAGAGAGAGAGAGAGAGAGAGAGAGAGAGAGAGAGAGAGAGAGAGAGAGAGAGAGAGAGAGAGAGGCGGATGCGAATAACACGCGCGAACTCTAGAACGACCCTTTAAGCTGTAATTCATAACCCACGTTTGACCGCGCGCGCGGCCACCTCTCTTATTTATTCTGCCAGCGACGATCGTACCTACATTTTTTTCGGCTATTTTATCGGGCATCTCTCGATTTATGCTTCCCGACTGCATCCAAGGCTGGGCGCAAGAGCCGCTCCGCGCTCGGCAACCAAGAGGCCAACGCCGAGACAGAGACGGGGACGCAGGGAAAACCTTATAATGCACGTGTGTATACCTATATACGTGCGAGCGGCGCAACAGCGGGGCCCCATACATAGCTTGGACCCCGATGGACGACTTTTGTACGCGCGGGGCGTTTTCAATGGAGCCGCCTGCCTGGCTGTATTTGCGTGTGTGTGTATCTGTGTATAATACACCTTTTTCAGCGTTCCCGGCGCGACGCGTCTATACACACAGGCAATTTTTCAAAGTGCGAATTTCTATGCGCCTGTATGGACTGCTGTGGGATTCATTGTCGGGACGAGCTACTGAATTTATGGGCCCGTTATTTATTGCGCTTAGGATTTCGGCGCGCGCGGTTATGGTTCGAGTTGCCAGCGTCTGTTTCATTACGGTGAAAAAGTGCTTTTTTCGTGCCGCTAGTGACTCCTTTTTGGAAAAACACGTTGTTCTTTTTTTCTGCAGAGTGCCCATTCAGTCTCGAGTGGTCATTTGATGGATGAGAGTTATATGTACGTACCAATTACGAGGGAAAAAAATTTATGTAGATTTTTTTGCTTTCTTGTCGCTTTCAATTATAATAAGTATGAAGCGATAAATATCGGTGAGTATCGGTATAACAGATTCGTGTGGAAAGGTTTTTTTTCATAACGCAACAGATCAACTTCACAATGGTGGAACTGTAAGAAAAAAATATTAAGTGTAATGAAGTATAAAATTGAGAATTGTGCATAGTTACTGTATATCGAAGAATACAAACAAAGAGCAATAGGATTGAAAAAAATTGCTATTGTGGCACGTATTGAGGCAAGTCTAATTATTGGTCTCAAACATTTACATAGTATATCATAACATAAAGAACCGCAGGATTGAGGCACCCTGTACAAATGAACAGTATTTTTGTGTAGGCTTCGAACATATACATAGAAATATGTATAGCGAATTCTGAGCTACAATAAACTTTAACATTAGGGGGAATCGCATATAGACGCCAAAAAAGGAGGTAATTTTCGGGGATCTTTTACGTATGAATCATTTATTTAAATTTATTGTAACTTTTCATACGTATTAATACATACTGTCGTACGCAGCGACCTCGGCGTCGAGACCTTCAATCGTCGGGAAAGCTAGCATGTATTAAGATTGGCTGAAATCAAAATATCAGACAAATTTACTTATAGTATGAATGTACGCGCCGGATGAATCACGAATTGCAATATTAAAGCATGAAATATATGTCTTTTGGGACTTAGAAAAAAATTACTCGATTTTTGCAAGAAGAAATCAGCTTTTATTTTGCAATAAAATATTTATAATATTATAATTTTTTCAATATTCATGGTTCATCTGATGAAGAATGTAATTTATTTGTATAAGTACATTCCTGAAATAGGTTGATTGGTTGAAAATTTGTCGAGTTATGTTTCCCACCTTATTTAAATAGCAAACTATTTAACTATCCTGTCTTTAATCATATATTATATAAAACATAACGTTTTGACTGGAGAAATTATTTATTTATATTATATTTAGGTATATTATAGTACTTTAACCACACATACACATATATATATAGAAAATTTTTCTTATCCGGGAAACAAAAATCTGTTAATAATAATCTGTATCATAAAGTCATCTAAAATACTAAGGAAAAAGTATGAGCATACAACTGTAATGGGCAAAGTTTATCTTTTCTATAAAAATATTTCTTACTTTCATGAATAAGAATTGGAGTGAAAGTAGTAATGCAATATTATCTTGATAAGAAGGTATATCTAGATACTACATCTAAAATAAAAGTACTTATCTAAAGAAATCAAGATAACAAATATCTATATTTTATTGATCTGAATACTTTCGGTATAGATGCACATGTATCCTTATTTATTGTAAAGATATTTTTAAGCTTGTATTGTCAGTCACTATTTCAGAGATACTTCTGGTATCCAGATACATTGTTATATATACATGTATATACATACTGCTCATGAGTGCACACAGTCTCCCGTTTAAACACTTTCATTTGATTCATGATAAGGAAACGAAACGTCAAAAATAAAAAAAGAATCGAAATGCAAAAAGTGCTTCAGCTTACTAATATATTTATACGACGTGCTGTATATCTCATTCGAACGGCGCCCGTATCTCCGCGGCTTGCACGTGCACACATACACGTGCGCGTGCGTTCGTGCCGCGTTCGTATATATGCGCTCAGGGTTGGAAGTCGAATTCATTGATATTCCGCTCAGAATCGGCCGCGCCATGCCACGGTGTCACCCTAATGAATTTAACTGCTGCAGTTAACTCCTCGGCGAACGTCGAAAAATCGGGACGCGCTGCCCGCTGGGATTTTTTATGTATTTCTCCCGATACTCGGGCGGCGCTTCGCGTATACGCCCGCTGGCTAAAACATTACGGAGAGGCGCAATCGACGCTTCCAATCAAAAAGTTTCGATTCGAATAAATCCGCGAGCGCTTGCGAGCGGCAAACGAGAACGAACGTAAAGAGAAAAAGAAAAAAACGCGTGCTGCAGCTATCGAATTCGATTCCGCGCACGGTGTACGACGGCGCTGCAATTCGCTGTAATTTCGTAATGATAGTTTATGGTGCTTTATACTCGTTATACGGCGTAGTTTGCGTAAAAGTGTTGAATTTATTGTTCATCGCAGGTGCGCGGAGATTGGCGCTGTTTTTTATTCCACAAATTAGCCGATGTTCCAGGAAAATTTGAAAAAAAAATTTTTCGTTACTCGGATGTATTTATTGCGCATGTAATGAATTATTTATTTAGTTTCATTTATCATTCCACATGCTGTGTCAGTAATCTTTTTATTGCTTTAAACAAATTTAATTATAATTTATGTGATACGTTCCGTACTGGACGAAAATAGCAAATCTATGTATATATACATAGAATTCTTTATTGCTCATACTGTACATTCAGAGCTATATAGATTTTAATACATAAATCATTAAATATATTATATTCAAACGTATTTTGTCTACTCTTTGTTAATTTATTTAATTATAAGTAAAATTCTCTTTGATGCATGGAATAATATAAGTTAATAAACGAGTTAAAAATGTACTTACAAATGAATAACAAATTTGAATGATAAAATATAAAAATACAATTAATCTTAAGCAATGATATTATTTAATTTTGTTTTGAAATTAGTTGTCATCGTTTCCTTGTTAACAATAATTCTATTACTAGAAATTTAAAAATAAATCAAACCTGATTGAAAACATAAGTTGAACAGCCAGGATTGCATGTAACGCCAAAGTTCAACAGCGTTAATAAGCGTTTCCGATGTAATCGGGTGATGCGTAAACTGAAAAAGGGGAACGCGCATAGATCGGGGCTTCTGTCGGTAGCACTGAAAAATACGCCCATATGTGCACGCGCGCGTGCCGCATCCCCCGCGTGCGCGTGTTTTGAAATAAATCGAAACCGCGTGTTTCTGAGTGCCACTTACAAACGGAAGTATCCCTAATTATCACAGCCCGTGCATGGCGTTCCCCCTTTTCGATTTTCGGATTGATGCCACTCGCTTGTTGCCACATCCGCAGTTTAAATTGTTCGATCATTATTTTACTTCCCATGGGCATGCTTGCTATGCGTCTCGTTCTTTTTATTTTTGTAATTCTTTATGTGTATTGGTATTCAGAAATATCTTAATACACTGAT
This sequence comes from Gastracanthus pulcherrimus, assembly GCA_949152435.1. Taxonomy (NCBI): domain Eukaryota; kingdom Metazoa; phylum Arthropoda; class Insecta; order Hymenoptera; family Pteromalidae; genus Gastracanthus; species Gastracanthus pulcherrimus. The sequence goes on from OX424576.1 coordinate 41,931,170, forward strand.
AATTTCCGATTGGCGATATTGTACAAACAATCTAGTAAATTAAAATGTATTTAGGATTGTCAAGTCTTTTAGTAAAATTTACTATTTTATTGTAAAATTGAATCAATGCATCATTTAGTTATAATAACTTAATAATTTAAAATCGGTAGAGTATAGTTTGATTTTTTATGATTTTCACCTTTAACTTTTAATTCATAAGTTTTATAACTTTATTTATTTATTTTTATTATTATTTTCATCATATTTACGATATAAGAAAAATCTTGATATAGTGCACTTTATTTTCTCTTAAAAGTTTATTATTTTTTCGCGAGTTTTATGTACTTTTATCTTTCATATTCTGTTATAAATGCACAAGTTAATATAATAATATGACGCTATAGTGCAAGTTTAGTTTAATGAAATGTGAATTCTGAATCTAAGAACTGACATGTACTCAGCGCGCTTGAATTCGCTAACAACGTAAAGGAATTGGGTCACCATGCCAGTAGGTCAAACTGGCATCGAATTGTGTCAGCGGCAGATTGGCTCAGTTTCAACAGCCACAATCCCCGTCAATACAATAATAGTGTAAAATTTCCACACGAATTTCGAATTAATTAAAATTCACCTACTTTATCGTAATCTAAAACCACGCTTTCTCTTTCCCTCCAACAATCTCCGAAGCAGAACATCAAAGGATTAAAGTCCTCTCGCGTACGCAAAAAAAAGCTTCCTTCTCTCTGACTTCCTTCGTTCACTCACCTTCCCTTTCATCGCTAAAATTTAAATCCCTCTTGTTGCTCCCATCTCCTCGCATCGCTCCTTCCACTTCCTCATTTCCTTTATATCTACCGTTATACCATCCTCCTATATCTCTCTCTCTGTTTCTCCCCTTATATCTCTCTCTCGCTCTCTCTCTTTCTCTGTCTCCCCGTGCCTTGGCGAGCAGAGCAGACATCACCCCGCGCAGCCGAGCCAGGTGCAGTCGACGGAGCGTGACCGAAGAGCCACGAGTGAAACTAATCGCGATTCAAGCTGCCGCCACGCCGCCACGCCGCCCTCGACGCGCGCTACAGAGCTTCAGGGGTGCGCAGCAGAGACGCTCCGCTCCAACTACCCCCCCCCTCCCTTTCACGCTACGACGGGCCCATTCGGAGCTGTTGCACTGTGACCGGGATTTTAAATTCCGAGCATAAATATATACGAGCCGATGTGTGTGTGTATGTATACATACGAGCGCGCGTGCGCTGTTTGACCGACGGATCAGCACGGCCGCGCGCGTCTTCGAACTCGAATTTTTCATGTCAGTCGTACGCACACACAAACATGTACTATGTACACATAGAGAAAGATGGAAATAAGAGAGAGAGACGAGCGAGTGAGTGTTCAGACACTCGAGTGGGGGATGGAAAGACGGCGGGGGTCCTATGCTGTACCCTCCCTGTTTGGTTCTATGAGTGTGTATGCGTGTGTACACTCGGCTGCTGATGGGCTATTTACCGACAGGTGACAATCGACCTAATGTATAAGATGTCAACTGGAACCGAGTGCTGGCCTGCGAAAGATGAAACGGGCGCCATTGTGACGTGGATATATACAGGGCTGTTGCTTGCTCTCGCCCTGCTGCAGACGTGATGCGCTTCGGCTTGTCTTTTGGTTTGGCCTAACGTTCTGGACCGAGCTCTCGACACTTGTGGGAATGCCGTGTTCGTGTGTGTCCATGGTGTCGAGGGCTTTGATTTGCCGCGCGTCATTTGTCAACGATGGATTCACCGTTGCCCCGCGTGAGCCTCCTCCTTTTTTTTTGGCTCTCTAGATTTTTTGAAAAGCGTTCTTTTTCAGATTGCGGGGTGCTCGAGAGTTTATTTGTATATGGCTGCGTGATGCGCTGAGAACCTACGAGATGTCTTATTTTGGGTATAATTTGCAATAAAAGATGTAAAGCTTTGAATCTCCGTGAAATCCTCTTCCGCTGATCTTTGTTGGTTTCTATTATCTGTAGGAATATTTTTAATTTTTTTCAAATTTTCGGTTTATTTAATAGTTTGGGACTACAAGTTCATTTGCAAACTATTATAATATTGCAAACGTGTGATAATTAGGTATTCTAAAAATGTATTAAAATTGTAATACTGAAAAATGAGTATACTCAATATATTCTCAATATATAGTATACTCATTACTATACCTATAGATTAGAGTAATGTATGAAGCCTTTTTTATTTTGCAAAAAATTCGTTAATTAGATAATGATGTTTATCGTAAAAGATGTTTATTATTTTAGTTGAAAAAAAATATTTTTTTTATACTTGAGTATAATAAATCATAGTAAATATAAATCATTAATGCAAAATATTTCTTTTGATAAATTTAAAAGTTATAATATTCATAGTTCAAAAAATTTTAATTGGAACTGCAAAAATTCATTAAAAATTTGCGCTTCAATGCAGGTTTTCAGTAAAATAATTAAAGAGCACTCACGGAATTATTCACAAGAAACTAATTATCAAAACCTCGGCTTTTCAGTACGTGCAAAAGTAATACGCGTAAACAGGATTACTAAAAATTCATCCGACACAAAAAGAGGCTCATTTCCCAGTGGAAATTGAGGCAATATGAATATTCACAGCGCAGCTCGAGTGTTATCAATGCTTCTCGCATCACGGAGCAAAATTCATCTCGGGGTTATACGCCTGTATATAGCTATGTACCTACATATGAATGCCGACGCGAAGGGACCGCTGGGCTGCGGCAAAAGACTTCTTTGGTCACGGACTTTTCTCTGTGGATTGGCCCCGAGCTGAAATTGAGGCCGAGCCTTTGACCGTAAAATCTTTTGAAAGGACCGAGCGCACGACCGCGCGGGCTTCGACCAATTATTCGCTTCGAATTATGGCCACTTTGATTGCATAAAAGTTATAAAATTGTGTGCGCGGGCGCGCGCTACAAACGTGCCACTATATAGGTGGCGGAGCTGCTGCTGTTGCCGGGTACGCTGACTCTTTTGGCCTTTTTTAAGGACGTGTTTCATTAAAATTTCGTTTTTACGATTCCCGCATTAATATCGCATTCGATGGTCGAATAACATTCCGCATGTTATGATTTGTTTCTACATCGTATTGTGCACAATTTCATAAATGCGTCTACCTTGAATTCAATGAAAATGATCAATTTAATATCTTTTTATCAATTTCACTAGTTTTTATAACCAATTACTAATCTCTATATATTGAAATCGTACTGTGTTAAAAAATAATATAAAATTTTAGTAAATTATATCTTTCATTAAATTTTAATTAATTTTAAAAGTTGGAATCAGAAATGTATCTTTCAATCATGCATTTAATATAAAGGCAAATACGTTGTTGAATAGCAGAACTGACAAAGCACAGTTGGTTGTTTCATTTGTTGGTTAAATTGAAATGAATGTTATTAAAATTTCAAATTGGAACGTTTTGAATAGTACTAAAATTGCATACGCAGTTTCAGTATCACAGTTATGAAAGGCTTTTTAATTAAAAAGTGAACCTAAAAGAAATGTTATATAACTATAGTGAAATATTTTTTGCTCGCTACAGTTCGCTAGGGTAAACACACATTTTTAATTTTATTTTATCAGAAAATAAGTCTATTTAGGTAAGAATTTAATATTAAAAAATTGAGGAGTAAAAAACCTTCGCTCAGAAACGAGGTTTTCAGTCACACTAATATGTAGAAAAATAATTATAAGAAAGATTAAATAAGATAGAAAGTGGTATTAGATCGTATTAACTCACGAGTAGCAAAATAAAACTAAAATATCTTGAAATGGAAAGAGAATCGTAGGACGTTTTACCTCGTGTGCAAGAAAATGCAGCTCGCAATAATAGACATACTACACATAATGTAGTATATTAGCCTGTCCTTTGTTTGCACGCGTCATCTTCAATCATTTTATTATATTATATTATATTATGTTATATGTATATATATGTAGATAACTCAAAGAATCAAACTTAACTGATCGTGATATATAACATGATCGTATCTATGCATTGCACTTAAAATAAAATACCTGTCATAGCCATTTGATCTCGTATTGTCCTAAAGAATATAGCGACAAAATTTCATCCCGATCCGTGCAGATGTTGCCGAGACATAGTTTGACAACAATTTCTTTTTGCATAATATGTTTGCACACCCTGAGGGAAAATAATCGAGACATATAGATATATCTACATTGCCATGGGAAATAAACGAGGGCCTCGATAAAATTAGATAATTTTCTACTAGGGCAGTATAACGTTTTGTTAAGTATGGAAGCTTGGGAGAATATAGAAATAATAATAAGCTCATCTTTATCAGTAATTTTATTAACTTGCCATCGTAGCTCTACCGCACTCCTTGATATTCAAAAGCGAGTGTCTCAGACCTCCGAAAGGACAGTAAATATAAATACATAACACGTTTTTTATGTAAATTATTGTTCTTATTTTGTGTATAATGCAATTCTGACTCGTATTAGGTGAGCGTCAAGTGACAATAAATTTTGAAGAACTAACGGAATATATTGGAAGATATTCAATTAAATATAATTTTCATTTTTTGAATAATTCCATAATATTTTAAGAATGTTCTTTTTATCCATTTGTTCTAATTATCAATTAGTAAAGAAAATGAATAATTATAACATAATATTTATATCCATAATCCCATAATAACGTGAAAAAAAGAAACACAAAAAATGAAACTATCAATTGGGGTAGTATGCCTATAGACAGTACTGGGTAAAATCGTACTTTTTATTTGAAAGCAAAAGTATAAATACAAGTACTTTTTCTGAGTACTTAGGTATTTTTACTTAAGTACTTTACTTAAAGCACTTGTGTACTTGAGATAAGTAATTCGAGAACCGTTAGTAAAGTACTCGAGCACTTGGATATGTGTACTTCAAATACTTTTCACAAGTACTAGAGCACTTGAAAAATGTACTTCACGCACTCTTCATAAGTATCTGAGTACTTGAGTAATGCATTTCAGATATATTCCACAAGATTATTTGCTAGATTTATTTATTCATACCGCATAATATATCTATAGTTTAAATGGTTATATACATTATTATAAAACAATTTATTATTATTACGAAACATGTACATCATCAAATAAAGTAATTAATTTATATAAATATTTGTATGGATCGTGGCAGCGCTTTGAGCCTAACACCAACATTTACGCGGCCGTTACATATTTCCAGACCCAATTTTTAATGACCAGTAAGTCATTATTTGTACTTAAAATAAAACAAAATCCCTGCGTAAAGAAGATAAATTCAAAGAAAATTTGTTAAAAGTACTCATAAACGGCACTTATTTATAGTATTCGAGTATCTGACCAAAAGTACATATTGTAAGCTACAAATAGTACTTAGAGTACTTTTGGTCAATTAGTCGAGTATTTGAGATAAGTACTTGAATTACTTATGGTTAAGTCCTCGACAACTTGTAAGTACAGTTTTCTAAGTTCCGCATTTAAGCAATAAAGAAAAGGGAATGAAAAAATCGACATATAGCACATATGAATAAGGGCGGCGATAAAAAATTTGCTGTTGTAATGATGAAGTAAAAAGGAAACCATGCATCTTAATATATTTTATTATAAATAATTTAATATATATTAAAAAACAATTTAATATATATTAAAAAATAATTTAATATATATTAAAAAACAATTTAATATATATTAAAAAACAATTTAATATATATTAAAAAACAATTTTTTTAATCACAATATTTATTTGGCAACAAAACACAATTTGCCAGTACATGCAAATATTAGTTCAGCTTGATAGGTCACATTCTTCATTCTCTTATTGCATCCTTTTTAATACTCTCTCGTGCACGCGAATAAGCGTCGTCATAAGGAAGCGGTCGGTCGTTTTTAAACCGCATTAAGAGAACGTCGGGTGTCTCCTCGAGTCAGGTCACGCGCACCAGCGAAATATTTGACAGCTTAGAATTACCGGAACTGACGTATGGGCATGCAAATTTTTGCTCTCTGCACTTCCGCGTCGCTGGAGGCGGCGCCCGCTCACTTTTCACGACTTACGTAATGCAACGTAATACGCGAAATGTGCAAATCCAGCTCCACGTATGTGTGTCTATATGTTATACACACAGACATATATATATATATATATATATATATATATATATATATATATACCTATATATGTATATATTGTGAACGCGACTCTATATGTTCGTATATACGCGTGTACCCCGTAAGACCGCCGTCTCGTAAATTGTCAATTCAACGCGTCGTCCGGCGAAAAATTAGAGCACGAGGCCAGAAAATTGGATTTCGGCCTTTTCTTACATTAACAGTGGACCCTCTATCATAACTCATAAGCATTTGCAATGCTCTCGCAGGCTTGCTATGCAAATCCCCGCCAGCTTTGCATACAAACGCTGCGAAGTCTGGTAATGAATGAACAGAGCGAAGCTTGCTAAATGTTCTCATGACTACAGTCGGAGAAAATAAATTAATTGTACGAGAATTTTACATAAACGTATAGGTTTATGCACTGGTTTGAAAAAAATCTTTTCTTCAAGGTAGCTTAAGGACTCTGGAAACTCATTTTTTTCTTCTTTGCTTTCTTCTAAAAAGTACATACTTTTTACATTGTACGCACATACTTTCGATCATAAATACGAATTGTCATAAGAATACGATATTCTTTATAGCGATACGAGATTTCATAATAAAGGCATTAGCATGTCGTGAATTTGTAGCTTAAAAGATACATATAAAACAACAATAACCGTACTCTCGCGGGCTCTCCGGTGCGATCCAGAATATGTACGAAATCGGCTTAATAAATTCCATCAACCGGTTTCTTTTTTTACGATCATGTTATTGTATCGGCGTGGTGCATGCATTTGTATATATTTACTGTTGCTCTCTTCTTCTTTACCTCACTGTGTCCGAAGAAATTAAAATAAAGGAGGAGATAAAATGACCATCGTAAACGTTTCTTTCTCCAAATCTAACACTCAGATACAATTAACCTCATTCAACATTTTTTCACATTACGATATTTTACTAAGCGGGATAAGAAACTTTTGATTTAATTAAAAATAATGGATTGAGTTGAATAAATAAATTTATTCCCGACCAACCGCAACGGCCACTTTATTGACCTGTAAAGTGAGAGAAAAGTAGCATATAATTCCCTCTTATCTACTTTATTTTCCAGGGGATTGAGCTTTTCTGGTTTTATCTCGCTTCTGAAGAAAAGAAAGAATTTGCCAGCAGTGATAGTTCGGGCCGATCCTGGCTACATATTGTATGCCAGTAAATTATTTTTCGGTGCTGAATTAATAAAGGGATTATATCGTTTTGATAAGAATGGGTCAGTAAAAAGAATCGACGTTGGCCCGAAACACGTCGCAGAATCGGTGCAATACTTTTTGCCGATATTGAAAGAAAACAAAACATCGCGAAATCGTCAAACGTAACGTAACCTACGTTTTAGGCTAGTTTTTAACAAAATATTAATTTAACGTACGATTACAAAGCTTACGTGAAATTTGCGGCTGCGGGATAATAATCTGTAGTTATGATTATTATACTAAACTTTGAGTGAAGTGTCTCGCGTGTGTCTAACAATTTATATTTTTTGTGCAATTTTGAATATATCATGAAGAAAAGTGTTGTGCTGGCCCGTTCTTATCATCCCAGTTACATATCAGTGCTGGGTCTCTAACATTTGCAAGTACTGGTAATGTCGATAACTAATACTCGATCAGTAAGTAAATTCATCCATGGGTGTGCGTGAATCCCATTTTTCAAGTCAATAAAGTGGCCACAGTTAAATCGGGAATAAAGTTCTATATGCAACACGAGAATGAAGTCGACTATTGCCTTGTTACATTATGTACTATTTCATTTCGATTGTATACATCAGCTCATTTGTTTCATAATTTTAAAAGTGGGCATGGAAGAAATCAATTCATAAATAGTACTTTTCGACACTGTTGGGTACGTTGGTTTTTAGCGCATGGGACGTTTTTCGCACGAGCAAAGTGAGTGAGAAAAGTCACATACGCTAAAAAGCAACGTACCCAACAGTGTCGAACATTATTTTTTGATACAGTAGGTGTGAAATTGCAACTTTAAGAATTTATGAAATGGGTAAAGTGCAACTTTACGCATACTGTGTCCAAAAAAAGTAAATAATACATAAAATAGTTAGTTTATTAATCGCGTTATTTCTTTTTATTTTGATTATATCTTGCAATAAAAATAATATATTTATTTATTCTATATTTAGACCATTCAGAACCATAGTGAAACAAGTCCATATTAAAAATTTTGCAAATGCTAAAATTATATTAATATTAATGACATATCAAAAGTTAATTAGAGTAATTTAAATATTGTATTAGATTATTTTATAATAAATTATGAGTAACAATAATAAAATCAATAAAATTATTTTATGGCGCTGTAAATATTGAAATGATCACGAAAGTTGAAAGCAAAATTTTGAAACTTTTGTTATTCCTCTATGGTTTTGACCAGCCCATTCATTTAATATATTTAACAATATATTCAATCAAAATGTAATATATTTAAACTTTTTAAATGTAGGAAGATAAAATTTTTACTGACACCCTTAGTGAACATTATTTTCACTGGTTATTGGGTTACTCAGTAATATATGCACGATGAAACAATAAAAATGTAGTGATAACATTAACAAAAGACTTTTTTTCTATGTAATGTTGATAATATTCGATCAGGTGGGGGTTATTAAAATAAAACCAAATTTATAAAATGTTGAAAGCGATGTTTCGTTGGCTTGGTTTGCCAACCTCATTAGGCTGTTTTTGATAATAAGAAAACAAACACCAATTAAAAACACACTGAAAAGAACTCATCAAAGAACAATTATTATTATCGAGATGGGTATTTTGAATTATACCCATAATCATAACATTTCTCGCGGACGATGTTATGTCAAACTGAGAGTACAGAATATACTTTGGAACTATATATAATCAATAAGAACTTAAACGATAAATATGACAAATACCTATATACAATGTTGTATATACAATTATGTTGATTAAAATGTAAAATTTCTTAGAGCTGGAAGATAAGTTTTATGTAACAAATATAATATATATCTTCTTTCTTATTAATATTAGTACCACTAAATATTGGTAATATTAGTTTCATTTGTCCAAATAATAGCCCCCGACTGATCGAATATTCTCAACTTTACAACATTAATCATGGAGGACGATAATACTTATTCTACATCAATAAAAATCTGCTAATGAGAGAGTTACAACATTGTATTCATTCGATGAAATTCCTGCGAGAGCATAGTTGCAGAAAGACGTATACTATGTACTAGTAGATGCACACACACGTATATTGCTATTACTATCGGTATACACCGACGCAATGAAAGGGAGGAACGAGAGTAAAGACGCAGGAAAGGAGACGTGGATCGAAAGCGCGAGTGGTAGGACGCGGGAGAACGTCAAATTTCTTTCTCCGCGATGTTTTTGTTGTCGCTCGCAATTTCCTAGCATCAAACGAAGAAACGGCGATACATCTCGATATTAGAAGTTTCATCTCGCTCTCACATACTCTTGCTCTATATTTCTTATTCTGTTTCACTATTCCTGGTTCTCTTTTTTCTTGCTTCCACGCATTTTTAAAATGTTTCATTTTTATGTCTAGATAGAGCGCAAATGGTAGTCGTTATTTAGCAGACGCGTATGAAATTCAAAAATTGAATGAGCTAAAACGATAAATTTTTCGCATTTTTATGTCTAAAATGCTTATGTAATACAAAATTTATGTATAGAACTTAATTGTCTAAATATTGGCAGGAGTGAAATAGAAAATGAGCTATTTCTAGCGAGGGTAAGGTGTGCAGCACGAGTCAAAGTCGAGGGTGCCGAAGGCTCCCGAGACAGAACCGAGTGCTGAAAACACCTCACCCGAGTCTGAAATAGCTCATTTTCTTCCCTTGCTTTCCAGTATTAAAGGTAATAAATTAACAATCAAACCTACATGTATTTCATAGAAACTAATTTGAGGTTAGTTTTGAATGTTTTGACCTATTAACTTCATGTACTGTTATTTGAATTTTAGATTTTATTTGAGCCATTGACAATCAATATGACGTTAAAAACGATAGTTAAAAAATTTCAGTCTATTGCCTACAGTGCCTAACCAAAAGATGGAGATATTTCGATGCAAGTATTGCACAGTACAATATGCACAGCATACTACGCGAATGAGTTCGCATTTGCTTGACTGCAAGGGATGTCCAGACCAAATTAAAACGAATATTGATGATATAAACCGTATTTAAATTTAAATAGCTATGGCTGTGAATAAAACTAAGTACATTAGGGCACAATCTGATAATTTACCAAAAGTTACAGTGTTAATGATATCAGACTATTTTGCTGATAATACATGTTTCAATGTAGCAGAAAATAAAGGATTAAAAATGGAAAGGTAAGATTTAATGTACTTTTTTATATATAAATGTGTAAAATAACTTTATCTAAAATAATAATAAAAAAATAATAGTTTTATCTATTTATCAAAAATTTTATTGCATAAATGTAATGCTTATATGCATAGCACATGTATTACTTATTTGATGCTATATAAGTTTAATTTTTAAATTGTGCTTTAAATTCCAGATCTAAGAGAGAAAATTATGTAGATGCTGCAGTTGGATATGTGGAGCTGATACGAGAAGAAGACAAGTGTATCGTTCATGGAAGAATTTGCCCCGAACTCAAAGTAAGGTCAAAACCGTACTCTATACTTGTGACTATAAATGAAGAGCAGGCAGTTGTTGAAGAAGCAAAATGCGAAGATTGTACAGCTGCAGTTGGTGGGTGTAAACATACTATTGCTTTTTTAATGTGGTTGCATAGGCGGAGTAAAGAACCTGAATCGACGTCTACAGAATGTTACTGGAAGAAACCTCGTCTAGCTCAAATAGATTCCAACACAGTACACATAGGGGAGAACGGGGTAATGCCGGTTAATAAGGTCACTGGCTAATTCCGGTTACTCTTATTTTCAATAATCTAAATATTTTTAGGTAATAATTCGAATAGTATATCAAACGCAACATAAAATGCAATTAATCTAGTATTCAAACAACCTTCTATTCAGTATTATTAAGGAATTATACACAATTAAAGTTTAGGTCTACATTTCTTATAAGAAATCTGGTCTATAAAATAAGCTATTATGCATATTATTTGTTACTTTATGCAGTTATTTTATGCAACTTTATTAATTTGAACAATCTAAGAATACGAAGTAGTGAAAAAAAAGTATAAACCTATTGTTTTGTTGTCATTTCAATTTAAATTACTAAGCAGAATTGGGGTAATACCGGTCACTATGTTATTTATATGACGCTTCCCAAAGTAAGACTAAGAAAACGTTCCGCTGCGCTCTCAGATAGGGCAACTTTGCTTAAGTGTTTTTGACTGAACAATGGTTATGTGTTACATATTTGACTATGTAAATGTTTTACCTATAAAAGTAACTTTTTAATAGTGACCGGAATTGTACCAAGGCTGACCGGTATTACCCTTTGATGTGGAGTAAATCCATTAAAAATGCTTCTTTTTATTTCGTCTTATAGTTTCGATATTTTACATTTTTATATTAAACCAATAAGAAATCTTTAAAGTCAATGGTTTGAACCAACATAATAATTATTTAAAATTAATAAAAAACAATTTGAAAGTAGAAATAACAAGCAATTTTGCTTAGGTGACCGGCAATACCCCGTTCTCCCATATGAGCAGTTAATATTGGTCACAGAAAAGAAGTAACAACATTACCAGATAACAGCATGTTCTTTGATATAGTGAAAGTTAAAAATTTTGATAGTGTTCTTAAAGACACTGCCTTCCAGTAAGTAGTATTCGAAAACTGTCTTTGCATTATTTACTTATTGAATATTGCAAATCTGTCGAAGAAACGAATGCTGAGGGATTTTTAAGTTTTGCTTCGCAAACTCTGAGTGGAGAAGTTTGGGATATTACCATTTCTGAAACAAAAAGTCAACATACAAGTAAGCTGTGGAATGAAATGAGGTACGGGAGAATTACAGCATCCAGTATTCATAAAATAGCAAATTGCAAAACTGAGAATGGATCTTTGATACAACCAGTTATTGGGGCATTGAAAGTTCAAGATAGTAAAGCTATGGAAAGAGGAAGAATTTTAGAGAAACAAGTTATTGAAGTTTTAAAAATGGGAATGTTACGTTATATCAGGAAGTGGGATACTTTTGAATACAGTTTATCCAGATATTGGTATCTCGCCAGATGCGCTTGGTACAGATTTTGTAGTGGAAGTAAAGTGTCTAATGAATGATAAAACAATGTCGAATTATATTGATGGTAACAAAACTGTGAAAAGTAAATTTTATGCTCAAATACAATTACAAATGTTTTTAAAAAATGTCGAAAAAGCATTCTTTTGATAGTTATACTATCAAAATAAATTTGATAGTATAACTATTACAGAAGTTAAATATGATGCAAGATTCATAAAAAAAATGATAAAGGATGCAACAACTTCTTGACAAAACAATATTTTACCAAAAATTTTGCAGTCTGCTCTAAGTTGTGAGAATGTGTAAATAAAGTCATTATATTATTTAATAATATTTTATTCATTATAAAAAATTTTTAAGAATATAATCAAAGCACCTGCAATTTTAACACAGTCATCAAATAGTCCAACTAATGAATGTTAAACTACGGCATAAGGTCTTAGTATTACGAATTCCCTTAACCTTCTTATTATTCTTTTTATGTGTATTCGAAGACTAGTAATAAGTATTGTTTCTAGAACTTCTTCTTTGGTAGGTTTATTCGAAGCGAACACACTGGGCGATCTTATGAGTGTAATTCAAGGGCCTCAATAAATTGTCTATGTGCTTGAATCCTCGATCTGCCACGATTGAAGAATTAGGAATGATTTTACTCAGGTATTTACTTTTCTCAACCATAACTGTGTCCGATGTTCTGTCACCAAAACTTTCAGATATAAAATTTATTAGTCCATCCGGTGTTGCTGATACTAAATAAATGGTAGTATTGCATTTATTGTACTCTGACCGAGTGATACCTTGCTTCACTGCACAACTTGGCTTTTAAATTTAAATTTCGAAGCAATCTATAATAGAGGAGACATCACTGTACTTAGGCCTGAACTGTAGGGGAAACCAGGGTAAAGTGAACATAGTAACTGTAAAAGTCGAAAATAATGTATTTTTCAGACTAAAACATTACTTTGTAAGTTGCACAAGAAACTTCTTACATTAATAAACATACTAGCAACTTAAAAAAAAGTCATTTATTAAGTTTAATATTATTTAACTATTTTTGAAAATATCGGTTCACTTTACCCAGGCCTTTCAGTGCGGGGTAAAGTGAACTAGAGGATAGAATTAAATATTTTGAAAATATTTTACTAGTTTTTGTACAGAAAGAGATAAAAACGTTAATTTATATAATAATAAAACTTAAATGACATATTAAAACCTTTCAAATACTGTATAATACGGAACAGTTAAATATACAGGTTATGTTGGCCCATTTTGGTATAAATACGAAATGCGTTGCAACAAAGGCTTTGTATACTATACTAACACTCACCTTGATCAATCTTTTGTTAAAATTTACATCTGACCGCGTATAAATTAGTGCAATTTTTTTCCGGACCACTTTACCCCGATTCACTTTACCCCGAGACGTCGATTTTTAAAAATGCTTGGTTAAAAACAGAAAAACATGATTTAAAGCTCTGCATTCTTGGTAATAGTAAGTAAAACGTCTTTGAAGTAATTAGAAAAAAATTCTAGCAGTAAAACCGATTATAAACATCTATAATCCTTATAATGAATTAGACAAACCAACTTTCTTTTAAGATCGAAAAATATAATTATTTTTCTTTCGTAGAATATTAATTGTTATGTAGTGAAACTTTTTTATTATCATCCTTGCATAATTATCTTTCACTAAAATTAAAATTAGGCGTAAATAATAATTTATTGAAGAAATAATAAGCATGATTCACTTTACCCGTGTTTTCACTTTATCCCAGTTTTCCCTATTGGTAAATTTTGGACTATAGGTGTAGAACTTGGCCAAACTATCAATTTTTCTAAAAAGTGTACCAAAACAAGAACTGTTTTATGAAAAATTCTTTGTGCCGTCGATACATTAAATCCAAACCTATCTGATAATCTTTGAAAGGAGTCATTTAGTTTTATTTTTGATAAAGTTAAACAAATATCTCTAATACGCATATCAGCCTCTTTACTTATAATTTCTAGAATAAACGTTGCTTTTTTAGGAACATCAATGTATGGTTTTGGATTTTGATTAATAACTGCGATAGTCATAACAAACATTTGATTTTGGAAAGCTTTTTCATTTCATTTACTTCATCACTACTAAATTTTTCAGAAAGTAAATATTCATCACAGTCATCTAATTTGTCGTCGAGGTCAGAAGGAGTTGTTGTATTTGTCGTGGATGATTTAGACTACGGTTCGCTTTATGGAATAGGTATATTTCTTATTGGAGAACAACCTCAATCAACCATATCAGGTTTACAGTTTACACCTCTGCTCTTTTTTGAACGCACTTTATTTTTTGTAACCTTCTCATCACTTTCATTTTGAGTATGTTCTTCAACTATATATTCAGACACTGCTTCACATTTATTTCTATTTTGATGTGAATCTAATGAATCTGCAAGGCGAGTATATTCATCACAACAATCATCACTTTTTGGTTCAATGTTACTAACTGTATCAACATCTTTAATTGTACACTCATTGACTTGAATCCGCATTTTTACAACTAACTTTACCCTATAATACAGGTAAGACTCATTTTATTAGCTTCATATATACATGAACTTCCATTTGAATATGCTCATAATTTTCCAAGTCATTTTCTAACTGAAAAATTAAATCATATATTACGTTAGTTATATTTATTTATTATTTTTATATTATATATGGATTATTATTATATTATGTATTGTACTAGTTACGTTTATATCACTGTGTTATACTAATAATTATAAATTTTTCACTTCCGTTAAAATGATCTGCACAAAAATATAATAATGATTTTAATGATCGATAAGGTACACGTTGTTGATGTGCTATATTGTACCATTCTTTTCTTGCCTCCCTTTTTGGTACAGCAACAAATAATTTATTTGGTGTATTACACGTGTTGTTTTTACAATTAGGTAAAAAACAATATTTATAATCCTTATTTGTAGCATACGTCATGTTTACTCTGTTATCAACATGCAGTATATATATATATATATATATATATATATATATATATATATATATATATGTATATATATATATATATATATATATATATATATATATATATATATATATATATATATATATATATATATATTTTTCAAAGGTTAGGTTAGAAAATGAACTTCGACGACATGTTTACGTGTTCACATATAACTTTTAAAAAATACTTCAATTTCAAATTGAAATTAAAATGTTATTAGTATTATATTAAAACAAAAGTATTTTTTATTATTATTATAGTATCTAAACTTTTAATTACACCTTTCAGATAAAATAGTGCAATAACCCAATTCAAGGCATCTGTGCAAAACTCAACTCTTGTTTGTATAATTTTATAATGATAGTGTAATTTGTGAAATTTCTTAGAAAAAGACACTGAACTTTCTTATTCCAAAAGCTTAAATAAAAGTGTTGCAATATCATTACGAAAATTTCAAAATGAACATAAATTGTATTTAAAAAATATACAAATGGCGTTAGTTTTGCACAGAATTCTTAAAATAATATTGAAAAGTAATGTGATACTATGGTTAAATAGACAAGCTTATAAAGTGCAATTCTATCGGTATTTTTGTATTTAACAATGGCAAGTTGTTGTAAAGTCCTTTTATAAAATATTAATCATATTAATATATCTAACAGTGTGGTAAATTTCGGACTTCTATGTAAAATGCAGAATTTGTTTATATAATTAGGAGAAAAAATGAATATTTCATTTAATTTTTTAAAAATGTTTTACTTTATATGTTTTCATTTAAAAAATATATTTTTCAGTACCAATAATTTAAATTTATATATAATTGTTTATCTTTTAAAATATTTCGGGTAATAATTATTTTTTATAATTTTAATTGCTTATGGGTGATTGGTAAAAAGTTGGCTCTTATTAAAAGTATCATTTTCAAAAAAATAAAGTCTGAAACCAAAAATACAAAATATAATGTAATAATATTAATCATATAAATAAAGAAAATTAAAATGGGCGAGATCAAAAAACACTTTTATGTAGTTTAAAAAATATTACAATGTTGAAAGTTTCTTATAAACAATTCTTTTAAATTACGAATTAATAGAGTATAACTTTACTTTAATATTGTTTGATATATATTACCTTACATGAAGTATCTCTTGTTTAGCGCAAATTAAAAATTTCATCGCTTATTGCAGAATATGAGCAATTATGATCTACGCTTAAATAAGTTAAAATGTTGTTTATTTACCTATTTGTCGTATTCGATACCGCCTACGATTGCTTTAGTACATTTAACGTAATCGTTGGACGGACAAGAAATTTGTGCCGTATATATTTTTTTAGTAGTTTATTTATTTAAATGCACCAGATGCATGTGAAATTAAGAAAAAAGTAATTCCTCTGTCTTTTTAAACGACAAATTCGATTTAAATATTTATTGTTCAAACTTAATGCTCCTTTAAAGAATTTTTCGCTGGAGAGACAAGACATATCATAAAGGCACAGTAATATATGTGCAACATTAACTATTATTTGTAGAAAACAATACTAATAAATAAGTATATGTGAATTTTTTTACAATATATATATATAAGAGTTACAAGTAGGAATCGGTTGCATTTTAATTTGTGAATACTTTAATACAACTTTCTTTTAATAAAGCCCTTGGGACGGACTTACATTAACCCTCTGTGTAATTTTTTTGGTTAAAATTTAGTGTATAACTTAATTTCTTGATATATTCGGATGAAATTAAGGCTTCAGATATGTCAGAAGGACAAGACATTTTGCATAGTTTTTTATTTCTTATTCAGAATAAAAAATACTTGATATTCTGAAAACTTTGCAGATTGTTGCTTACGATAGTCCGGTTGTAGTACTATATTTTTGTGATTGATATAATGCTCTGTTACCTTGTAAATCAGGAGGGATAAGAATTGTTCAACTTTTTGACAAACACCCTTATATCTACAGAATGTCGCGGTCATTTTTTATTAAACAAACGAATTTTAATTTGCTTTTGCTGTATATATGAAATCAAAACAAAATTAAAGATTCCTCGATTTGTTTTTGTTTTATAACGATTTTTCTATTTTATGATATTTTGAAATCGTTAATGCAATTTATGATCATAAGTTTATACTTTTTAGTCATTTATCTTTTGACAACAATCAGTGATAAAAGAACACCTTTTTTGAGCTATTAATAAGAAAGAAATATAACAGTTTAAAATACTATATTAGAATAATAAAAATTATATTGGAACAATTTATTTACTTTGAGGAAGCTAAGTACAAATGAATTGGCAGTAAATTTTCTCTAGAATATTTAGAAATTGACGTCCTAATTATATATTTTCTACAAATAACTAAATAACACTTCTCAGTATTGTCAGCCCATGTTGATGTTCCCGCATAGAGGGGGGGGGGGGGGGGGTAATAAAATCTATAATCGAGGGTTTACCCTACATTATAGATTTTATTATCTAGACTCATTCACAGCTTTAGTTTCGAAATTTAACCAATGTTGATATCAAATTCTCAATTAGGGGTATACAAAATTGTGTTATTAATTAAATTAACTTGAAAATAAAATAAATAAATTATTTGAATAATATTGTTCAAATTATATATCAATAACTTGCATTTAAAG
Organism: Gastracanthus pulcherrimus; assembly: GCA_949152435.1. Taxonomy (NCBI): domain Eukaryota; kingdom Metazoa; phylum Arthropoda; class Insecta; order Hymenoptera; family Pteromalidae; genus Gastracanthus; species Gastracanthus pulcherrimus. The sequence goes on from OX424576.1 coordinate 41,949,193, forward strand.
TAGTATCCCCGCAGCATTAAATGCGAAATGCGCAGAATCTTATAAAAACCATAACTTCTACAAGTTTATAGCATCAACTAAAAAAAAAATGTTGCCGTACAACCTAAATTATATACACAGTAATGAACTAATAACATTTTTACAAACTATTTCAAAAGCATCCGTTGGTCCCTCAGCCCACTAATATCTAACTATAATAACTAACACATCCATGCAATTAATATCTAACTATAATAACTAACACATCCATGCAATTAAAGTTGAATGAAACTCGGAAATTTCAAACGTGCTCACGGAAAACAGCGAATTTCGAGCAGCATCCTTTCACCATCCAGCCACAGAATTCATCACCATGCACGTGTTACATATATGTCTCCGAGTGGCTGCGCGCACGCGTGCAGCAGCAGCGGCATCAGCGTCCTGTGTCATGCGTCCTCGTGGTCAAGCTTCTGTGCACGCAGCCGCAATAATTCACCGCGAGGCAGCAGCAGCAGCAGCATAGCAAAGCCCAGCAGCAGTAAAAATATAAGTCAACCAATCAATCATCCCTCTTCAATTGTATCTATATCTCATTCCGTTAATACATCCAAATGCGCCCCCCCCCTATACACACGTACACACACATAGGTAATTTATCCGATGTATAGTATATTGGCCTCCTCTCTGCCACGCGAGCCTTTATCGCACGCATCATCCGCATCGTGGGGACAACAAAAAAGAGAAAAGAGGAGTAGGGGGAGAGAAGTCGGTTATTTATCCGATGGCTTCTGGTTGGTATCCTAGATAAGGGACACCGGGCACAGTTATACAATGGACACTTGTACGTATAACCAATGTGAAGGCGGGTTCTGTTATTATTGGTGTGCAACACCGAAAAATAGAACAAAATATCCGTACACGGATGGTATAGTGACCAAAGAACGGGTAAAATTAACGTTTCCAAATTATTAAATCAATAATTTATGTATTTCAAATAACTTCTGCAAAAGACAACTGTGTATACCATCAAAATTTGAAGAGAACATTAGATTCAGATATTAATGCAAAAATTTTAAAAAGAATTTATTTAAAAAGACACTAGAATTATTTTTTGTATTTTTAAGAAGTACCGACATTCAGTTTGGTTTATGTTTTGCAGTTGCGTGCTAGATGTTGGTATCAAATAGAACTCCCATAAAGGAAAAGTGTGTTTATACAAGTAATTGAGTGCAATTGTTTCAAATACTATCAAAATTAATATATTTGAGAAATGCTGAATGATCATTCAATGTAAGATTGTTTTTAGCACTTCACTGAAATATTTTAATATGAGAGAAGATGTATTATGAAAGAAGGGATTATCACATGGCAAAACAATTTTTTTAAACAAAATTTTTTGTATTGCAAGAGTAGATATTGTTAACTAATAAAGAAGAAGGATTTTTGTACTTTATACGCAAGGCGATTTTTTGGTCTTCGTCTGACTTTAATTTAGAAAATTAAGAAATATACAACACTCCAAGAGTTATATCCAATTGTTCATAAGTGCATCTATGTGTATGTATAAACAATTCTTCTTTCACTTCTAAATTAAAATCGGATGAAGAATAATAATCGTTATGCATTTAAAGTACAAAATTTTTCTTTTTCAATAGTTAACAATATCTACTCTTGCAATATAACAAATTCTGTTGAAATATTTGTTTCGTCGATTGATAAGCCCTTATTTCCCATTATATCTTCTCAGATATTAAAATATTTCAGTACAGTGATGAAAAAATGTTATATTGAATGATCATTTAGTGTGCTATATATATATATATATATATATATATATATACATATATATATATATATATATATATATATATATACATATATATATATATATATATATATATATATATATATGTGTGTGATGTAGGAGCCACCTTAATGTGCATACTAAATATTGCAAGTAATGCACATGTGCTACTCCCACTTATGTATAGGTACACGCATACGCACTTGCATAAACTATCCACTGACCTATATATGTGTACAATTGTATACATATACATCCGGACACATACAAAAGCATACGCGTAGAATCTCACACATCTACGAAATCGCGCATACGTGTATCCGCGCATATACGAAATCATACGCGTACCATATCACACATATACGAAGTCACGCATACATGTACCCGCGCACATACAAAACCATACGCGTACAATCTCACGACTCACACATATACGAAATGGCGTACACATGTGAGTATTACATACAGTAAGCGAGGAGAGAGAGAGAAAGAGACATACGGGGTATCGCGGGGAACGCGGAAGCAATATATCCTCCAAGCGTGGAAATCTACTCCCGATTGTATCGAATTGAATCGGCGAGCACACGGGGAACCCCCCCCCCTCCCCTCCCCCAGCCCGCGCTTTCAGGCCCATGGCTTCTCTCTTTCTCTCTCTCTCTCTCGCTCTCTCTTCTCTCCCCTCGGATCTCGCTACCCCATCGATTTCACATGCTTAGCACCCTTGTCTCTCTCTGCCTCTCTTTCTCTCTCTCTCTCTCTCTCTCTCTTTCTATCCGACCCCCTTTTTCCTTTATTCGGCTTTTCCCGCACTTTCCCTCGCGCGCGTTCGCCCCGTCCTTGTCTTTTATCCGCGGTGTATTTTCTCTTTGTTAGGACGCGCGCGGCGTCGCGTTGCTTTGGGGGCTGCTGCTGCCGCCGCTGGGATATGGCTGTGGCAGTGTGGCTGTTGCGCGCCCCATCATGTGAATCTTCTTACGTTTCTTTTATCCTCTTTGTCGACCTTTTGCACACATTAAGCTTATACATTTTTCTCGTAATTAAATTCAGTCTATCGGCGCGCGGTAGATTTTTCCCCGAGTGCGCGGCGGGGGCTCTTCACATTTTAATTGTTTAGAAATCGGGAGTATTTGCGGGCAGCGTGCGTTGTATGGGCCGATCGTGATATGAATGGCCTTTTTGGACATTTTTATTATTCAGACTGAATAGTCTTGCCGGGATTGTTGGAGATCTTCATTCGTTGATGAGTAGACCTTTGTAAATAACAAAAAGATATGAAATCTATATTGGATAATATTGAACTAACATTTATATAAATATGAACGGTTATAGTTCATTTTTTAAGTTTACGTAAAAAGTTTGATGTTGATGCGATGATTAACGTTATTATATACACTTGAAGAAATTCATACAAGTAAAAAGTAAGTTATTATTGTAATATTATAGATATTTATGATCTGAATAAAAGAAGATATTGTCCCATTGACTTTGGCAATGTGCAGACAGTTTACGAAAAAATGTACGCCTCATTTCTCACGAAGAAGGCATAATAGCCAAACGATAAATAAAGCTTTAGTGTGCTAAGAGTTTACGTATACCAATGTCTGCAACAGGCTACTTTTAGGTCTATTTATGTTTCAAAACACTACAAACTAGCGCCTTACAGTATACGAGTCATGTACTGTATTTGGAAAGCTAGATATAAAGCTTTCGCATTAAGTTCTCAGTTACATCATTCATAGTAAGCTTTACTGAAAATAGTAATCAATTTTGACCAACAGAATGAAGAACATGTATGTGTTTACTACAATTACTTGCCATGTTTCACATAGAAAATAAAAACTTATTTAAAATCAGATTAATTATATTTATTAAAAACAATTGAAAAATAATTAGAAGTAAATTAATTATTTTTCTTATACAAAATTAATTAATAAAATGAGAATAAAATTAAACTTTATTTACTTAAATAAAAATTTAGTTAAACTGCATAAAGCAAAGCTGCGCTTTTATTGCCACATCGATGTAAGCTAACGATAATTTGATCCAATATTTTCAAAACATCTGAAAACTCGATTGAAGCAGCAAGTCCAATCGAATAACGCGCGGCGCGCAGTAATTACTCGAGTTAATACCTCATAATGAATCCTCAATCCCCCAGATAGTCCACCGACGAGCACTGCACGCGATCGGTAAAATACGTTCCACACGCACATATAATATACTCAAGCGCGCAGTCCGACTCTACGCAGCTTTCCGATCATCCTGCCGTGCATGCTCTCGCGTCTCATATATATCCACAGCCCGGCGCTCTTTCGTTCCTTTTGAAAATCCTCGATTCTCGGCGCAAAACTAAAGAGGCCATTATATTACACGCGGGAGCAGCGGCTGCTATGCCCAAAAGCCGGGCATTCATGCGTGCGCGAGGGCCCATTCACGCGCGCGCTCGTGAATTCACCGCGTCGTGAATTAAACGAGAGAAGAGCGAGTACAAGAGAGGCTTCGCGTGTATAAATATTGATTCTAACGCGCGCACTGTTGAATGCGGGGGAATTATATCGGCTCTGAAAAATCGGGATTTTAATGTTCAAGAGCTTCCCTCGATGGGGTGTATAATGCATGTGCGTGTATCGATGGAATAGAGAGAATGAAGAGAAAAAAAGAGTTTCGATGCTGCATGCACCCTATTTCGATGAGTGATTTGCAAGAGCCTTGTGTATGCGTGTGTAATGTGTGGACGGTGAGGGGACGGGGAGTGAAGTGTACGGGAGCGTGGATTTTTTCGGGCAAGATGAGGGGATGTTCATGAACGGAAGATGCTGCACATTGGAGCTCTCGGATGTTTGTTAAATACTTAATGAGAAATTAATTAGAATTTTCATGGAGGGTGCGGAGTATCTGTAAGAGTGACTTTACGATTTGTTTTGGGGGCTTTTTCTGGAAAACAGTCACGTAGGTTTGAAATATTTTTGCGATTCATGCAGGTTTGTGTGAGATTTTTAACGAATCATTCGATGACAATCGGATATGATTCAGTGTGCGGGAAAATGCGTGGCTTGTAAAAAATATGGTGCAGCATTACAGCGGAACGCTTTTATTGTAATGTTTCTCTAAAAAGCTATTCCAGGATTTATATGGTAGTGTAAAAATGCGCTTTATTGCGTCGTTTGCTGACAATTAAGGATAATGGAACGTTGATAAAAAATGTTTTATATAAAAAACTGTACGTTAAAGTACGAAAAGCATGTACTGTGGCCACAAAATATTTGACACATAAAAAGTGAACATTTCAAATTTTAGAATTGAAGTTTTTATTTCATTTATTAAAACATTTATAATTGCTTCATTGCTTTATTCGTATTTGCTTAGATTGTAAAAACTATTTCATTTCGCTTTATTCTCTGACAATCTGAAAAAAGTTATTTTCATTTTTCAAATATACCTTTTAGAAATAATTGTTGAAATGTATGATATGACTACACAAATTTCAATTTCTTTTATTTTTATTAAATAAATACACATATATGCACCTATATATAGACGTCAATCCTTTTTGATTAATATTTTTCATTTTCTATGAAAACGAAAAAAAATATCTATATCATTAAGTTGAAAACAAACAAATCCCTTCATTACATTAATAGACGTCAATAAAAGTGCAATTCGATATCGAATAAAAAAAGTACATCATACGAATGACAAATTATATTTGATCAGTAGCACGCAAACTCATGCAAGAAAAAACGAGCATCAAGATCACTTCCCTTATACGCATCGGCACGAGGCACACTCGCGCCGAGTTTACGGCGACGAACCACAGATGTCACTAGGCTTAGCAAATTCGGGCTTATACGCCGTACAGCCTCCCGCATCCCTATATCAAGCTCCAGTGCATCCACGCATACACTATGGTATCTAGGCTGCAGAGACGGCCTGGCTATTACTTATTAATGGCCGGCTTATCGTGCGTATGCGGAAAAGATATTGCGGCATTAGTCGACCAACTGCGCGCCCGTGCGCACGCACACGATTTCCCGGCAGTGATTAGAAGTTTTTATGGCGCTTATGAATCACGTCGTTCCCGCGGCTAAACTGCGTTATACACGCGGGCCCGATGTGGGCCAAAATGACTCTCGTATTAGCATGCGCGCGGCAATAAATGCCCGAGTGATTCCTCGAGAAGTGTAACGCGCGGGGCCGCTGTCGATAAATTATAGACAGATATGGGGCGGGATGTTGTTATTGGTATGTTAATGCGAATCGTAGGTATATGTATGCGGTAGCGGTGGATTTGTATCGTGCAGCGGTGCGCTGGTGCGCGTTATTTATTGCTAATTATGCTGTAGCTGCCTTTGTCGCAAGTGGGTACGAGCGATCTTATAATAGTTTTTCGTGCACGGTACAGAGGCGAAACGTTCGCGTAATTGAATTGGGATCGCGGCACCGTCATTAATTTTCAGCGCTGCAGACTATAAAAATGTAAATCGAGGGACTCTTTTCTGGGTGTGCATTATTTTCCTTTATTCTACAGAAGCATGAGGTATAACGAAAGTGCGTACAGGTACCGATGGAAAATTCCATTAGAATTCGAAAAAAGGGATGCGTTGTAGTTATTAATTCTGAATGCACTCGGCGTACGCTCAATCCTAACGAAGGTTCTTTTGACGGCGCTGTGTGCGGTTTATTTGATTTAACGAATACACAAGGGCATCCTAACATTGTAACGGGGAAAAATGCGTCTGTTCCACAGGAGAGATACCTGGAATTCCAGATATTCTTTTATACGATGAAGCACTAGGAAAATGAAAAAAGCGGGTTGCACAATTGTTAACTAAATATACCTCTCGAAAAACGAATTTTTTTTCAGTCTGTATCAGTACAATTCACGAACGTCGGTTTGTTATGGCTTTTATATCTGCTATTATTTTATACAATCTGCATGCAACATCCCAATTCGGCTTTTCTTTTACTCTATATTCCAATAGTTCGTTTGCGAGCTATTCGCAGAAAATTATTTTATAAAATACAACAACGTACAATTTGAAAAGAACTACGTGAATTTAATCTAATTGTCCAATTATGAAATCACATTTTAATAAATGAATGAATTAGCTAACGAGATTCATTATTAATTTTCATCACGGCGTATTAGTAAATTTGCTAAAAGTTATTCTTTTCAAATACGCACACAAAACATCTTATTATTCACTTCCGCTATCCTCTACAACACTGCCATTTCTCCCGTAACATCCGTCTCTCGCTCTCTGTCCCCATAATTTTTTCCATCCGCCGAACTCCCGCGTAACGAGCCGGCAGCGTAATAACGAGGAACACGCAGTCGCGGACCACCCGCGCGCAGTGGCGGCACGCTCCGCGCTGCGCTCCTTTGAAAAATCAGTTTCGCGCGAAAGTCGAAAGAGAGCGAGACGAGTGAGGATCCGCGCCGAAAACGAGCGTGTAAAAGCTCGCGCCCGCCGCATATGTGTAGACTCGGTTAGAGCCTCTCGCGGCTTCATATTTTTTTTTTCGCGCCGCGCGACTCAGCTCGCTTCCAGGTCACGAACGTGCGCCCGCGCGATGGATGGAAGAGAGCGAGCCGAGAAGAGAAGACTTCCCAGAAGAGGAGGAAGAAGAAGAAGAGATCCGCGCCGCACCCTCGGCGCTTCACGAGCTGCGCACCCAGGCACTTTGTCGGCGAGTTTATTATTCATAACCAAGGCCCGGCGTGTGTATAATGTGTGTGTGTGTGTGTGTGTGTGTGTGTGTGTGTGTGTACCTATATGCCCTCTCGGCTCGGTCTCGATTTCCTCGCAGCGATATAGGAACAGCAATTTACCCCGAGTCTTTCTCTATTTTCGGCCTTACGTTTGTTTTCGGAAGCGCCGAGAGCTCGCACCGCGGCTACTAATGAGATATTTCGGATGCCCCGTGAGCTGATGCTGCTGCTGTAGTTATGCTATACTGTTGTTGCACTCGCGGTGAGACGGAATGTTACGTGGTGGTTGGTGGGTTCAATGCACCAAAGGGGAAACTATTTTTTTGATTTTATTTTGCGACAAACGTGGAAGTGTGTGTTTTTGCACGGGCTTGTAAATTAAAAGAGTTATGTTATGAAACGGTACGTTTTGTTTAATTAGACTTTTCACGTGCACTCGTAATTAAAATGTAATTGTAGAAGCCATAATTATAATTTTTGAGTAAAAATGAAACAAGTCCTATTTAATTTCATACGTTTTTAAAAAATGTTACAAGTTTATTCATGTGTCTAAGCCATTTTTAATAATAAGTACAATTTTTTAACCCGTGTTTCTTAACTGATAGATTATTTTCTATTTCTTACACTCTGTCTCTCTATTACAATCAAATCTTGAAATCTATTTTTACGTAGATCCCGATAACCTACAAATTCATAAAACTTTCAGCATGATACAGTTTAATACTATTTGCTTAAGTGTGCACGAGGCTCTGATTACATGAATTCCTTGGTTGTACAAATATTTCTGATATACTCAATAAATTAAAATAAAATTTCAAAAGATGAAGTGTAAAAAATGTATTTATAGCATCAATAAATATAAGAAGATTTTCTTAAATGATTCTTGCTTGACTTGAATTCAGAATATTAGTTTGGTGCGTATGAAAAGAGGATCGTATAGTACGAGGGACGGCAGAGGAAGAAAACAAAGGGTGCGGAAGGTCGGCGAGAGCTTTTGGCTATATACGAAAATATGTTGCCGGTGGTGGAATTCGACGACGACACAGAACAAACGCATTCTTGGATGCCATTTAATTAGCAGCGAGCAGCGTGATTAATATCGTCGAGTGCATTTTATTGAAGACGCGATGATGTATATTGCACTTATGATATATTTGGAATGCGCCGTGCCCGGATGCTTTTTCTAATATTAAATATAGCCGGCGCAGCACTAGAGAGGCGAGGCACGAAAAACCAGTCGACTCTGTTCTGCGTCAGTTTTCCACTTTACGGCCAAGAGCATAAATTCGTTTTTTGTGCAGCGCCGTGGCGGCCGAGCTGCTGCGCGCGATTTAAAAAAATGTAAACAAGAAAGGGCTGTAAAGTATATTGCAATGGTTCACCTCGTTAGATAAAAATATACTTCGCAATAACAACGTGAAATATGTAGGTTTAAAAACCTTTCTACGTTTTTCTTGTTAAAAGCGTAGTTTGTTTAATCTTAGTGCAATATTGTGGGAGTAGTTAGGCAAAAAACTAAATTAGATATTAAATTATGTGTTCATCGTGCTATGAGTAATTGAGTATAAATCATACAGCACTTAACATTCATTGAAATAATGTATGGTAAAGAAAAGAGAAATATTTTCTAATTGACGAAAATTACAATGTGATCGTGAATATGATTTATACAATTTTAAGTGATAATAAAATAGTAATTATCCTCGAAACAGTTATTTGCCTTAAAGTAATTAGAAATAATATTTTTTACATATTATTTAGCATTTCCATATTTGTGCTATCATACAAATAATTTTTTTAATTCGAATAGTATTTAATGTAACAATAAGCTGTAGAACCAAAATATTTAATTTAAAATTTCTAATTGCTAGTAATATTTTTGTAGTTATTATAAAAAAGGTTGGTTTTTAAAATCAAGCAAAAAGAGTATTTAAGATCTACCAAACAAAACCAACACCAGCAAAGCGTAAACGCGAAAAACCAAGAAAAATAAAATCGCAGGCCGCAGCGAGCATTTTCCGCACCTCCGTTGCAAGAAAAAAAAAAGAATGTAAATCAAGGTCTGAGTAAATCCCGACAAACGGTGTCACGTCGATGTTATCGCCTCTGAGATGAAGAGAAAAAGGTGGTCAAAGTGCTCCTGCGCCTCGCGCGCTCCCTGTACACCATACAATCCGTGAGAAAGGCTGAATGTGTAACAACGCAATGGCTTCTCTCGCGTTGTCGCTCAGCGGCTGAGCGCACAGCGAGCGCGCATACACATCTCCTTCGTGCTCCTGCTCGCGCGCCAAGATAGAGAAACTTACGACAGCGACGTGCTGATTGACAGGGGAGTGACAGCTCCTTTCAGGCTCGCAGATAGCGCGAGAGTAGCTGCTGCGGCCTTTGAGATCTCGCGAGCTGAGACATTAATGACACGTACGAAATTTACAGATCTCACGCCGCGAGCGTGCGCGCGCGCCAGCGACACGTATGGGCTTTTCACGTGGAAACGTTAGGGTACATTCATAGCGAGAATCGCGAGGTTCGGAAGTTGTGTTTACCTATAGATGCAAGACATCGTGTTACCAACGCTTTTCTACTTAACCTTCTACGTACTGTCTTGCTGTTTTGTATAGCTCCAAATTTATTTATTAGAGCTCAGGTATCGCATGGATAGCGAGGTTGCGTATGTAGTTGCACCGAGTATGGCAACTCGTGACGGAAAGTTATTGCGATTAGGCAAAATTATACGCAGACCTCGAAGAAATTGAGTGGAATTTATTCTTATTCATAACTTTTGATCTACCAGACTTTAAATGATTAGTGACAAATCAAAGCTCTTTACAAATTAAAGCTCAAGTTCTATCCTGTATTATAACAGTGATTCAAAGCCCAAATTTTAATGAAGAATGTAGTAAATTGTAGAAAAATTGAAGAAAAATGAATTCACAGAATACAAAATTCCAGTATTTCTAAGCGACTTAATTCTTACGTAGAATCACCAAAAATCTAAGCTATTAATATGAAAGTCACAATTTTTCCGGTATATATTGAAAGTCGGCGTGACTAGACTCAATCTCGCCATCCTCACTATGAATGAACCCTAAATCTCTGTGAGCTCCGTGCACTACATATACATAGTAACAGTAGTAGCGCAAGGATCGTTCTCCCATGTACAATATACGCGGTTACACTTCCTCGCCGCGACTATTTTCAACGCTTAAATCAAATGCAGAAATTGCTCGCAGGGACGTCGAGCTAAAGTCGCGCGCGCGCGAGCTGCTCCCTCCTGTCTTGTTACATGCGATATTTGCCCCGCTCTCTCGCTCTCGTTGTTTGCTTTGTTTCTGCTTATGCTACTGTAGCACTGGCGCGGTTGAGGATAAATTATTGGAATGACGCCCGCCTTGACGCTTTTTTCCCGTGGTAGTCGTGGTTATGCTGGACCGTACGAATGATATCGCGACGTTTCTTTATAATGCTGCGCGCGGCGAAAAATTTTTTATCGCAGGTAAACGTCACGTTGCCTGACAACGCGCGGCTCGCTGATTATTTATGTGAGGTATTTATGGTGTATCATGTGCTGGGAAATAGAATAATAATGCAGTTTTACCTGGATAAATCATTATTTTAAAATGGCAAATAAAATTGTACATGTGAGACTTTCAGTAGCTGTAAAATATTTATAGCGCTGTATAATTTTAGATAGCATATAAGAATAGTGACATATTAATAAGATTATTCATGTATTTATTGTTAATAAATGAGATCTTCGGTTTCTATATATACAAAGTACCTCATTCCATATTATAATCGCATTATTCTGAACTATTTATAGATACTATACATGCTATAGTATATATGACAGATTTTCAAAAAATAATACATAGCGCATGGGTAGATTTTGATTTGTATATCTCAAAATTAAATCTCTTAATGACATTTAATCCCGCAATTGTCTTTTTAAAGACCATTGTAATTAGCTAATTTGACGAATATTTTTATATTTGTCCAATATTGTGATGTGACATTATAATTTAGTCAAAATGTTACTATCCTGGCATGTCTCACGCCGTATATAACCTTTACTTTAGACACAATTTTCATTTACTTTAGAAAGAAATTCATCGGTCAACATTTAGCTACTACCGTGGTACGGCAATTAGAATGATACATGTAATACTTAACAATAAAATACGAAAAAAGGTGAATTTATGTAAGTTATTTAATGAGTCAAAACGTTATAAAAAAATCTCCCACTTTCTTGCAAATCTGCCATATCTATATAGCCATGTCTGAACATATCGTGTTCCTTCTACTGCAAGTACACATACTCATTACGCATGCTGATGCAAACAAGTGAATACAAATGGGCAGAGCTTTCTTTATTAAAAAGCAAAACAAGAAATTTTTTTATAAAAAGAAATACTCATAAGAAAGTAAATTTAATGACTATAAAAATAAATTAATTTTTTAAACAGCATCCTATTTCTTAATACGCGCTCAAGAGTCCTCGAATCCGCAGTTTTATCATTTGATCCTATGCTGCAAGAAGACGGGAGAGCACGATGATGACCTAACGAGTGTAAAACGCGAGCGCATGGCAGAGACTACCTACTAGCATATTCAGCTCGCGTCGCCGATAGCATCGGCCGAGAAAGAGCGAGAGAGAGAGAGAGAGAGAGAAAGAGAGAGAGAGAGAGAGAGGCCAAAAGAGTATAAGAAACGCATCGCCCGGCCCTCGGCAGTCCGAGAGACGCAAGTAAGACTGAGTGTGGGAAATTAATTCAGAACTTTTAATTTGCGCGCTCTCTCACTCATTGCCTTTTTTTCTCTTCGTCTCTTTCACTTTCGCTATAAACCAAATGCCTCGCTCTTCATTCCAACCCGAATGGGCCGTTACTCCGAGATGGATGTGTAACATTTCGAGCAGCCCTCGACTGTAATGAGTATAGACTTCTTTATAGCTCGTCATGAACAAAAGCTACGGTCTTAGTTTCAGATACAGATGCAGGTATTCGGGATATTTAGAGTACCTTGATATTTTGAGTACCTTTTTTTATTCTCTCTAAAAAAAAGTTTGACAATTTTATTAACAGTTGTATATTCATTAAGAGATGAATAATGAGATGATTATTTGTATAATACGGTAATGTATTTAATAGTAAAATTACGCAAATTTTGTAATATAATTTTAGTATTAGAGATTGAGTATTGGTTATTGTCGTATCACTTATGCGCCAGTTCCTAGCGTCTCAAAAAAAGGTTCGTATAAAACTAGTAAAAATATAGATACAAAATTTTTAGAAATGTTTCGTTTGAAAAAGAATACTTTACACTGTGTACAAAAATATTCTTCATTATCTTTTTTGTGGCTTCTTTCGTACGTCGTAGCCACCCACGTATATCTTCACTTCTTTGCTCACGAAACTTTTTCCGTACGTCCGTAAGAAGAGGGGCTGCGCATCAAAATTATTTCCCTTCGACGAAAGGGGACTAAAAACTGGGGATCCTTCCTTTTTTTCTTTATTAGAGCTCCCCAGTTCCTTATTTAACGAGCAGTGTCGAACAGAAATGGGGTAAGCAGGAAAGAAGTTTTGCAATTTCGCATGGTGAATCGCGTGCGCTTGGCAAGTGATTTCGCGCGATAAGTCAACGTGCTTAGTTCTTGGTGCGAAATTTACTTCTATTCCTTTTATTTTACGAGAAGAGGAAGAAACATTTTTATTATAATGCAACACTGCACAGTTACACTGTAAAAACTTTTCAAGAATGAGTCTTCAAAAATAAAACCCGGCTTTATTTATAAATATAGTTTTTTCTTAATTTTGAGTGCAGCAATTACGAAGACTTTCCAAACTGTCAAACCACTACTTAACTATTAAGTATTAAATGAAAGTTAAGAAAACACTTGTAACGCCAACAGTAAACACTTGCGTACGTTAGACAAACGCGAGCTCTACCATAAAAAGCATCTCCGTAGCGTTGATCCTAAAGCCAGAAAACGTTAATGCCGCTCCTCAAGCGCGGCCCAACAATCCGTGAAAATTTTGTACCAACCGGTTCTCCGTTAACAGCTTTAGCCAGAAGCAGTAAAGCCACGAAAAAGAAAAATAACAAACGAAGCTTCCACGGACCGCTCTAACTCCCTCTCTCCGAGAAAAAGGTGACTAGGTTCACACCCATGCAACTCCGCTACGGGTTGCACGCATCTTCTGCATTTGACCCTTTGAGCCTCTTACAGTACACCTTCCGCGGCGCAGCTCGCGTATGGTTCACGGTCCTCACTCTCTCTCTCTCTCTCTCTCTCTCTCTCTCTCTCTCTCTCTCTCTCTCTCTCTCTCTCTCTCTCTCTCTCTCTCTCTCTCTCTACTCTCGGGAGACGAGCGACGAAACGACCTGTAATCGCGATCCGGGGGCAGTCGTCAACCCGGGCGCAGATTGTGATCGGCCATGTGGATGTGTACCCAACGCTCGCGCAGTTCTCCGAGTCCGCTGTGTGAGTGTATACAGTTGGGCGCGGACGTGCCGGCGATCTTAGCGATATACAACAGCGTTCACTCGTTCGTTTGCTCTCTCTCTCTCTCTCTCTCTCTCTCAATCTCTCTCTCTCTCTCTCTCTCTCTCTCTCTCTTTCTATCTCTGGAGGAAAAGCCGTTTCTTTTCAGCGGAGCGCTCGTTCGGTTTCGTCTCGAATGCGCTCTGCTCGCTATACTCGGGAAAAGCGTATATACACTTCCAATACAGGAACAGAGATTAGGTGGCAAGCGCGGTACTATTATATCGAGCGGCCGAATCGACCATTAAACGGGCTGTTTGCAGATGGACCGTTGAGTACGTACACGTGAGCCTCGCCCTGCGTTTTGGCAAAAGAGTGCGACTCGTGGATGGCACACAGCGGCAATGGCGGTTCTATGCGGTGTTTATATGTGTTATATCGTATATACATATATAAGGGGTTTGGGTCGATCGCGCGCAATGGGGTAGCTTTTATGGACTCGCTCCGGGTTTGCGGTTGTCTCCGTCTGCTTCTTTCTCGAGTGCTTCGTTTTCAGCCGATTCGTCGGTTAATTTGTTGGCTCGTTAGACGGATTATGACTTCGTCTGTGCGTTCGTTCGTGCGGCTCTGCAGTTTCCGCAGGCGTCCGGACCATTTGTATCGGTCTTTGAGGCTCGTTATACGTGTGTAGAGAAAGCGCGGGATGGCTTATGTATAATACGATGACGGCGCGCAGTGGTGTTTTTACGATAAAGGAGATTAGAGATCGACGTATTGCGGTTTAATCTCCTATTTCCAGTGCACCGTGGAACGATGCTTTATTGTAAATCGTCGGATGATAATCGAGAATTTGGGATTTAAGGCTTTCCTATTCTGTATACAGCTATTGTTGTCTTATTGATGCTATTATTCAATTCGCAACAAAAGTTATATAGTTGGAATTATGAGTTTATTCGATAACTACCTGCATTGATACTTCGTCGGATGTATAGAATGATTTCAATTGTATACTCTCAAAGGTGATGTTCAAAGAACAGAGTATACTATTGATATGTTTTTTGTAAGGTGCAATCTTCATTTTGAACAACTCAAAGCCATTGGAAATTTAAAATAGATGATAAAATGTTATAAATAATTTTGATTAATACACAATAATAAGTGTCAATTTGTGGAGGTCAATTTCATAGGTATCGACCATATGATATATATGTTGAATGATACCATTTTATATTAATAAGATTCTACTATATCTGCTTCTATTGTGATAATCCTGAATGCTATTTGATGTTTCATCGTATTGTACTGCAATAGATCGATTACTGCATTACAATATATTAATTTTCTATACAGAAAATTACAAAATTATAATCGCGCAACAGTTAGCGACGCCATTGTTGAATATGCAGCATTAGAAGTCATCAATTTTAGGCAAAGCTGATGACACATGTTAATCCAGCCATGGATTACGCAACTTTGGAAATTCATCAGTAAACGCCCGATGTAAATACAAGGGGGAGTATGAGCCCTACAATAATCGAAACGATGTCACTGAGCCCACGTTACGACGATTGATGGATCGTCCAGGACGCCGGAAGAAAAAGTGTCGGTATTATGTTGTGAGCGCTGGAGTAAAGATGGGAGAAAACTTGGATCATTAGCCGTTTCATTAGGTGTGCATGCGTGCGCTCGATGCGTTATGGGGTAGGCGTGTTTTCCTTTGCCGAGTGGCGCTGCCGCTTTTTCAAAGCGACGCCTGCCTGGAGCTCGCGTCTTCTTCGGCATGTAGAGCAAACCGGTCGAGTATCTTGTGTCATTCGCCCTGTACCTAGGCACTTATGTATGGTTGAACGTGAGAGCATCATCGTTTGCTTTTTCTCGGTGGTTGGTCTATTTTTAGCTCGACTAACAATCATTATACGAGATTGTATGACTAACGTTGCGTTTAAGAAACTCAGTTAACAATAACACTTTTGTTATGATATATTATTGTTTGCGATGTACTACATAGAGAGAATATTCTGATAAAAAGAACCGTGAAAATCATGGTAAACGTGAGGAATTCTGTCTTCGCGGAAAAAATGGCCCTTATAAATGGTAAAGATTAACGTCTTTCACACACTTTTTAGTACAGTAGGGTAAATTTTATAGAGAGTAATTTTTAGCTAGGAATTATGATAATTCTTACTGTTTTTCAGGGTCATTTTTTTTGTAAAGTCAGAATGTCTTACATTTACTATGATTTTCACGGTAATTTTCATTAGAAGAAAAATCTCTCCGTGTAAACCGTTGATTAAATTATTTATATTCAATTTTGCTACCTTTTATAAACATCATGATAACAAATCATATTTAATTAAATTGAATTTTAATTCCATCATATTTATGTAGTAATCTATCTAAAAAAACATAAAAATTTTAAATTACCTACAAGCAAAAACGTGTAATGCATATAATAAAGTACAAGTGCATGATCCTGTGCCATAGAAAGAAAGCAAAGTTATTACTCGACCCACCTACAAACGCCATAAAGAAAACCACTTAAGAATTCTAAAATCTCTTACTAAATCGTACATTGCCCGAGTCAATAAAGTTATTCTCACTAATATCCCCATCCTTATACGAAAAGCAAAGTCTATTTTACTGTACTCTCTTCCTGCCCTCTCCCCAGATCCCGTACATTTTAACAACACTTTCTTTGTTCCTTCCTTCTCTCTCTCTCTCTCTCTCTCTCCTCTCTTTCTCTGTCTCTCTCTCTCTCTCTCGGTCTCACTCTCTCACTCACTCTCTCTTGCTCTCTTTCTCTCTCTCTCTCTCTCTCTCCATGTAGGTATTCGAATATCGGATTGCCCGTGCAATTTACAATGATGCTCGTAACCTTCTTTTAAAGCGACTTATAAGCGCCGCGGATAATAAGCGCGAGGCGCGATCTTTTTCTTCCTCCTTAGCTTTCGTGCATCGACGCGGCGGTGGGCCGCGCACGCGGGAGAGGGCTAATGCCGCGAGTTAGGCGAGAGCTCGTTACTCGGCACCCCGGGCACCATAAGTATCGCTTAGCGCGCCGGCGAGCCGACTTTGCAGTCGCGGATTTACGAAAGCCGAAGCGAGAACTGGGGCTTCGCCGATCGCAATCAGTGAGCTATTGAAATGAGGTCTCGCGCTATTGGCGCTTCCTGCTTGCTGCTGCTGCTGCTGCTGCTGCTGGCAACCAGAGAAACGCTGCCTCTCTGAACGTGAATCTGCGCGCAGTCTTTAGTTTTGGTAGGTAGACTATGATTTGATTGTGAAAATTAAACATTTATGGAAACATCTGATTCGCTCATCGATTAATCAGATATTATGAACTATTGATAGATATATAGCTATGTCAATTTCACATCTATGAGAAGGTGTTCATATGTGAAAGAAATAATAGATTTAATTAGCAAAAAAGTGTCGACTAAGGCTTTGTATAGACATATGAATTGATTTTTACTTTAGAATAATTATTTTGAATCGTGTATTTCAACTTAAATTTACTGATTTCGATTATTCTTAATATACTTAGAAAATATTTGTTATAGCTTCACATTGTTTAGGGGATTTAGCAGTAAAAAATTATCAAAATCTCTAATTTTGTTTCCATGTTTCTGCGATAATTCTGGTAAAGACAGATAAAATTTGAAAAAGAAACTTCTAGCCTTTTAGATATTTTACAGACAAGTAAGCGACTTAAGGTCCGAATAGTGTAGCAGGCTTTAGGTAGACACGTTCTGTTTCAAAAAACAATTTTGTGCATTCTCACTATTGCAAAAATGCAATTATTTTTTACCGATTTTAAAAACCCGAATTGTATATGAATACTTATGAAATTTCACTCGTTTCCACCGAACCAAAAATTACAAAGTTACACAGAGAGAATTTTCTAATAAAAATTATGACGAAATTCGCAGTAAAAATTACCGTGAATAACTATAAAGCTGGGACACTAACTTTCCGGCAGATTTTATTGATATTTACGATAAATTTTACCGTACTGAAGGGTAAAATTTGCCTGCCGTAGAGTAAAAGTTCCCTGTACGAATCTTAGAGAAAACCAAAATTTGTGGTAAAATTTGTATGAAATTTTTTTAAAAAATCTGGATTTTCTTCCAATTGTTGTAGCAGTATCATTAATACTTAAATAAGTACATTTATACACATTTATATTTGAGTTAACCTAAAATGTGTACACGCTCAGTTGTTTCCTTTATCAGCTGTCTTCTTTTTCTCAAATCAGGCAAATTTTACCATTCAGTGCGGTAAAATTTATAGTCTGTGCGGTAGAATTTGTAGTCAATGAGGTAATTTTTATAGTAAAATAACAGTAAAAAGTGTCAGAAAATAGAACTTTCCCAGCTTTATAGTTATTTACGGTAATTTTTACCCTGAATTTCGTTATAATTTTTATTAGAAAATTCTCTCTGTGTACAAATACACCATTTTTTACAGACACTTATGTATATAAAAAAACATATTTTGAAAATCTTTCGATTAAGCATAAGAGTAAACAGCATGTCTAATTATTTTTTTAACAATAAAAGTAGATAAGTCGATAGCTATCCATATGAAATTGAAGAAGTTTTATTCGTTTTTATTTTTATTTTAGATAATCCCCTCCGGAGTTTTAATGACAAAAGTCTAGGACTTTGAAGTAACAGTGTTTGATTATATAACAAAAGCAAAAGTGCATACAAATTAAATTAAAAAGTTCTATTATCTCTACATTTGTAGTATAATAGAAAGACATTGATACTTAAAATTACATACTCTTATCTAGAAAAAATCATTAAAATTAATTATTTTACTTTTTAATTTTCATAACGATCTACTTGACATTAGTTGTCTTATAAAGTTAGAGTCTTTTTGATATTATTCACTCTTTAATACCCACAGAGTCCATATGAATCCATAAGTTTCGAGTGCACTATAAAAGCATAGATCAATAAAATAAGCATTTTCTTGGTTTATTTCATCAGGTAACTATAGAATCAATTTCAGAAGTTGGTAGAAATCTGACTTATTGTTTTGTTTCGCTAAAATAGCAATATTGAATCGATGTCACTAAGAGAGGCTGATGAAAATAGCCCTAACTCGAGATTACAAAAAGAATTGCTTTTTCTAGGTCTAGACACTAAAGAATTATTAAGATAGTAATATATATATATTGAAATAACATTTCACTAATTACTTACAACCAATAAATAAAGTTAATGTGCTTCAGGTCAAGAAAGTTCTGTTAAAAGTACTTTTCGGCTTTATAGCACCCACTCCCCTCTTCCATTGCCAGCGCGCGCGCGATACGTCCGGCATTCGTGTCTGTTAATGGCTCTAAAAGGCTCGAATTATCGTCGATGGGGGTCGGCGTTAGAGAGGCGCCCGATTGAACGATCTCGGGAACTTCTATTCTTTTTTCTGATTTATGTATATTGCGCGCCGCGCGCGAAATCTCGCCGGCGGAATTTACAAGAGAGCTGCACGCGCTATACGGGACCGTTGGCTTGATAACAATGACGATTTCGGGATTTACGACACTTTCTCGGCTTGATTTTCGTGTGCCACGTGTCCCGCTCGTCGTTTATAAGCTTGTTTAGCCGGCGCATTATTGTGGAATCGCGGATAACATGTTCGCGCTCTCGAGAAAACCTTGATTACGGAAATGCTGGGATTTGTAATTTATTGGTTGACTTTTCGTAACGGTGATTCTGTTATTTTCGTATTCTTTGTTCACATGTAGTTACTATCGATTCCTGAGAACTTGAATATCAGGTTTCAATCTTTAATTACAAAATATTGTTTACATGACAATTTGAACGAATTATAGTAATTGTTGCGTTCATTTTGTGTTTAAAAATGAATAAATTAATTTTATTTGCAAAAATGCTTATTTTTCTAAATATTAGCACATTATCCTGCATAACTTTAAATAAACCATGGTTTAAAAAAATCAAACATTTTGAAAAATATATGTTTTTACTATAATATAGTTGTGAAATAAATTTAGGCAACCAAAAACAAAAGGAAGAAAAGTTAGAAAAATTAGTATAATGTTGCCTTAATATAAATTCATCTAAAGAAATTGATTATATAATACAATTTCTACTTTTAATGCTTGTGATAATCATTTTCGTAGAATTTTATTTTACCACTTTAACTTCCAATTAATTTATCTATAAATGTTTTTTCTGAATTACCCTCGACTTTTTCTCCTCTTTTATATACATGTATAACCGAGTGTACTTCTTTATTTTACCTATCTAGTTTTGATGGTAAATTCAATCAGAATTCATTTCGTAAACTCAAATTGTTTCCTTCTATATGTAAAAGACAATCAACTTCTATTTTGGAAAATGTAAACTTTGATAGAAAAAAAGCCATTTATCCACCCACTAACCACATCGTATACGCTCAGTCATCAAAGCAAAGGATACATCCTCGCGTCGTGAAAAAGTCCCTTAAACATTTTAACGACGATTCCCAACGTTAAGCCTCAAGTATTCTTGTTTATGTACCCTTCCCATAGCCACCGACGACGACTGCGCGCGCGTGCACATGCTCGAGCGCGGAAGGAATCCCCAAAAGCAGCGCCCGTAAATTTTCCTGGCGTAAATCTCGCTCGCGGCTCGGAGGAAAAGAAGAAGAAGAGGAGGAGGAAGAAGAAGAAGAAGAAGGAAAAAAGAGTTCGACTCGCAGCGGCAGCTCGTGAGAAGCGATTCACTTTGATCCCACGATCGGCGGCGCCACCGGCGACCAGCCGTGCGCTGCGCAGCAACATGCACGCACGCACAAAGGGACACTACGTAGCGCAGCGGCTGCGCGCAGACGGAAGCAGCTCGTTCGCGCTTACGTTTCCAGATAAAAGCGCAGCGGGAAGCGCGAGTAAGTAGCGCTGTTTGTACGACGAAATCCGAAAAGAGCGTTATGGAAAGGGTACATATACGTGGGCTGGGCGAGGGAGACGCGCGGAAAAAGTCCCCGAGCGATTACAAAAATAGACGGGAGGCATGGGTCGCGATGGCTTGTCCTGACGTTTATAATGGCCCATATGCGCGTATTCGAGAGGAAAAAATATAGTAATTAAGGCTTTACGCATGGCATGATTTTATTTTCTGGAGATTTAGATCGTTTTCTTATTGGATGCTTTGCAGCAATAAAGTTGGCGGTTACACTTTTGTAATGAAACTTTAAAGGCATTTTATGTTTATAGTTAAGAAAATAGCAAATAATACTTTCTATTTTCGTATCCGTCAATGTAATTTTCTTACTAATTGTAACTGAAAAGTCTTTGTTGTCAGTTTTTGATAAATTCATCAGCAACTGGAACATGCATTTATTAAGATATTTTTATGAACTGTTTTTTATACAATATGTACATATAAATATAATTAGTTTAACAAATTTTGTAACCTGGTTAGTAGCAGAGATGGGCAAGTATTCAACCTCAACATGTTTTCGAATAATTTTTGCATTTTTTAATAGCTAGAAAAGTATTCGAAAAAAAGTATTCGACGAATACTTTTTAGGAATACTCAGTATTCGTAAAAAAGTATCTGACGAATACTTTTTTGAATACTTTTCTAACATTTGCCCATCTTTATTTAGTAGTAAGTCTTGGTGCAACGATTATGTGTCAATATCGTAGAAAAAACTTAGTGCAAATTAAAACTGAGAGAAATTTAAAAATCAGTGTAAGAATATTACCTGAACGACAGGATAATACAATAATAAGATAAAAAATATCTGTAAGATTTTGATATTAATGGTCAAATTTATGTGTACAGTAGAACGTCTCGGTACTGTAGCTACCTCCGGCACTGTAAAACTCGGTCATATTATTAACTTTTCCCAATACCTTTCCCATACCTTATAAAAATTTCTGTTAGATTTTTTCGGTTTGAACCTTTTTATAAAACATTTAAAGCCCCGCACATACATAGTCGGCCATAGAAAAATCACAGTGCCAAGATGTTCCAATCAGTCTCGATGTCGGACGTCATACGTATGAAAAAGTATACTATAATGAATATAATTAATTAAAAAGTTCTCAGTTTCACTGTCATCTCGCTTTAGTGTATAATATGACGCACGCTGTGCTCGTAGAAAATGTGCTATGCATCAAATGAAAGTCGTGAGCTTTTTATCATCATATTCTTCAACCGTATCCAAACTATAATTATAAAAGCTTCACTTTCGAGCAAGCTCTTCTCAATAAAGTTAGTCTAAACAAACCTCCGAAACCCTAAATCATTTCACACCAAATCCACGTGATTGCCACGTGAAACGATAACGCCAACTGTAACACATCTGTGAAGTGTAGATCTCGCGACCACTCCTCCTTTTATCTTATTTCACAGCGTCTTTTTAACAACCTCGTTCCGCACTCTGTTTTCTTTCCTTTTTCACTCCTTTTTTCTCTCTCTCTCTCTCTCTCATCCGAGCTTTACACGCTGCGTTCGCAGCAAAGGCGGATCGCGCCGAAAACTCAGTCGTGACTCACTGCAGAGTGGCGAGAGCGCGCGGGAAAAATGTCGCCGCGCGTGGTTAATTTTGAACCGCGAGAATGGAGCGTCGCGTAGGGCGCACGTGCGGTGCTGGCGAACAAGCGAAAGAGAAGAAGAACGAACGAGTGAAGTAGAAAGAAGAAAGAAGAAGGGAGAAAGTGGGGGAGGAGGACTGTGCGAATAGCACAGGAGAGCGATTAGGGCAATAGCTTCATTAGGGCGCCGAGAAGGCACAGTCAAGAGAGAGAGAAAGAGAGAGAGAGAGAGAGCCGAGCGAAGCGTACATAAATCTCGATGATTAGCCGCCGGGGAGTCGAGGCGTGGAGTCCTTCACGGTGCTCGTCTTCTGCCCTTCTCGTGTCCGCTTTCTCCCCCCTTTCTACTACTACATCTTCTTCTTCTTTTACTTCTACTTCTTATACCCTGACTGCTACTACTGTACTTCTACTACTAGCGTGTACGAGAGTTTGAACTATAAGATTCCGGCGTTGAAGGGTTGCGTGTGGAAGTGTGTTTGTTGTACGCATACACTGTATACAATTATGTTGACGTAAATTTACGGACTACGGATTTTAGTCTATAAATGTACAGACATGTATTCGTTAGTGACAAAAGTTATAATGTTAAAATTAATAATTTAATCAATTTCAAATGTATAGTTTTTTTGATTTTCATGACGCTCATAATAACGGTGGGTGGAAATTTTATTACTTTTAAAGAAAGAAATTAAACCAACCACCCTAAGGGTTCATTTGCACCCCCTAAAGAGTTTGATTCCATTTTTTCTGCAAGAGTAGGTAGATAGACAATTATAACTTTTCTTATACGTATATACGGGCATTAATTACTGTCCTTACCAAATTACCGGATTGCAATTCCGATCTCCACCACTGAAAAATCCGGAAAAAACATGTTCTTTAAATGCCCCCGAAAATTTTGAACCAACGGGGTTCCGAACCCACGCCTCGTGAGTGTCCGCAGTCTTGTTAAGAGGTACTCTTTGACACTTGAGCCATCGACCGCCCCAATTAATTGGGAAAAAATAAAGAATAAATAATTATATATTATGATCAAAATTGGGGTGTAGGTACTTATGTTATACCGCCATTGCATTGCAAACATATTTTATGAGTGTAATTTTAAAATAACATTAATAAAAACATTATTAAACATAACAACGAAACTTTCTTCTTTAAATCAAATATAAACTGCTGATTGGACCTTTTTTTGTTAAATTTGAAGTTATGAATTTGTATACAGGCACATTTTATATTCCACAAGATGTTCCACCAGAAAAAAATTTGATATAGAACTTCATTGTACAAAAAGCCGATATGTGGACAACTTCATATAAAGAATAAAATTTAAGTTTTAATTTACGTTTATTTCATTGCTTCTCAAATGTAAATACCTATATATAACTAGAAAGATTAGGGCGTGCTGCGTACACAGCGGTTATCTCCACCGACATTCCATACACATATAACAACAACCACAATCCATCCCATCGAGATTTCAATTTTATAATTCGAAAATTTAATATCTGGCGTTAGATTTAAGGGATGATATTAAATCTCTCTTATTAAAAAAATAATTGTAATCGCGATTATGGCATTTTTTTAGTTTTCTTAATGAATTAATTTATTAACAAAATAGTTCAATATTTTAGAAATCGTTTAAAGCAATATTCAGATGATACGTGAGTAAATACCCATCGTTCCCTAGCTATTTTGGGAAAGTATGTTAACTTTTCAGCTTCTAATTTATGAAACATTAAATCTAAATTAGGTTTCGTGGATAAAAGAGTTAATGTCCTTTGAATAGGACGTGGTGAAGATTGGGTAAAGGGTAAAGCATGAAAAAACGAATCATCAAAACGTTGCAAATAAATAAAATAATTAAGTAATTATTATTCGTTTCATTGACTCATTCATATATAATTATTAATTATTAATATATATGTGTGTGTGTATATACAAGCAAATCAAATTTATCAATTCAAATGTCCTAAATATTACACAGATTGACTAAACTAGACATAAATGACTTTCACATCCTCTTGAAGTACGCCCAGTCGCTTCGACGCGCAAAGTAAAGTCAAGCAAGCAAGGAAGCAGGCAGACAGCTAGGCAAGCAACCTGAGAGTACTACGTATAGCAAACCTGAAAGGAGGACGACTTGAACTCGCGACTAATTAACTAACGCGGGCTTGCGAGTGCATTGCCAAGGCGAGGTGAGCTTTTCAGGTTGGATCATTCTTCACCTGACGCCCGCACGGGCTCCGCTCTTGGTTCATAAAGCTCTTCTCCTCGTTACTCCCTACTCTCTCTCTCTCTCTCTCTCTCGCTCTCTCTCGCTCTCTCTCGCTCTACGTACGTTCGAAAGGCCCGGCTCAGCCAGCGCAGGAATTTCCTTTGACGCGTTCAGTTGTGCGGCTTGCTGAATTTTCCCCGCGACGCGGTGCTCGCTCGCTTGCTCCGACAGGTAATAGTGCATTCCCTAAGGAGTGAAATTTCCTTCACGGTTATTAAAGCATCGAGTATTAATGCATCCCATTGAAACTTGCAGCGCGGGCGCTGCATAATTAATTTCCGTCTGCCTCCGAGGGAGATTTACGGGCCCCGAAGCCGAAGCGTCGCGCCGGGTCGCGCACGCGCGCGTGCCTCCAAAGCCGTGCAGCCCGACTCCGAGCCTTTGGGTTAGCGGTTGGCCTATTTTTTTCTTTGCTCTTCTTGAGGGCTGATTAAATTTATAAGGATTCAGATCGACCGCTTTATGAGCGCGTTAGCAGCTGTTTCGTACTTTGTGTTGGGTCAATTATATCAGCTAAATTGCTGAAGGGTAAAAGCAGATTCTACATAATAATAATATTAACGAGTAAAGAAGAACAGTAATTATAAACATTGTAATTTCAAAGAAGTTATAATTAGTTTTTTATTTTATCATTTGAGTGAACAGTATAAAATGTGGTATTGCTTTTTAGTTTTCTACATTTAAATAGGACATTGTAAAAATCCAATGCCAGTGCATTGGCTCATTTCTCAAATTTAATTAATTTTACCAGTATGAAACAAAAAATAAAGCGTTGAAAAAAGGATTTGGTTTAACGACAGTGTATTTTTGGTTTATTTATCTGAGCATTATTACGTGAAATAAAAACCATCAAGTAAAGTGCTAGTCCCCTTATTGTATTCAGCCCTTCGTTTGTTGAAACAGAACAGGTAATAATAAAATTATAAACCCTGAAAACTTCGCCAGATATTATATGTATTATTTAAAGAATGTATACAAGCGGTTCATTGCCATAAAGCTTGCATTCTCTTTACGGAGGTTTGAACCCAAATTCAAAACGAACAGAATATGTTAATCTGTTTCGGAGATATTTGATATCAAAACTACAAGAGTTCTTATGGAGAGAAATAGGTCTTCATTAAAAATACTTACGTATTAATCCATATCTCAATTCAAAACAGAGAAAAATCTATAAAATTTTTAGACATTTTAGTTAAAATCTTCAAGAAGGCATATGCAAAGTTTTAGTACGATTAGGAAGACAATATTTAAGTTTCATTAATTAATTAATTAATTTATTTTTATATTTAACTTTAAAAAAAGTAGCTTAAAAAACTTGTTGTTGGGCCTAAACCTCCTTAAGGATAGAAAGGTACTATAAAAGTTATTCTACTAAAGCTCGAAATTTCCATTTTTGTACATACCTAGAACACGAATTTTATTTAATGTTTCGACGATATTATTAAATATGGTTAATAAACTTTAGGCAATGTGTAAATTATGTAAAATATGAACTGTCCTTCTTCTTAATATTCTTATCAGCGATTCTTTGTGAATATTATGATAAAATATTCAGATACCTTCATGTTGAATCTGAGCTACAGTCTATAGAAGGGTCGCCAAACGAGTTATTGGATTTTGAGCGAGCAGTTTAAAATTCATAGAATTTTCGCCTGTGACACTGTCATTGTAATGAAAAGTCTACTTAAAGCATCGATGTAGCCACTTTCACGACATGATCGAGTATGGCAAAACAGAAGCAATTATTTTTTCACCACACTGCGCGTAAAGTGCTGACTGTGCGCCCTCTCAGCAGGCCGTACAGTACCGCATGGACTGCCTAGGGAATAAAGTGACTTGCGCATGCGCGATGCGCCTTTTTCCGCTCTCGACTGCGTCTCGAGCGGTAAAACAGCGCGTCGCGCGTACACAAGTCACTTTACTTCTAGGCAGAGCATGGGGTACTGTACGGCCTGCTGAGATGCGTACAGTCATTTCTTTACGGGGGTGTGGTGAAAAGTAGTATACGCACCTCTGGAGTACAGTAGGCAAGCATGCACTGTGTGAAATGCCGACCTCGCTTCGCTCGGTCGGCAACGTCACACAGTGCGTACATTGCCCACTTTACTCCCTTGATGCATAATGTACTATTAATATCGAATTTTAACGAAAAAGGAATCGATCAATTTCTAATAAACTTTCTTTCACTGTCAACGCGGATATAGGACATAACATTTTTAATATTTCTTTCTAAGTCATTATGACATTGTCATTTTAGTTACTAAATACAAATTTTTGATATTATTAATTTTGATAACTATATTCGTTTATTCACTACTTTCAAGCTTGTGTGTAAAAGGCACATCTTTATGTAATTTTCGGCTTGATCATTATTCACGCAACATATGGCCCGATAAAAGGGTACCAGTAATGAACTACAAATTCCGCATAACATTTCAAGTGCTATCTTTATCGCTTTAGCAGTAAAAGCGATTTTTTCACCAAATCCCCTTTCGAATCAACTCCCTCCCCTCCCCGAATCCCCGCCCTACATCCTTGCCCCGTAAAGAGAAGCACGAATTTTTCAGCGTCCGGACAGAAGGTCGTCCTTGGCGGAGCCAATTTTTCACCCTCCGCAATCTGAATGCCCGAGCAATAGACAGACCCGATAACGACAGTTCCACCCCCTTCTGTCGAACTCTTTTATGCGCATCTTATTCCCGGGATTTTCGGCCTCTCCACACGAACGACCGACGCTCGAATCCACACGGGTCATTGCGAAAGCGCCTTTTTCTCTCTCTCTCTCTCACATGCAGTGCGGAATTCCAGGACGGGATGTAGGGCGTTTCGCGGTTTAAATTTCATAAAGTCCCCGGTGTTGTGGCCAATGTCGTCGCTACGGTGGCACGGTGCGGCGAGGCTCGCTCGGAGACGTCATTGGTAATGCATGGCTTGTTGTGATCGCCTCCCATAACGCATCAATCTCTCGTCCTCGGGAGATCCCCCAAAGGGGATTCGAAGGGGTGGGGGGAGAGGGGAAGGGTGTTGCTTGCGTATGCGACTATATAGGTGTCCTGTCCAAAGCTCGCTCGCACTCATCCGTCACTCGTCGCTGCACGTTCGCGCGCCTAGCGTCATTGTTGCGGATGGCACTACTGATTCTTTCTTCCTTTGTTACTTCCTTTGTCTCGCTTTTTTTAACGATGCTGCGCTCCTTTAGCACGTTGTTGGAATCTTCATAATCTTTCCACTAGCAAATTTCGTTGGGTTGCATAGCACTATGGCTAACTAGATGAGCATCAATTAATTATGATCAATATTTTTAATTTTTAATAATATACTTTTTTGTATTACAAATTAGAAAATAATAAACGTACTTAATAATTTTGTAAGATAACACCCCAGAATAATTGTATCGCATTACTATAGCAGGACTATGGCAACTCAAATTTTAGTTAACTTTGAATGGAGCAAAAAATAACTCGTAAGAAAATGCAAATTTTACCTTAAAAGTTAGTAACGATAAATTGAATATCAATAATGTAATAATCAAATTCAAGTAGAAGCATTTTAGTTCATGATAATAGTTTGTACATTAGTCAGTTTATCAAGCAACCAGAATGTAATTTAAATATTACAAATTTTAGCACAGATAAATTATGACGCATGTAAAATTATTATCCAGTCTTCTATTTTCCAGAACATTACACACACGACTTTATTCGATGTCAGAACTGAATTACGCCTCAAGTGCGAGTTGATTTTAATGTTACGATCTACATCTGTTGCACATCTGCAAGCGATCGTTGTACAAGAAACACTGCAAGTCAATCAATTAATCTTCTTCTGCGTAATAGTCGTTTGCACGCTGCATTCGACGTAGGTGTTCAAGTATCCGCACGATTCCCGCCCTCCGGAGAACAACGCGCATTGTATGCTAACGCCTTCCCCGAACGTTATACCTCTACGATGCCTCGCATTTGTTTGCACGAAACGTGCGGGCGGGAGTTGAGCTCGTCGAAGACGTTGGCCCGGTAGCTTCCTTTTTTCGTGCTGGCTCATATATGTACATCGTAGAAGAGGAAAAGAGGGATGAACATTTATTCAATGATCATGTAAATTTTCTGGAGCCCCGAGTTTTGGGATTTTCACGATTAATGTTGCAAGATAATGACAGGTGATGATGTGCTGAAATTTTGAAAAGTCTGTATATAACCCTGGTAGAAATCTAAGCTGGTTTCTAGCCAGATATTAGCTAGATTTTCTAAATCTGCTTTAATTCTTGTTAAGAAATTAGCTAGAAATCAGTTAAAAACGACATGCTTTTTAGCTAATTTCTAGCTAAATTCTGCTTAATATTCTAGTTAATATAATATTGATAAACTAAGTAATTTATGTATTAATTAATAATGGAAATAATAACAGTTTTATAATAATCAAAGTAATACGCAATTCTAATCATACTACATTAAGTATTGTACTAAATTAAAGTTAAAAATGTACCTTAAATGTCTAGTAGTAATGGAGGTTAGGTTATTTGTTTACATAACGACGCGTGCATTTAAAAAGTATTATTTACACAAAAAGTACCAAAGCCCCGAGTAAAATTTAAGTGACTTTCTTAAAGAAATTTATCTTATAAATAATAGAATGCATGTAGTCATATAATTATTGTTATTTTAAAAATAACAATAAAAACAGAATAATGTAAGTTATGACGAAATTTGGAGAATTGATAAACAAATATTTGTTGTTCTACAATGAAGTATTATTACAAAATTTTATTTTCGACATCATTCACAAAATTTTTGTTGACGAAGTTATGATTGACTAATTTTTGGAAAGGAAATTATTAGTTATCAAATACTTTTAGTATTGCATATACATATTTCTATAATCTCACAAGTTGTAATTTGTTGATAAAAATATTTATTTTGGCAACATACTATATTGAACATTCAATAAAGTATAATAATGTATATTTTTAAAAACTAATACCTTTTCAAAACAAAATATAAATAGGTTAGATTTGCAAACAAAATACGTTCTTGCTTAAAGCATAATCTTAAGCAGATTCTAGCCAAATATTAGCTATAATTTGACTTATCAATAGCTTATTAATTTGGCTAATAATTAATAAGCTAACCTACTACTGAAATCTTAGCAGAAATATTAATTTTTCTATTTTCGGAAAATAGCCAATTTTTACCCCGTAAATGCCTGGGCAGTCGCATACGTCCGCTCTCGGGAATTGTATTCTAGGTATTTTTTATGCGGCTTTAAAGAGTTAAGAGGATTTTCAGTAGATTAAAAGACATGGGTCGCTGACGGGATTGATTTCAATCCTCTGGAATATCTAAAAAATAACTAAAAAATAGATTTAGAATTGTATGATTATGGCTGTAGTATTATACGATAAAAAGTACAGAAAATATTGCTTTCTGGAATAGAAAGCTTGTTTTTCACGTAACTAATGTTGAATAGTGGAAAAATATCAACCAATTTACTTAATCTTACTAGTTAAGATAGTCATTCATTTATAGAATAACATATTACTATTTCAGACTGATCGACTAAATATGTTTTCCAATCCTGCCGCACAAATAAAGCTGTTTCGAGAAGAACGCGTACTAAACGTATTTAAAGTTTTTACGTTACGTATAATGAGCAAACCCTTAAAATCGTCGTTCTTCAAACATAAAAAATTTTGATAATATTTTGACCTATTGTACTCGATTACTGGTCAAAGCACATAATTGCCCTTTACAGGAGTTGTATTCTACATCGGTATACATCATTCTAGCTCGGTTTAGACATCGAAAATCAATTTATAACTTTGAAAACACATTCTCCACATGAATAACTATTGATATAGGCAATAAAAGAAAAAGCATTTTTTTGAAACGGAGAAAAAAGAATGTACCCTAAAGTGACATACACGGAAAAAACAATAAGTACATAGAATCTATTAATTTGCACGTTGATTCAATCTAACATAAAAGTCTGTTATAGCTTTATACATTTCTATTTATTCAACAAGGAGATTTGGCTTTAAAATAGAGATTGTCCTTTGTTAGGTAATACTATTTTAGCGTGCCTGGAACAGTGACTTCAGTATTTTATTTTGGTGCATGTACTTTTAGAGATGTGCTCTAATAATCCATAGTTGTATATATATTTTAAATTCTGAAATATCATCTGAAATATCCCAATGTTGCATGTGATTGTTATTTATTTAATGTTTAACTTTAAATCGACTTTTAAATAATACAAGGAACACGGGCTTCGGCGAAATAAAATTCTCCCGCGATAAAATTCCATTGTACTCGTCGCATTGAAACTTCAGCTCCAGCAAAAGAAATAAACGTTTGACGACTAGCGCCCCGACGACCTTTGTTCGCCCTATCCCGAAAGTATCACCCGTTACAAAGGCTGCTCGCTAGCTTTGCGCTCGGCTCTGCACCGTCAACTTTGCTCCGCGGCAATAAAGTGGCTTAAAACGCCCCCCCCCCCCCCGCCCCTCCCCGACCACAGAAACATACAGCGGTCAAAAACCATTTTCCCTTTTTATCCCCCTCGATTTCACCCAATCCCTACCCTTGGCGCGCATGCAAATCCTGTAAGATCTGGGTTATTTGGTCATCGAGATGACTACGTCGAGTAGCAGCAGCAGCGTATCAACCCACACGCCATAGGGGGAGGACCGCTGCACATATATCGACGAGAGAGCAAGGGCACGTATGTATATCCGTGTAATGCATTCGATCCCCAAATGTATGCGCATGTATGTGTATATATTGACCAGCGTGGTCGCACCCTCGCACAAAGGCGAGCCAGACGGACAGACCCACCACTCGCGCACGTGTATATATATACGTATGTGTGTATACGGCTTTTCCGGTGCATCGAGCAGCGGAACGTCACGAACTTTATCCCTGCCCATCAGAGAGATGTATATAGTGTAGGGCCAGGCAAATTCAGCAGCGGCAGCATGAAAAGCCAGCATGAAGCAGAAGCAGCGGCGCTTGAATCGAGATGTATGCTGATCCGCGAATATAGGACCAATATTTGGCTACCGAGCGTTCGGAAGTGTACGGCGCCGCGTGCGTCTAAATTCTCCATTTTCTTAAGATATAGTTGTAGTGTTAAAAATCAGATTTAAAGTTAATTTCGTTGTAAATTACCATGTACTTCAGACTATAAATTTATTATACTACAATGTTGCATGAAACATATAACACAAATATCATGGGGAACTTTTGGAAAGATACAGAAATCGAATATGACGTACGGTTTTGAATGGGATTGTAACGCTATATAGATATTTTAGACTTTTGATGGTTATATTCTTAAATAGCTAGCTATTGTTGTTCTCATTCTGCATAATATAAAAGTTATTTTGTGTTACACAACAGTTTTTTAGAAAAGACCTAAGAGATAAATATTGAATTCCAAAGATGAATATCTCAGCTTTGCAAAGGAACAAGGGACAGTCAAAATTTGAGAAAATTTTATACGAATGTTAAATTGCACTACAATACCGTTTCAACAGAATCTAAAGGTCGAGCAGGAGAGAGAAAAAGGGAAAGAGAGAGAGAGAGAGAGAGAGAGAGAGAGAGAGAGATAACGGAGAAGTTGGTCTGTACGAACGAGTCGGTTTATCCTTGGAAACTACTATCGGACTGCTTGCCCCTCCCCCCCCCCCCCATCGCGTCGTCTCACCCCTTGATCTGCATAACCGTGTTTACATGCGCTTGCCCCGCGCCATTTACATGTCGGCCATGTTGATCCCTCCGTGCGCGCGCGGATCAAGTCCATCCGGTCATTCGAACGACTTGAGCTTCCAAATGGTCAGTCTACCGAAAATCCCGTATATATATATATATATATATATATATATATATATATATATACACGTATCTCGCCCAGTCCCTTTTGCTTCCTATACTGCATTGCGCGTCCCTTCGCAAGGGCGCGATCCTCGCTCGACTCGGCGCTTGGAATTTTAAATTAGCGCGCGCTCGCGCTCGATTTCTGCGTATAGTACACAACTCGCAGAGAAGGTATATAAGGGACTGTGGTATACGGTATACCACGCATAAACCCCTGGCTGTCTGTTTCTCTGGAGCGCGGCAAACGAGTACTCGGCCGTTTCTCCGCGGATTCGCGCGCAAAGCTTGAAGGGAGTCGAATCGGAGCCCCGAGGGGAAGTGCCCGGGAGACGATATTAGAGGTGGAGAGAAGGATTGTTTAGGATTTCTTTTTCCCGATGAATCATAATAAGCGTCTTGTGAGAGGGCGACGCGAAATAATTTGGATTCCGCTTTGTTATTCATGGATTACCGCGCTGCTGCGGGTGATGAAATTTCTCGTCGTTTCTTTTCTTTTTCTTGCGGGTGCGCGGAGGTGATGAGCGCGGGATTTTTAAAACTAATTTATCGATGCTTTAAATTCTGGGTGTATTATTAAATGAGGTGATTGATAGTACGAAGATGCTGAACAGAGGATTTCGTTGATTTAACACGGTTTCATCAGCTTTTTTTTATACCGTGTTTGTGGTAACTAACTTTTACATTAGTTTAATAAAGCATGGTTACTCGTTATAGTGTCAGTCTTTTGTTTGATAAAATTTTAATAACACTTTCCTAATATTAAAGTTTACAAGTTTTAATATAAAATTATTAAATAGTAATTAAAAACTCAGATCAACTTAAAGGTGTATTTCTATATATGAATGCAGTTTTCCAAAAATCTGTTATATTTAATTTAACTATCTATATAGAAACAAGAAGCGCGAGTATCAGAAAAATGAAATTAGAAAAATAGAAACTAATAGTAGGGAAAATAACCCGCGCGAGATGTACAAAGGAATAAACGCTATTAGGAAGGGTTTTCAGAGTAGATCGCAGTTAATGAAGGATAAGGACGGGAACCTCGTGACAAGCGAAAATGAACTATTGAAATTATGGAAAGATTATTTCGATAAGTTATTAAACGTGCATGAAAACTCCGAGGAAATGGGAGACGAAATCCACACTGCTGAACTCCATATGGACGAAACGACCTACAAAGAAGTAGAGGCCGCGATCAAAAAGCTAAAAAACAATAAGGCCGCAGGAAACGATTCTATACCAGCTGAACTACTTAAATATGGAGGCACCGCGCTTACATCTAAAATTTTTTATCTAGTATGTGCTATTTGGAGAAATGAAACAATACCAGAAAATTGGAAAGAATCCATCATCATACCGATCTTCAAAACGGGAGATAAAACAGACTGCAATAACTACCGGGGAATCTCACTTTTAGCTACCTGCTACAAAGTTCTGTCAAACGTAATACAGGCCAGACTCACACCATTCGCGGAAGATATAATAGGAGATTATCAGTGTGGATTCCGGCGCAACAGGTCAACGAGCGATCAAATGTTTACCATAAGACAATTATTAGAGAAAAAGTGGGAATATTGCGAAACTATACACCAGCTATTTGTGGACTTTAAGAAAGCGTACGACTCTGTCAAACGAAGCAAAATGTATGAAATCCTAGTGCTCCTTGGCGTACCAAAAAAACTCGTAAAATTAATTCAAATATGTCTGAACGGAAGCACTGGAAAGGTCCGAGTAGGCGGTAATGTATCCGAATCGTTCATGATACGCGACGGTTTGAAGCAAGGTGACGGGCTTTCAACGGTACTCTTTAACCTGACGCTAGAGCATGTTGTTAGAAAAATGCAGGCTAGCGAGCTAGGCGCAACACTCAACGGAACAACGCAAATTTTAGGCTATGCGGATGACTTGGATATAGTGGGAGATAATGGTGAAACGGTGGCGAGAAATGCGGAAATCCTTATAAATGCGGCTAAAAACACGGGGCTAGAAGTGAGCGAATCGAAAACGAAATATATGATCATGGAGAAACTGGGCATTCGTGAAGCAGAGGGGGATCTCAGAGTCGGAAATTTCACTTTTGAAAAGGTTAGAGAATTCAGATATTTAGGTACAACTATAAATGATCGAAACGAAATTAAAGCCGAGATTAATAAGAGACTTCATTCGGGTAATGCCTGCTTCTACGCTGTGAACAGATTACTTAAGTCAAAGCTACTGTCGAAAAATGTCAAAATAAGGATATATAGGACTATAATAATGCCGGTAATCTTGTATGGGTGCGAAACCTGGGCGCTCACTAAAGCGGAAGAAAATCGTTTTAGGGTATTTGAAAATAAGGTTCTGCGAAAAATATACGGGCCAAAGAAAGATGAGGAAACTGGGGAGTGGAGGAAACTGCACAATGACGAGCTACATAATTTGTACGCGTCACCAAATATTAACAGAATAATAAAATCACGGAGACTAAGATGGGCAGGGCACGTGGCAAGAATGGGCGATGATCGTACAGCAGCGCGCATAATGAAAGGAAAACCGAAAGCAACGCGACCTCTTGGTAGACCTAGACGCAGATGGGAGGATAACGTAAAATCAGACATAACTGAAATTGGGCGGGAAGGCGCGAAATGGATGGGGTTGGCACAAAATAGGGAAACGTGGAAGGCTTGCGTAGATGAGGCGATGAACTTTCGAGTTCGAAATGCCATTTAAAAAAAAAAAAAAAATATAGCTTTTTCAAAGAGAGAGCTTTTATATTTTTTGAATAAAACTGTTCATACAATTAGAAAAATTTATTTGAGCGTACCTACATAGATACATGTATAAAATTGCACAATAAATCCCCCTTAAGATTCATTAAACATTTTAAAATCTTTTTACAAAAAAAATATAAACAATCTAGAACAATAATTATTTAATAAAAATAATTAAAATAATAAACATTAATGGCTTTATATAATTTATAATTTAAGAAATTCATTGATAAAGCAATACCTTTTATTTTATATTTATTTAAGAAAATCATGGTATTTTCAAGAGCAACTATCTCTATTATTTAAAAAATAAATACTTCTCGTACATCTCTTAACAAACTTTTAAAATTCAGCGAACCAAACTTTTGTAAACTCCATGAAAATTTAAAATTTTAACGTGTATCCGAGTTTTATCAACTTCAATACCATTCGACCGCTCTGTATTATTCAAAGCGCTGCAACGTTTAGAGGCCGAAGCGTTAGCGCCGCGCAGAGCGTGTACGTGCATGCATACGCGAGTTATATACGCTCCAATTATTTTGAAAGCTTTTAAAGTAAATTTGCCTTACTTTATGAAAGTCCACGAAATCTCCCAACGGCGTAAAATTGAAACGAATATCCGCTCGAGCATTGGTAACTATGTTCCAGTCGTAGCCTCAGATTAGACATGGATAAGTTTCTGTGCAGTGATGCTTATTAAAGAGGGCTTAAAAAGGTAATGATGGAAACTTTGAGAGACAAGAAAAAGTAAAGAAAAGAGTAGTAGGAAAAAGATAAAAATTATAGTACAAAGACAGTGAAAAAGGAAAAATTAACACTAAGGGTTCAGAATTGAAATAAGTAGCCTATACTTGAAATAAAAGGAAAATCACAATTTAAGTTCACTGCAGAATATTACGAGTTATTATTATTAAATTTTTCTAAAGAGAATTTTTATACATTTATATGAGTACATAATATCTAATGTAATTTGATAACATTTTTTTTGTAGAATGCATATTATCATTATTTAAAAGTGTTCTTGCGATGAAGTTTTTTTACGTATCTGGATGAATCTTGCAGGAGACATTCGTAAATGTATTTGGATGAGAAGTTAGCTTAGATAATTGCAAAATTCACGCATAATTAATATTTGTATACGAAACAAAGGTTAAATTAGCTCTTCTCGTCTTTTTTTATCATCATTGGGGTAATTTATTTTAGAGTTAATACACGCATAGTCATTATCACAAGAAGAGGTACCTTTTTCACTAAAATAACGTGTATTTGGAGTAATATAGCTTATATCTCAAATACGAGGGCCAGCTATTGGCATAAACTACAGGTCCTAGGTATTAGAAAACATCTCCGAAAACTTTATCTATCCACTTCCCAAAGGTATTCACTCTCCTTGTTAATAAAGAAAATCACTTAATTTTACCGGTATCACAAAGTTTTTAACGTCACTTTGTCAAAAGAAATATTGATAAAGGTAATTTTATTTATTAAAGAGTATCCTACATCTTTCTATTAATCTCCGTAATAGTGAATATTTCCTGTTGCAACGCTGTTACCCTAAGCGGGTCCTGGGCGTAGTCGTCCAGAACGGACGTGTGGGTGCCTATCACCACTACACAGCGCGTCCTGAGGTTGCGGATAGAGAAACGACCACTGAGAAAGAGGTTAGCTGCGAATAAATTAAATAAGCAGTTGCGGACAGCCGACAGGCGTGGGTGTGATGAGCCCGCACTGGCGAACGCATTCATCTAGAAACACTACGCAAGCACCAAAACAACTACAAACACTATACAAAATCTCCTATCTTACTTTCTTCTTCTACCTTACTCTGTAATCTATCTCTTTTACCACACATTTTAAACAAAAAATGTGCCAAAAATCCTGCTGTCGTGGAGGATGCGGGAGCGACGACAACTGCCCTGAGAAGGGATGTGTAGAATAATTCGCCACCTGGTCTTACACGGCAACGAAGCCAGCGAAGGCACGCTGCCTTGCAGGGGGGCGTTAGGATATGAGAATGAAACCGAGTGTGTCTGACGACGATTTGACTATGTCCTCGTCGAAGTCGGAAAGCTCTCATACTTAGTTCTATGGAGGTATGAGGGTTATCACTCCTAGACGGATGGACTCACCTGCGATCGGAACAGGATCCAAAACGCGTGGGTTTAACTTACTATCATGGCTCAAAGAAAAGAAAACAAAACCAAACAAAAACCAAAAGGAACTTAAGGATGGGAACCTGGAATGTACGCAGTCTACACAGAGCGGGCGCGTTCCGGGAAATCATAAATGAAACTAAGAGGTACAATTTAGATTTGGTAGCAATACAAGAAACCCGATGGAAAGATAACGCGATGCTAGGATCCGGTAACTTCACCTTTCTATGAATGACCGACTCTCGTATATCATCATCGAAGGAGCGTGGTACAATTACGTGGTTATTAACGTCCACTGTCCTACGGAGGACAAAGAGGAAGAAGTCAAAGATCTTTATTATGAAACTTTAGAGCAATTAATCGACCAATTCGCGTCTTACGACACCAAAATAGTATAGTAATAGGCAGAGAGGAAATGTTTAGGCCCACTATAGGCAAAGAAAGTCTGCACGAAACCAGCAACGATAACGGTATTAGGGTCATAAATTTCGCGGACGCAAAAGATCTTATAGTCAAGACCACGTGCTTCAAGTACAAGGATATACACAAGGCAACGTGAAAATCGCCGGACGGGGCCACGCACAATCAAATCGATCATTTTCTTATTGATAAGTAAATTAAGAGCCAGATTAGTATCCGGTCAAAATAGTAAGCGAGCGAACAAAGTAGAAACCTTTGATATTGGAAAACTACGAAGCGGGGTAGAGCGAATCAAGTACCAAGTAGAAGTAAGCAACCGATATCAGGTGCTCGAGGAAACGCATGTACAGAGGGGAGTAGATGACGATCCGAACAGGTTATGGGGAGCTATCGAAAAACCTATAAAAGGGGCCGCGAACAAAGTACTGGGTAAGAAAAAAACGCCGAAGAGCAAACCATGGTTTGACGAAGAGTGCGAACTCTGGTTTGAAAGGCGCAAGAAGGCTAAATTAGATAGCGTATACAATGTAAGCGGTAGGTCCGTAGAAGAATACTATGAAATAAGAAAGCAAGTGGGTGTGATTTACAGAAACAAGAAGTGCGAGTATCAGAAAAATGAAATTAGAAAAATAGAAACTAATAGTAAGGAAAATAATCTGCGCGAGATGTACAAAGGAATAAACGCTATTAGGAAGGGTTTTCAGAGTAGATCGCAGTTAATGAAAGATAAGGACGGGAACCTTGTGACAAGCAAAAATGAACTATTGAAATTATGGAAATACTATTTCGATAAGTTATTAAACGTGCATGAAAACTCCGATGAAATGGGAGACGAAATCCACACTGCAGAACTCCATATGGACGAACCAACCTACAAAGAAGTAGAGGCTGCGATCAAAAAGCTAAAAAACAATAAGGCCGCAGGAAACGATTCTATACCAGCTGAACTACTTAAATATGGGGGCACCGCGCTTACATCTAAAATTTTTGATCTAGTATGTGCTATTTGGAGAAATGAAACAATACCAGAAAATTGGAAAGAATCCATCATCATACCGATCTTTAAAAAGGGAGATAAAACAGACTGCAATAACTACCGGGGAATCTCACTTTTAGCTACCTGCTAAAAAGTTCTGTCAAACGTAATACAGACCAGACCCACACCATTCGCGGAAGATATAATAGGAGATTATCAATGTGTATTCCGGCGCAACAGGTCGACGAGCGATCAAATGTTTACCATAAGACAATTATTAGAGAAAAAGTGGGAATATTCCGAAACTATACACCAGCTATTTGTGGACTTTAAGAAAGCGTACGACTCTGTCAAACGAAGCAAAATGTATCAAATCCTAGTGCTCCTTGGCGTACCAAAAAAACTCGTAAAATTAATTCAAATATGTCTCGACGGAAGCACTGGAAAGGTCCGAGTAGGCGGTAATGTATCCGAATCGTTCATGATACGCGACGGTTTGAAGCAAGGTGATGGGCTTTCAACGGTACTCTTTAACTTGACGCTAGAGTATGTTGTTAGAAAAATGCAGGCTAGCGAGCTAGACGCAACACTCAACGGAACAACGCAGATTTTAGGCTACGCGGATGACTTGGATATAGTGGGAGATAATGGTGAAACGGTGACGAGAAACGCGGAAATCCTTATAAATGCGGCTAAAGACACGGGGTTAGAAGTTAGCGAATTGAAAACGAAATATATGATCATCGATAAACTGGGCATTCGCGAAGGAGAGGGGGATCTCAGAGTCGAAAATTTCACTTTTGAAAAGGCTAGAGAATTCAGATATTTAGGTACAACTATAAATGATCGAAACGAAATTAAAGCCGAGATTAATAAGAGACTTCATTCGGGTAATGCCTGCTTCTACGCTGTGAATAGATTACTTAAGTCAAAGCTACTGTCGAAAAATGTCAAAATAAGGATATATAGGACTATAATAATGCTGGTAATTTTGTACGGGTGCGAAACCTGGGTGCTCACTAAAGCGGAAGAAAATCGTTTTAGGGTATTTGAAAATAAGGTACTGCAGAAAATATACGGGCCAAAGAAAGATGAGAAAACTGGGGAGTGGAGGAAACTGCACAATGACGAGCTACATAGTTTGTACGCGTCACCAAATATTAACAGAATTATAAAATCACGGAGACTAAGATGGGCAGGGTACGTGGCAAGAATGGGCGATGATCGTACGGCAGCGCGCATAATGAAAGGAAAACTGAAAGCAACGCGACCTCTAGGTAGACCTAGACGCAGATGGGAGGATAACGTTTACGTTTAAAAGCAGACGTAACTGAAATTGGGCGGGAGGGCGCGAAATGGATGGGGTTGGCACAAAATAGGGAAACGTGGAAGGCTTGCGTAGATGAGGCAATAAACTTTATAGTTCAAAATAACACTTAAGAAAAAAAAAATAGTGAATATTTCTCTGCTAGAAATATATTTCGAGAGATTTTTAGAGACAATTCTTATTCTACTGGATCCTAAAAAAATCTATTTTACAGATAAAATCAAATTTAAAAATTGCTCCGCAACATCTACAACCGCTTCATCGTAGATTATAACTGTGTATAAAGCCACCACAGAAAAAGTTGCACTCGTAAAGAAATGATTTTTCCTCTGCACCGAGAGCGAAACGCAGGCTCAATCCAAGGCTATATATATATATATATATATATACATCTGCCATAAAGGCGTTTACGTGCGTGCCAGCTATCGAAGTGGTATGTTAATGCGCGAGGAAGGATACGGCCTATATGCAGCCAGGGGGGCTCTCGCTCGACGGACACTGACGTATTATAAGCAGCCTCGCACGCGCGCACTGCCACTCCTCGGACCTTCTCCCCTGATGCGTGTGCAAATCCTTAAAATCCCGCTTGTCCGCGGATCCTTCGTCAAGTGAGCGCGGAAGCGGGGACGAAGGTCTCTCAGCGCGTTTATGCATACCGCGGGCCAAGGCCGCACAAAGGTTGTCGGGGATTTTCCTCGGACTCGTGTATCACGCCTTTGGCGCGCCGGAGTGACGTCGAGATGGACCACTCGTGCTTTTTCGTGCACTGATTTTATGGTGTAGCTGGTGGATGGGGTAAGCTTGAATATTTAACGCTGGGGCGAGGTTTCTTGCCGAGGGTATCGCTTGATAGCGTCTTTTCTTTATACCGGAGAGCTGGCAGTTTGATGTGGATTTTGCGTGTTTTGGAATTATTCATACAATATAAGTATGAGGCATTGAAAATAGAATACTTGAGGATGGGTATGTATTCAAAAGGTGATTCTTGACTATTATTATTATCATTAATTCATTTGTGTTAATCATTATACGAGGATCATAAAATGTTGTCAAAAAGATTTGGGATGTAATATTGATTTTAACTTTTAAAATTAATTTTTGTCTTGAATACTCGCAGTAATTTACGAAATAATAAATGGAGTTAAGCAAACATTATTTAGTAAACAATTAATCCTCCCAAACCACCTGTAAACTTAAGCTTCTCATTGTTATTTTAGAAAATAAATGCAAACTAATAACATATAGATGATATTTAGGAAATATAAAAAAACTTTTAGATTTCGTGTATTGATTTTTAGTCATGTTTTGAAGCCTTTAAAGTTAAAAAAATACGATATATCAGTATAAATACTATTTTAGCCGACTTCAAAATCGTTTATATCAATTATTATTTATTATTTTAAGAAAATTTTTCGAAATCGGTTCGTTTTTTTAAAATTTTTTATTTTTATAATATTGGATATCGAAGACGTGAAATCCAACAGTTTCCTGCAAATGACTCATATATTATATAATAAAGATATCGAACTATAAGTATTTGCTTGGCTAACCTCATAGGTCTCGCCTATAGCTCAATGTTAGGGTGGCCGTATTATATATAATCCTTTATAATGTGCAACGTATTAAAACAAAAAAGTAAGGTGAAATAAATAGAAATAAAAACAAGAATACAAAAAAAAATGCTAATTGGTTACATTCTATTATGAAAACATAATCAGTAATCGTGTAGCCCATTTCAACAGGCTGAAGAGCAGGAAACAGAACACCCAATACAATCAAACAGGCTTTTCCTCTTGAAAGCAAAGAAAGAAAAGAAAGAAAGAATCCACACACTCCCATCGATAATGACGACAGTTCGAGGCGTCGGCGCATCGCTCTCCTCGGTCTCGCATCTCCTCTCCCCATCTCCCCTCCCTCGCGTCTCTCCCTCGCGCATTTGCGTGTGCCCATAATTCCTTTGACAGGCCGAACTGGTTTTTCGCACCCTCGCTTCTCTTCCGCGCGCACGCGGGGGGCGGGGAAGCGCCACACATAAGCAGAGCCGCTAAAAGGTGGACTTTGCAGGAGATCCAGAAAGAGAGAGAGAGGGAGAGATACAGCAAATATATTCGAGCGCCGCAGCTCCGCGGGATATATATGTGCCAGCGGGCGTCCGATAAGGCCTATAGCAGTCCGGGATTTTGGCGACCAGGCCACAGTGACAAGGGTGCTGACGTATATATAACCATACGCGGGCACGGGCGCGTGTCGCCCCGTGAATTTGCTTAAAAGCCAAAGCGCTCGCCATTTCTCAGAGATCGTGAAATCCGTGTAGGCGCGCGTATAACGCGGAGATTCGCATCTCTCGCGCGCCTTACGCGTGTACGCCGTATATATGTATATATAGCGCTCGCGCCGGAGAGCTGGACCGAGGCGGCGCGATAACGGACGAGACAACTTTAAAATCCGTATATACGCTTGCGGGACGATTCCGAGTCGAGTTTTACGGCCCGGGGAAAATCGCATTTCACCGGACGGCTGATAAGATTCCCGGTGGGGCTCCTCTTTCGCTTCCTTTCCTTTCGTTTCGTTTCGTTCTCCGTGCTTTTTTCTCGATTCGCTCCCCGCCCTCGTGGACAGATGGCGATCGGCTCTTTCGATTCTGACCGACTTAAGGAGGCTAATTTAATGGGGCCTCGCGCGTGCGCAAGGTATATATACACACGCGCGCGGGGTGGCTCGACAATTCGTTTTCGCGCCAATTTCTTTCTTCTCTCTTTTTTTCCTTCGTTTCTCGTATACACCTATGTGTACGCCGAGAGTGCAAGGGCTATTTATGTCGCCTCTCGCGAGGAAACTCGTTGCACTGCACTTTTGTACCAACACACGCGAGAGCCGTAATAGTAGATCGCGAGCGTCGATATAATTATTTCGTCGTGCGAGTCGTGCGCGTACGTGTACAACGTAAAGAACAGTCTCTCGCCTCGCTGGGATTTTAAAGCGTCTTAATGAACTTGGCAGAAATGTAAAATTCAAATGCAAACGATTAATCAGCGAGCGCTCTCGCGCATGTTTCTGATTAATCCGTGGGTAATTAACATTTTCGCGATCTCGACGTGCAGTATAATGTGCGCGCCCTTTCGCAACCGATAGTTTTTAATTGGCACTTTTACTCGTGTATGAACGAGGTATATAATCGAGCAAGATATCTCAGCAGCTTTCAATTCGACATTGACCGAAAACAATCGACGAGATGAAAGGTGCGGGCTATATGTATATATATTGCGCGCATCTGCTCGCGAATGATATTACCCGGCAGAGAAGACGAATACGCGCTATTGCGCGGTATAGTGCACCGCCTCGCCGCTGATTTATAAGTTCGCCGAGCGATGAAATTGCAACAGGTTGCATATTTCGCCGCGGCGATTGTGATTCGCGAAATCGGCGGCGCGATGCCGTATATATACGACCGCGACGAGATTACCCCCGTGCAGCAGCTCGTCACGGCTGACTTGCGTCGTTCGTGCGTATAATGGCAGGATGGCCGAAGGAGGGATGAGCGCAGTGCCGGCTGGACGATCACACTTTGTTCTCGCTTTTAAGTATGAGAGGCACCGTAAACTAATTTCTTATGACTGGAGAGTTATTGCTACTGTACCAAGTTATGAAGCTTTTACTGCGACTGGATTAAGATTTGACAATATTCAAATGTAGCTTGTATTCATTGTATAATTATGGTTTAAATTGGTAGAATTTTGGTCTATGTATATTGTCAAAAGATCTCGAAGTCCAACATTATTAGGTTTTTATAACTGCCGCTATATTTGTTGAGAGATTCGCAATTGAACTTACCATTATTAAAATATATTCTATTCGGAATTGATACTTGTAAAAAATGTTTTAATTGCAAAATAATTATAACGTACGGAGAAATGGAGCAACGTTGTAGTAGTAATTATGATTGGAAATCATACCAAAAAATCGGGCAGTCTATGTCGGGACTTCTTGTACTCCCTTGGATCAAAACATCAATATTTTTTTTTAATTTATATGATATAATATTGTTGATGTAGTTACGATTTAAAAATCGCGATTTTTACTGATAACCATAAGCCTATAGTTTTCGAACAATTATTATGATTTTAAAATAATATATATGTCATAACAATAGGTTATGTTAGGTTATACATTATTTTATAGTGAATAAGAATATGATTTAGTTTTTCTGCACATTACTGTAAAACTTACAATCTTTGCAGTTATTTTTCAGTAAGCTTCTGGATAGGTAGTTGAAATATAAAATTTTAAA
Organism: Gastracanthus pulcherrimus; assembly: GCA_949152435.1. Taxonomy (NCBI): domain Eukaryota; kingdom Metazoa; phylum Arthropoda; class Insecta; order Hymenoptera; family Pteromalidae; genus Gastracanthus; species Gastracanthus pulcherrimus. The sequence goes on from OX424576.1 coordinate 41,993,784, forward strand.
GAGAGAAAACAATGGTGAAGGAATAGATTGCACGTGAAAAATCGAATTTCTTAATGCATCCTTGGTTATAATATATCAACGTCGGACCATTGTTTTGTTATGCTACGAGAGAACGGGAGAGCAGCAGATAAAGAGAGAAAGTTTATAATACGGGATTACTGGATTCAAAAGTCACATGATGATATTCAAAAACGTATTAATATTGCTTATTTCACCACACTGACGTCAGTCGGTGCATTCTTTGCGTCACACGGTTTGCAGAACACATTGCAAGTAAGTGCATTAGTCTTGACAGCGGCGAAAACGATGGGGTTCTTCGTTATAACGTTATGTCTAACCTTTCACTTTTATCAGTCCACTTTAATCTTCAATAAGTGCATTTATATATGAGAACTCTTAAGAATCATAATAAATAATTCATTTTTGATAGTTATTAAAGTTTAATAAAATATACTTGTTCAAATCTCATAAGATAAATAATAAATCTTGCGAACGTAACGTTCTAGAATTCAAATCAATAAAGCTTTCCTGACAGCTAATTTTATAAACAACGAATAACTCCAATTAGTACAACACGCAATAATAATAAATATCGATCAGACCTCTAAAAGCCCCTTATATAACAATTGTGCACTCGACCCCGCCATCTATACCTCGCCGTACATAAAAAAATCCCAGAAAATTATTCAAACCAACCAATATATACATACCTGTCGTTCCGAACTGCGCTCGAGCCGCGATTATCGCGTATCAAACGCGAAGCAGCAGCAGCCAAAAAAATCAAGAGTACCGCAAAACACGATAAAAACAAGGATGACGCAAGTATATACACGAGCGTACACCGGCAGCTCATGGGAGCTAAATCGCCTCGCCCGCACGATTTTCCGCGTGCGCACGCGGAAGAAGGTGAAAATAAAAAAGAAAAGAAGCTCATATGCGAGGGCCGCGCCAAAGCTTCATAAAGTCTAGGTAGAGGAATCTCGCTGCAGGCGCCGCCGCAGCCGCGAATTAGCATGTATGGAGAGCGCGTGGGCAGTGACGAGGAGGGGGGAAGGGTTATCTAATTAAAAGTATCGTGTGAAAATGAGCGGTGCTCGCATACATATACGAAAAGCGATCTGCGTGAGAATGAGTCACGCGCAAGCATGCGCCGATCCGTACGATCGGTAATCACCGGGCGTGCGCCAACCTCGTCGTCGTCGTTATACCTGCCGATCTTAATCTCGATCGAGGGGGCATTAAATCTGTCTCAATCAAGCGAGAGAGAGAGAGAGAGAGAGAGAGAGAGAGAGAGAGAGAGAAGGACAGAGAGATATAGAGACGGTGGATGAGATGCGCTTGACTGCCTTGGCGCTGCAGCAGCGGTAGGCGCTCCTTTGATTTATAGCGCGGTGACTGCATAGCCGCCGCGAGACCGGGAGCGCTGTAATTTTAAGTCGATTTGTTAGGCGAGCGAATAATCTGGCTGACGTATATATTGGCCGGCGATGGAAAAATTGTCGCAGTGTGTATATCACGGTGTTGGGCCCGTGTGTGTGCGGGTATGATGAGAGTCTATATGCAGCTACTGGACACGGGAGAGAGAAAGGATCGAAAAGTGATTTTTAACGGTACTGCTGGGTTATGTGCGGGAAGAACCGCTGAGAGAATTTATTTCGAAAAACACTTAACGAGCGATGCGCTTATTTTTAGTGTATTTATGAGTTAGAGCTAGAGAAGTTATGCGCTCGATACTTTTTTTCTCCGAGGTTTTCCTAGTTCGCGAGCTGGTAATTTATCGCGATGAAAATATCGCGTGATATATTTATTCGAAAGTCGCTGGGGTATATCGTATGGGGATTATTAAAAGGGCTTGTTGAAAATGCATAATCGTAACATTTCATATACAGTGAAAGCCATGATGAGTATTAAAAAACATCATGAAAAAATGTACGTATTGACGATAAATCTATTATATTATCACATATATTATATAAATATTTTTATATGATATTTTTCATCGTTACATCATTCATTATTTTTCTTAATATAACTTTATGATTCTAATTATATGTAAATTTTTGTGCACTTTTATTTTTATTTAAAAATAAACGAATAAAAATTTAATTCTTTGTTGAAATCTGTTATTTGTATTTAAAAATAAAATAATTTAAAAAGTCCTTGATGATTTTTGTTTTCAATACCTACGTGATTAATTTTTTGATATACACTTTTACTATTTTTCTACTGTAGTTTCATTTTAATAATTAAATGTATACATTTTTATTGTATATTTATAATTTATATAATGCATTTAGTTGATTATGTAAATAAGAAAATATATTTATACGATGCAAATAGAAATAATAAGTCGATTAATTTGCAAGGCTGATTTTATCGTTTAATTAATTATATGTTAACAAAGTAACATTAAATTATATATTTTCATACCTTCTACGAATAAGAACATAAATGAGAGCTTTATAATTGCAATCGATACTCATATCATGAAAATCAACTTAATTAAATGCAAGCTCTCTTAATTAAAGTGGAACAGAAAGAAAACACATTTCATTTTCAATGACAAATACCAAGCGTCTGGCGGACTCGCGTAATAAGGCCATTTAATCAAGTAAAAAGAAAACCTTGTATATTTTCCGCACGAAAAAACACTCGAAGCCCTAATACAGCCGAAAGCAGCAGCAGCAAAAGAAGAAGTACCATCATCAGACTCAGCCTGGGGGAAGTATAGAACACAACCTCAACACACACAGTGGAGCATCGAGATGAAACCTCGCGAAATAATGAAATTAGCCAATAGATCGGGGAAAAAGAGGCAAAAGCATATTCCATGTACGTACGCAGACTCTCTCTTTCTCTCTTGTTCACCCTACGCGCTGCACGTGGTGTATAACCGTAAGTAGCCATGTGCAGAAGAAACAGCAGCAGCAGCAGCAGCAGCAAGACGTATCCATTACGAGAAATGCGATAGGGTTCCACATTGAAATTGATCTTGGAAGCAATAATAGTAATAGAATTCTAATGTATAAAGGCGAGCGCGGCGGCTGCCGGCCAGATGAGAGGAGGCACACAACTCCGCACGGGTGTATTAAGTAGTCATCGGGTGATTTGCATTGGACGTGCTCGCGGCTAGATTAAGGAGTGAATAGGTCAAACTGTACGTATACACGCGCGCGTGCAGACGCTGATCAAGGGGGAGGGGGGAATCGTGCGCGGAGATGGGCCAAGGAGATAAGGCACGGCTGTAGGTACCGAGACGGGCGAAATTAATGAAGCTGAGCTGCTGCTGCTGCTGCTTCCACGTGGACGATCGGACAAGTCTCTGTTTGGAGATAAGAGATAGTATTGAGTTTTATGCAAAAAAATAAATAGAATTACGTCGTTGGTAGGCGTTGGGTGTTGAGGGGCTTTTTTTATGTTTTGCGTTGTCAGATTACTTTGAATTCACGTCTTTGTCTTTGACACAAAGCTTCAAAATCAATATATTTTTTGTGCGACTGTGTTAATTTATATAGAAAAATATCCTTAGGAATACAGTTTTTATTGACAGCGCTTCTAATAAATACTAAACAATGTAAGTTTGAATTGTAATTTTCATGTTTGATGATTCTTTGTAAACAAGCAAATTTTATGTATAACAAGTCTGTGGCAATTTACAAATGTTTGTCGTTTAATATTTAGTTTTTTCATCGGATGATTTTTTTGGTTCGTGGAATCAATATAAATTATTATAGGTACAATAGACTTTTAAATTATCTGACTAAACCTTTCTAGATATACATATCTCCAATAGAAAAATAATCACCGCCAAGGAGTTTACTTTAATACAAATAGATCGATGAAATACACATTAATAAAAAATATTACCCTATTAATTATTTTTTTTTTCACATTGCCGTTTAAAATCGTTTTATATCAGCAAAAAAAATTATTTTACTCGATAATTTACTTCTATAAAAAGGTAAATAGTATCGACGGCCTTCATGAAGACTAGCACATTTCAAACTGTCAAGAAGTGTAGCACATTTCAGCACTTTCCATGAAGAGTAGCACATTTGGAAATCTGCCACGAAGACTAGCACATTTCGCCATTCTCCTACGAAGAGTAACACCATTCGTCATTACCCCACGAAGACTACACCGTAAAAATTAACATTAAATTTAATGTACTTTTAAGTACAAACTGAAAAAAATTGTATGTACACGTAACAAAAATGCGTATCACGTGCATGAAATTTCATATACATTTCATGAAATTTAGTGTACATTTGCATCAACTTTAATGTAAATGTGTATTAAATTTCAGTAATTGTAACATTCATTTTCAGTAATAACATTAAAAAATTTTAATATACATCAGCAACTTTTGCTTTTGTTACATGTAACAGAAAGTATTTTTACAGTGTAGCACAATTCTCAGTTCTCCCACGAAGACTAGCTCAATTCGCCGTTCTCCCACGAAGAACAGTATATTTCGCAATTCTGCCACGAAGACTAGCACTTTTCATATAGAATATGTAAATTAAAGTTGCACTGATAAACTCTCGGCGAATCGGATCGATTCATTTTTTATCGGGTTCGAGTCGGATACTAGACCATTTTGGTACACAAAAAATTATCTGTTTACCTGAGAAAATCAGGCTACCCGAATAAATAAAGGTAGCCTGAAAAAATCAGGTGGCAGAGAATCGCCAAATGTGCTAGTCTTAGTGGCAGAATTGCGAAATGTTTTCATGGGAGAACGGCGAAATGTTCTAGTCTTCGTGGGAGAACGGTGGAATGTGCTAGTCTTCGTGAGGGAATGGCGAAATGTGCTAGTCTTTAGTCTTTTTTAAGAAGTAATTTATCGAATTAAATAAATTTTTCAATATACATTTTTCAGGTAATTAACAAAACTGTACTACAGTGAGAAACTCGCGCTACCCTGTTACTCCCGCTAATCCTAATGTCGCACGCCGTGTACACGCGAGTATACATGCACCAGAGGCTATATTACGCGAGGCTGCGCGCAGTGCATTCATCATGATTAGATGGCGTCTAACGAGTGACAGATTGGATCGCGCGAGCTATTATTCATCGATCACTCATGTGCGCGAGAGCGCTCTGATTTATTTCGTGCCTTCGGGACTTTGCGACTGCTGCAAGACGCGTCGATCCGCTATCTCCGCGTCTCCTCGCGTTTTTCGACCGGATCGAGTAATGTGCGAGATACGTCGTTGCATAAGAGTGAGAGAGAGAGAGAGAGAATAAGGACGAAGTCAAAAATCAATGCTGGACACGTGCGTGCGCGAAACGTGATTCAGCAACTGGACGAACAGGTGAAGAATGCTCGCTCTGACTTTGAGTATGTACGTGTCTTCGTGGTGTCGTAGAATGACAGTGATTCAAACAAATGCGCCATTTAATGGTGCAATATTTTACACGCGATGTGTAACTTAAGGCAGTCATATTTTTCGGTCGACAAATATTTATTATGCTTTGCAAGAAACACTCTTAGGCCAATGACAATTTCGTATCATTATTATCCATACAAAAATTCTACTTCTACAGTATATTGAGTATATTAAAACTTCTAAAAACATTTAATGAAAAATCCCAAAGCTATAAAAATTATCCTCTGTATCCCTCGCAAATCCCGGTGCATTCATCATCGCTTTGTATTTTCATCCGCGCGAGAAAGCCAATAAGCACGCGTCGGCTTTATTAAAATTAAAGCGCAATCGCCAAAAAATCCGAACAAAGCGCTGTTAATTAAACGCTTCCATATACACCGGAATCCTTTTTCCGTATTATATGCTTCTCGAAGCCGCGCGCCATTTTTTCCTATATATACCCATATAGAGGCTCAACAGTCTCAGACGAATACTTGTGCGCGCGCGTGCGAGGGTGAGATCTTAATTAAGGGAGACCCGGCGGATTTGACGTAAATATACGTGGCAGCCTATTGTTTCCTCCTAATCTCGCGCTGATCTCACGTAAGTAACGGCTCATTATGGACCATTGGCTACGGAAGGTGGGCGCGTGCGAGGGGCTCGTTCCTATACCTTCTCTCTCTTTCCGTGCGCGGAAAAATCGATGAAATTGCGTTTATCGTTCAGAAGCAGCGGCAAAACAATGAAACGAACGTTCGTTCTCTCTCTCTCTTTCTCTTTTTCTCTTGCTCTCCACCCCTGCAGCAGCTTCTCATGCGAACTCTGATTCGTTTGGTGAAAACGGTCAGTCGAGCGAAATGCGACAAATACGTACGCGGGACGCGGCCAGATTAGCGCTCGGCCCTCGAGGCTCACGACAAATCAAACGTTATTTGATCCTCTCCTGACTTACGAGAGGAGAGCTGCACGAGTGCTCGGTACAGTACAGTACGGGCCGAGCCGGACTCACTTTATATATATAAAAGAGAGCTGGACTGTGGAAAGCTGCCTATGTGCGTATGTGTGCACGCGCGTACTCCCACGCGGAAAACTGGCATGTCACGTGCTCGAGAAAGATCGTATACGGATGAAAGAGTGTGTCCGTGTGTGTGTGTGTGTGAGAGAGAGAGAGAATCGATTTCACGATGAGGTTGGATTTCATAAGGATTTTTCAAAAGCCTGTACATTGCCTCATAAACTGCGCTGCGAGTGATCTGGAGTTAATGCGCTTGGTATATACTTGTTGCGTTTTCTTTAATATCGCGTGTGTAGTGCGGTAAAATTAAATGCACCGAGTAAAATTTTATGGAAATCTATTACCTAGTCGCTTGGTTTGAGATGGGATATAATGGTTCGTTTGATATTAAAAGTAGGGGTATTATGCGGTCGTCGTAAAATTATGTTTGTATATGGTATGAGAGATAAAAATGAAGCATTTATTTAGGATTTGTGGTTACGCATTAATTTAATGCTAAAGAATTCGTCAGGCCAGGGATACATTCTCACTCGCATTATTCACAGTAAAGTTAAATTAACTTAAAGATTATTTTCTATGTACCTCTTTAATACGGGGTTGGTTCATTTCGGTGAAATTCCAGCTTTATGAATATTAATCAAACAATTACATGTTTTGCCTTAATAGACTGTCGGCTGCTTAAGAACTTTGCATTTCTAGATTATAGAAAAAAAGATATTTCTATTGTTTTATTATTTTTTTAAATTGACAAAAAGAGCAACTTTTATATATATTTTTTGCATAACTGTGTTTAATAGGAATAAGCTGCTTTCTCTTTTGTACGTTTAAGTATAATAGTCATAGGTCGCTGAAACATCAGATACGAACTTCAATAAACGGCCAAAAGTAATGCATGAAATTGATCCCACATTCACTTATTCGACTGCTGAGCGCAGAAGTCTTCATGTCTGCAACTTATTCTCAATATATCAGTTGATAGGAGATACAGTTATATGCCTGCACTTGACAGCATTATAAAAGGACCGTCATTATCGACGTTTTAATGTCTGCAATCGACTTATCTAATGGCACAAGTTTAATAAGTCTGTATACAAAAAAGATACAAAAATTTAAAAGTTTGTTTTTATGCACGTCCCGTATATTTCCTATTATGTGAAACTTGAAAGTGATAGTAGGATTACGATTGTATTTTATACTGTAATACAATTGTAATTATCAAATTATGCACTTATTTATTGCTAAATTACTAATTATATTTAAAATTTATTTAATCAATACTTTAATAGTTTTGTTAGATTCGACTATATTGATGTACAATTTTTTATGCTTATCATTCTAATGGATCTACAAAATAAACCTTTATTCAACGATTTATGAAAGCAATCTACTGGAATAATACAAAATTGCCATCGATACGTTGCACAAAATAACAATGTTTGGCAATTACCGCATAAATGACTTCATTCCATATGTCGAGCTCGTAAACCCGTCTGCGTATACATAAAAGGGGTTGCTGGAGGGAGGCAAAACACATCTCTCTCTTTCACTTTTTCCCTAGAAACACATAAAAATGTCGCGCGTATGCGCTCACACAATTGCTGCTCAACAACAGTTTCCAAGTTTTTGTCGTCACGATTTTACGGTAATTTAGTGGCTATAAAATCTGCCGAATCCTTAATACGCTATATATATCAATCTAACAACGTGTACCAGGCGCGATGCGTCGTCAACCGTTCACAAACTCGTCGATCCAGCGTCAAACTCCGCCCGGCATTAACGAAAAACGTCACAATGCCGGAAAATCCGAATAACGCGCCCGGGAGGCATCGAAATACGCGAGGGGGGGGGGGGGGGGAGAGTAAAAGACACGAGCGCAAAAAGGGGGTTGTATCCACACGCAGAACGCAACAGCGTATTATACACAGAGCAGAAAGACGAGACGAGAAGAGAAGAGCTTGCACGTGGCGAAATGACGAGGCCTCGTATTTTCCGCAGCCGGAAGCGCCCGTTGGCTTTCCGCGGAAAATAATAATTATCCCGCTGCGGCGAGATCGTATTTTCGTGTGGCCGCGCCGCGCCGAGCGTGTCACAATGAGCTATATAGGAGCCGTGTGCCGCCACTTCTTCCACCCCCCGAATCAGGCGCTTCTCCATTGTATATGCGCTGACGCGTGTGCTAGACTGGCCCCCGCCCTACGCGAAAAACGGTCACGTGTCAACGGGTGGCAGCGCGCAGCGAGTTGTCACACCTTTCATGGCGGTGGGTCCCTGGGAACACTGCATGTGCACGATGCGTATTACGGGCGAGCGCGCGCGCGGCTCCGCGCCGGCACAGACCGATGATTAAGTCTTTGATTTCGGATGCGCGCGGGCTCGTGTGCTTTACGAGCGATTTCTTTTTTCGGTTGGTATGGAGTTGCACGGTGGTGGCGTTGTGTCGTTTATGTCGGCATTTTTTTTTTTTTTTTAATTAGTTTGGGTGTATTTTGGGGGAGAAACTATGGAGTGTTTTTATTGGGGGCATTGCGTCTTGCTGGAAGTTTTTATCATTTGATGTTACTGATGAATGCTAAAATACGCAGAGAGAATTTTCTAATAAAAATTATAACAAGACTCACGGTAGAAATTACCGTAACTAATGGTAAAGCTGGGACACTCTGATTTTCCCGTACTTTTTACTGATATTTTACTATAAATTTTACCGCACTGAATGGTAAAATTTGCCTGATTTGAGAAAAAGAAGACAACTGATGATGTTATTGTTATTATAGAACGTTATATATATTTTCTAAACGCAAATAAACATGATATAAATATAGAATTATAATGTTGAGCCAGTAATAATTTTAAACAACGTTTTGTCGATTTAGTGCCGAAAAAGGGTTTCAGAGGATTAAAAAGCCGTCACTTTGGATTTTCGTTAAAAAAGCGGACACGTCGGATTTCAGTTCATAAAACAAATACTTTGAGGATATCATTTTTTTATCAGCTTTGTCTTCACAACTTGGCTTACACTGTATATAATTATTAACAACTACAGCATTGATATTTTAAATTTACAACTAAAGAATCATTAATCAGTAACACGCATTAGCAATACTATTATACTATGGTCGAAAATTTAGTTTAGTTTTGTCACTTTTTTATATACTTTATTAAATATTTCATTGCTATTTACAACTTTAAAATACTTATAAGTAACGATAATAATTATAGAATAGTGTAAACAGAAGTATGTTTATGTAAATAGTAACAGAATTCAAGTATTTCAAAAGTCTCTGTTTTATTAAATTTAACTTCACGGAATATATTATTTTCAAAAAGAAATTATGTTAAAGATCATTTTGCAGCGTATGGTATTTAATACCAACATAAATTTTGTTCTCGAGGTATTCGCCTTTTCAACTTAAATTCGAGGCATGTGCTTTTCCAACCAAAATTTTAGGTCCTTGCTTTATGAACTTCAATCTAGCGTATCCGGTTATACAACTAAAATATGAGATGCCCGCCTTTTGAATTTTAATTCAACGTATCTTTTATTTCCCAGTAACCAGACAGTCTGTGTTATGAAAGGATTAACTAACAACATACCTTCTATAGAAAGTATGTTGAATTGAAATGAATTAGACTTAATGAATATGCTAAAATAATATAAAGCAATGTATTTGCGTATACTATAAGTAGAATTAATTCTTATAGTTAGATATATTTTTATAAATTAGTTTACGAGTAAATAAATTTGTTGTATCATAATTTGAGTGAAGAAATATTTAATAAAAAAATTAAAATAAAGTAAAGTATTAAGTAAATATAAAAATTAAAACACAATTTTCCAAAAATTTCCAATATATTTCAACTCCTGAGCTACACATTTGATCGGTAAGTTCTTTCATAAAATCCTATAACATTTTTTGCACGCTTGAGTGAAAGCAAATAAAATGCGACAGTCATGTATTATCTTGACAAATGGACGGCAAATGGCGCAAAAACCCGTCCGGCACGGCTTTACCCGCAGCCAGCCTATTTTCTCTCAAATCAAACATCACCGACTGACGTTTTCCATACAAACACACATCGGCACGGCCTTGCCTGGCACCCCTTTCTTTCATTTCTCTCCGTGACGGGCGAGACCGTAGCGACAATAATTTTCGATGGTGGCTAAAAAAAGGGGGTGGCCTAAATCTTAGAACAAGAGGGGCAAACGAGAGAGAGAAAACTGCGGATTCGGCGAGCGTATCATTAAAGCCGAACGACAGGTTGCGTGGCTTCTACTTATTTTTCAATTAAGCGAACGATTAATCACGTGTTTTCTCGCTGCTTATGTCCTTCTCCTTTTTTCCCCCTCTATCTCGCAGCTCTTTCCACCGAATGTAGGATTCTCGCAACTCTTTCCACCGAATGCAGGATTCTCGCAGTGAAATTGTAAGGGTGGCGCGGACTTTTAATGAAGATTAAGCGGATTCGCTTAGCGCGGCTTTGGGTTACTTCGCGAGGCCGAACTCCTTCTTTTATTCGAAGAAGTGGACGCTTTCGCGGATAACTTGCGAGACACTTTGCCGCGGCGATTGGCCGAACTTAGCGGCTACAAATCATCGCGCTGTCCGGTGAGAAGCGACGTCGGTGCGGCTCGTTACCGCGCTTGGCTCTCATACTCGATGACTGGAAGGGGTTGGCGCGAGGGAGACGAGGGCGCTCGGAAGACAAACAAAATTGGCAGTTTTGAAAAATGAACTGACGATGTTTTGAGGTTAAAGGGGCGGGGGAGCTGCGCGGTGTGGTATTGGTTTGGTGGTGGTGCAGAGTCATTCTGTCAATTAAATCTGTGCGGCCTGGGATAGCTGCACTGCTTGCAGAATTTATTGCTTCTTACAATTCGAAATTATAGAAAGTTACAGATTGTTTTCTTCTGACAGATTGGATTTGTACTTGCTAAGGTGTTATAACAAATTATTTAGATTTGTAATATTAAATATAAAGCATATAAGAAATGGGTAGAATAAAACACTGTATGGTTGATTCCGTATGAAAACGTATACATTTTGTGAAGATCAAGTTTCCAAGACTAACTTGAAACTTTATCTAATTATTTTCATGATAACAGTATGAATTATTATACGATGTTGTAATGAACTGGGATGAAGTCTAGAAAATAAATATATAAATAAATAAAAATATTTCAATTTATTACAAATGATTTTATTAAAATCAACCAGGGTTATGAGTAGCTTAGCAGTTGTCGTAATCCCGCAATATTAACAACCTAGACATATAACATATTCACGCACACATACTCTTCAATCTTCTGTTGATACTCCCGATGTCGTCTTCTTCATATTTCATACTTCTTTGTATACACCCTTGGTGAGTTTATTTATAAGCGAATGGATCGCGATCATTGTTTTAAAATTACTATTATTATTAGAAATGATTCCGCACATGGCGATTTGATGATCATATTTTAGCTGATCAAGGCGAGTATAGTTCGCGAGGCAAGTTTACGCCTCGGCGGCTTAAAAGCAAGAGCCCTATCCATGAGAAATCCAAATTTCGTTTTCCATTTATTGAAGAACAGAGGTGCTGTAATAGTTTCTTGTATATATATCTCTCTCTTTCTCTATCATGGGGTACGTATTGTACATTTCAATGTAAAAAAATAGAGACACATGTTAATAAAGAAAATGACCATTAATTGAGGACTGAAATACTTTGTTACCAGCATAATTATGACATTTTATCTGTAAATAAGCCTTTTCATAAAAAAAAAATTTTTTGAGTACATCTATTAAGTTTTCTATTTTAGACGAAATAGGAAATGGATCACTTGCACTATGTGCATTTTTTATTCTAATTATTAAAGTAAAGATTATATAAAATTTATTGAGGAAAGACACAAATTTGCATTTTTTTGGAGAATCACCTATGTTGTAAAACAGTTAGCTGATTAAATATACCCTTTTATATACCTTCTGGACACATAAAGTCGTGTATTAAAACTTATGAATGCTTAGATAAATATAGGACACATTTTTGTCATAATTTCTATTTAAAAGAGTTATATACTTAACCTAAATACTTGGAACAAATATTGAAGTTTTGTTTTATACCGTAGTTTAATAAAAAAAATAAAAACAATCACTCAGTTTTTATAAATATTATAATGTAAACACAAAAAGTGTCTTTGATCTTGATATTTATTTGTTCCAGGGAACCAATAAATTTTTCAAGCGATACAGCAAATAAAAACCGAGCGCAACAATTTTCCTAATTCCCGCGAAAGTAGCCGACATAAATCTCCTTACAAAGCCAGACCACCGAATACTCCTAATATCAATAATCCAAAAAGAATTTAATTAAAAAAATATTCTCTCTCCCGCTGCGTGGCATCGGACAAACAATAGTTCGCTCGGGGCATTCATCACCCTGACATTTATCATGATGATCCTCATGCGAGGAACCTCGGGCGACAAACTCAACTGTTTACCGAATGCTTTCGCGATTATTGGGGACATATCGAGGAGAGATATATAGGCACACGGACGCCATAGATAAACACACCCCGCAGCCAGAGTAGAGCCGGAAACCTGGCATCCCTTTTCATCATAACACCGCACTCTCATCTTCGCTCATAATTTTCTCTTTCTCTCTCCCCGTCTCCCTGTCTCTCTCCTCTTCATATGTGCCATCCATATCCTATGGGCATGCGAGAGCGCGCCCGACTTGTTGTGTGTCCGCACACGCGCGCGCGCGAGCGGATGGACGTTATTGTGCAAACGCAAAGCCTCGTAGCCTGCGTAACACAACGCAGAAGTGTATCATCGTAATAAGGGAACAGCTGACAGTGGCACATACCACGCTGGCTAAAAGCAATTACGAGACGCGCTGCCATCCCGCCTGGATTTCTATGGATGCTCGGCCTCTCTCGCGCGTATGCTCCTGAGTAATATCCACTGCTATTCGCCCGCCCTTTCGCCGACGACTACGACCTCAACCCTGCCTATATGTTTTACGGCTCTAACTTTTGTCTTTGTGTGTGTGTTCGAGTACGCCTCCCTGTCTCTTTTTCTCTCTCTCTCTCTCTCGCTGTATGTTTTGCGCACCTCCGGATTCTGGCTTCTGTGCGCGAAAACCGAAAGTGTGGATATCTACGTGGAGTTTGGGCGAACGACGGAGACAGTGAGAAAGAGGGTGGAAGGAGGCGCGGAAGATGGGACGCGCTTTATGAAGATTAGACGCTTTTATTGTTATTGGCGCGGCTTGCCTGCTTGTTCCGTCGTTATTGCAACTATTCTCATTACAGTTGCGCGAGTGTTGTGTGTACGTGTGTACGTAAGAGAGTGGAAGAGAGAGAGAGAGAGAGTCTGTCCTGTCTTCGAACTGAAAGAGTTTTAATGAGCCCCAGAAGTACCCTGGAACTGTGCGAAACTGTAATACGGTTTAGGGAAATGTGCCAATTGATACTTTTCAAACTGTTATACTCTCAGCGCTTCCTTTGACTTTGCGAGGAATTCATTTGCTGCTTGTAAGTTTGTCACTGCTTTTGCTCTTGTTAATATTCCTTGATTATATCCTGTATCTTATATGGTTTAAAATTTATTTTAGGTAAGGTACTTTGTAATTTGTGCATTCATATTCTTTTCGTTGACGTTTTAGAACACAATCGAAGAATTGCAGAATTGATTTTAAATCCTATATTTTTATCAATAAAATAGAAAAAAAAATTATCTACCTAATTGTTTAAATTCTTAAATAAAAAATATATAAAAAGAATATTTAGTTATATAAAATTATACAGTGCCAGGTCAAAGGTTAAAAAATGAGGCCAACTCACATTGTTCGTATCATACGCAATTAAACTTTAACAGCTCGTACCGGAAACGTCGCGAAACCAATTTTACGTATTCAATACAACGCATAATAATAAATTTCGCCCAATTACTTGCGTTACACTAATGTAATTATCGACCGTTATCGAGCGTCATAAATCAACCTGACCTACATCCACTACACATCTCGGGCTTATGCATACACAATCTCACTCGGTACTCGGAGCATCCCAAAGTGAAATTACGCACTGCCCATTGTCGTACGGCGTACCATGCGCTGCACACACACACACATACACACACAAAAAGAGGCTAAAAAAACGTGCGCGCCGTTTATACGAAAACCGGCAGTCAACGGGAGAACGCGAAAAAAAAGCCACGCGGTATAATCACATTCATCCCCAGAAGGGTCCGTACGTGCGCGCGCGCTTGCGTAGATTTTTCCAGTCCGCAACTCGACGGGACATATATTGCCGGGAGGAAATTTATGTCGCTCGAGGGGCGCCACTATTATGCAACGCCAGTACAACACCGGGGACCGGCCAAAACAGAGAAAGAATATAGGGAGCGTCATATAGGTGACCACTCAACGGACCGCGACGAGAGCTGCTGCTGCTGTTGCCCGCCGCTGGCTGCAGTGTCAGGATGTATTCACTCTGCGCGATTTCCACTTTCCAGACGTGAGCGCGGCTCGTCGACCGAAACGCCCATTACTTTGCCCATTGCTATCCTCCTTGCGCATTTTTTTGTCTGTATAGGGGAAGATGGGGTAGTGTGAGCCTTGGCGTTTTGTGGGCTTTACCAGCTATTGTCCATAATTTGGAAAGTGTATGCTAAGAAAACATTCACAATGTGTATTTTAATAATCTACAACTGAAAATACTGACATACTCTTATTTATAAAATTCATATTTATATGTGCTATATGAAAGAAAGAAATTCTACCGAAGAATTGGAAGGTATTCATTATTATTCGAGAAGGAAGATAAGACTGATTGTAAGTAATAATTATTGAGGCATTATACTTTTGTCCACGTGTTATTAGATCCTATCAAATGTGAGAAGATAACATTAGAGATTATCAGCGTGGATTTAGGCATGACAGATCTACAAGTGATCAAATGTTCACGGTGAGACAATCATTAGAGCAAAATTGGGAATTTCGAAGCTTTATTTGACCATTTATTTATAGATTCCAAGAAAGCATACGCTTCTACCAAGCGAACTAAAATATACCCATAAAGTCAAAAAGGCTTGCATTAAATAAAAAGTAAGGAAATAATATTTTGAATAATAATTTTATACACTAAAGATTTTTACAGCCTCATTAATTTGTATATAAGAAAAGTACAACTCAAAGCACGTAAGAAGAGAATTTCTGTCTCATCTTATAAACAACTGTATTCTTTAAAAATCTGAATCCACTTCGAGAGTCGCACTATCCCGGCCTCCCCTACACACAGAACTATGGCGTTTTTCCATAAATACACTAGCGCTAATTCGAGTCGACGCGACGCGAATGAGCGTCACGCGCACGGGAGATTCTCGGCCGCCGCCCATTGTCCCCTTGTCCTGTATATCCCCGCAGAAAAAGTCCATGCGTCTTCCTTTTCACGTGAGTATACACACAGCAGGAACAGGGGTCGGCGGCCGCGGGGAACAGCAGCTTTTGGGTAATAATCAGCGCGATGTATGCATGCGCGCGCGCGCGCGTATTTTATGGGCCTCGCGCTCGCTCGCTCGCTTGCAGCGAACGAAATTGGATCTTCGCATTGTAGGAGTCGGTGATTTCGAACGTGGCGCCATCAGCGCCGACGAATTTCCGCGCGCGCACGCATAATAAATGTCGCACGCGACCGCCCGTGTGCAGTCGCGCTGCTACCGAGGTGTACTGTATACATATTACGCGCGGGGGGAATATATATAGAGAGAGACAGAGAGGGTGGGCCGGGCAATTTATAGGTGTAATTTATTGGCCGGGGTTATTACGTGACGTTTCGCGCGCATAATTCGATCGACTTTCTGCGGTCGGAAGCGGCCGCAATTGCATTGGCCGCGCGCCGCTGGCGTTTCCCGCGCAAGGATGCACTGCGGGATTTCCCTCTGTTTGCTGTGTATGTATACGTGTATCGATGTCGAATTTATATTGATGAAAGGGCGCGAGAATTTCTAATCTCGCTCGCAGCGGCGGCTTTCGATCATTTGCATGATAAATTTTGTCCTACTGTAGCAATAAAATTGATTTGTCGGGGTCGTCTGTAACGGTAATACTCGGGAAATTGTCCCATTGAACGTTAGAAAACTGCGCTTTCTTTGAGAGTGCATAAATATGTCGGAAAATAAAAGATGAGTATTGAGGTAAACAAATCATTTCTGATCAAGAGAGGAATATTTGTTGTCTTCATTCTTCGGGGACTTGATTTGTTGTAATACTGGTTAATATTTATGGATTTATGTAATATAGTTTCTGCAATTGAGCTAAAGACCAAATGACTCACAAGGGGAGAGGAAGGATTGTGGGCGACGGAATCTCTTAAAAATTTTGAAGTAGGTTTTATTATTACAAAATATGAGACAAGTGTTTGAGTGATTTTGAATGAGCCTCTGTTGATAAAATATGCACGAATGCATTATTCTAATGAAAAATGATACCTCTACTTTTTATCGTAAGTCTATAATTTTTTCTTTAGAATAATGACCCTACAATAATTTGAGTCTAGATCTTGAGTTTAGAGTTTAGACAATATGACAAAATTTAAAACAGTTCAAAATTTTGGAGTTTGCTGTTAATAATTTTGGAATAAAATAAAGCTCAAATTAAAGTTCCTTTTGTCTACTTTTAATTTTTTCGGACAGTATTCTACACTACACTTGCAGTTATGGCCAGATACATTCTCCACTAAAAAATGTTTTAGAGTAGAACAATAAATTCTCATATTTTAAGACTCACAGCAAAACTTGCTCTCTCTTTGTTAGCTAAACAAAATATTTCTTTAAATAGTTTATCAGTAATTTAAAATGAATCTATCTTTTGCAAATCAATAGAAAGTTTACTCAATGGAAAAGAAATCAACTCGATTATGTAAACAAAGCCCAGTTCTAAAGATAGAAACAGCGTAATACGCGCATTACTATGTAGGTAACCGCATAGCAATGAACTTTGAGTAAACATTCCCGTGAGCTCTTGGAGAGTAAGGAGTAGTCTATTTCCATCGGCAAAAGAAGAAATCCGCATCGCAGGGGCTCCGTCGGTACTCCGTGCTCTCTCTTGTTACAACTTTCCTAAAGATCTGCTGCTGCTGCCGCGGTGCGAAATGATAGAATCCTTTGTGACGAAATCGTTATAAATACTGAAAGCTAAATATAAACGAGCGTAGAAACCTTGCACTCGCGGCAGCACGCAATTAGAAGTGTAAGAGGGAGGAGCGCGAGAAAGAGAGCAGTACAGGCGGGCTTGACAGCCGAAGAAAAAGTGCATTTTCAGCGCTCGCGTATCTCACGGAGAGGGCGAGCGAAGCGATGTCAACGTCCACGCCGCGGAGTGACTACTCTCTCGAGAGCGGCCAAGAGCTTTTCTCCTTGTTCTTGTAGCGAGCTTGTGGCCACAGCCCGATGATGAACACGAAGGGCGCTCGCTCGCTTTATTTCGGTAGTTCCAATTGCGCAGCTTTAGCTGGCTAATGCGTGGCTAATCAGAGATGAGACAAAGAGCGATAGAATATTGTTTTACAAATGCTTCTCGATATAAAGAAGTTTGTTATTTGAAAATTGTAGCCTAATTGGAGGAGTTTATTATTTGATAATTTATTCGAATGGTCTTTCTCAATGATGAAAGTTTATTATAAATATTATAATCTACTGAAAAATATATCTTTAGGATAATCAAAATAATTTTAAAAAACACTTGACCCTATCTTTATTAAGTGTGTTTCCAGACATGCGCAATTAAAAACTTTAAATTGAAATTTTCATGTGATAAACTGAAAATCCTAGAAAAATGTGCCTAACAAGGAGATTGTATGAAGTGCGATCGCAAATTTTGAAGAGGCTTTGAGAGGTGTTTTCTGGTGCCTAAAAATTAACCATAGTACCCGACGTTTTGGCTAACAAGGCCATATTATCGAGATATAGCCAATTGTGTCCCAAATACCCATTTGTTAGTGAAAAAATTAGGTCAAAGTAGGTAAGACCGAAAGAGCTTTAACTTCCGATTTGTTTCGTATACAAATATTAGTCTCGTGCAAAGTGATTAAATATAAAAAAGTAATAAAAAATGCATGGAAAATCAACGATTTAAAAAACATTAAAATCTTCAATTTTTCATGTATTTTCATCGTTTTTTATCATTATATACAACACTTTGCCATATAAATTGTATATTAATATAGGGTGTTTAGAAGGAAAGTGTAAAGTCAATAACCCAATAACCCAACAACCTAGCAAGCCAATAACCCAATAATACAATAACCCAACAACCTAACAAGCCAATAACCCAATAATACAATAACCCAACTTTATTTCTTGAGTTATTGGGTTATAGAGAAATAACGCAAATAAGGCAAAATTTGAAGAGCTGAATAGGAGCTGAGGGGAGGGGGGTGGGTCTTGTGGATTTTTGTAAGTACAAACTTTTCTAATATTCTTGTGTAGTACGCATACGGTATCACAATTTTTAACCCGCTAAGGACGTATGGTCTATTTTTGTACCCTAAGATTTTTTAATTTTTATAAGATTTCTACGTGATACATTCGACATTTAGCAATCTATGGATCAGATCGAAGTAAACTATTTTCGATCTTGTAATCGGGGCCTAAGTAATTTTTTTTCTGCATAAAATTTGAGAAAAGTCAAAAGATTGAACAAAAATTTTTATTGGATAAATACTCTAGTCGAGGACCGAAACACATTTGTAAGTAATTTAGCAAAGTTTCTTTCAATTTTTTCAGGGTCTCGTCCTTAACGGGTTAATGTCGACATTTTAATACAATTATTTGAGTACGTGAATAAAATTAGGTCGAAAGTTCCGAAGTAAATACAAAGTGTGATAATAAAAACAGTTTCATCGCTATATTACTTCCTATATTATTTCAGTTACCACAGAATTTTGCAGTCGACGAAATACAAATGAGCAATCTGACCGAAATTTTCTCCGCAGCAGCCTCCATATCTTCGTTACCCGAATAAAAGTTTCGTCACACTCGGTGCACAGGCTCATCCTGGTAATGGGAGAGTCCGCAAACGTCATTCGGAAAGCGAATAAAAAGACGAAGAGGTCACAGCAGCCTGCATCGGAGAGCAGCAAAGCACCAGCGAGCGGCTCGGCCACAAGTCGACAAAGACGCGACGGGACAAAAAGGAGTGTAGAATGAGGACGACGACAAATGCTCCACTGCCTAAACATATATAAACGTGCGAGCTCAAGGGGGGGCCTCGCGAAAAAAGACGGCCACGCGGAGAGAGAGAGAGAAAATGCGAGCGCGAGTCCGTCGACTGTCATCTGGACGGCACAAGTGGTTGCGGAGGCCCCTGACGATTTATGTCAAAGACGAGAGAGGGATGAGTAAGAAGCGCGCTTGACATAATATAGCCGCGCGGCCCGCTCGTGTGTATAAGTAGACGTGCGGGTGGCGAGCAAGAAGCGAACGCGTTATACACGAGGGCTGAAACCGCGATGCAGCTGACACTTGCTTGTGCCAAGAATACGTCGCTGCACTTTTTGAGGGTTAATTTTATGGATATTGCGTGCAGTTTGCGGGAATCGTTTGTTTACGTTGATTAAGAGGTTTGGATGGCGTATAAACGTATTTAACAAGTTCATTATTTGAAAATTCATAAAAACGGTTTAGTAGAGCCAAATGAAATTACAATTTGTGTCATTGGTTTAGTTGTTGTTGATTTTTGTATTATTTCAGAATCGCTAACAAATTAATAAATAGTATTACCAAGTTGTCAGTAAATTTTTATAAAATACAGACTGATAGAAATATCTTAGTAAACGAACATTTTTATTTAGTTGAGTATATTTTGTTGCCACAACTAAATATTTAATTGCATTAACAAAGTATGCTAATTTAAATAAAAATGTTGGCTTTACTAAGATATTTCTGTCAGTATAATAATGAATAAAGCTAATCTACAAATAACCTTTGCAAAAGTAAAAGTTATGGGTTTTATATTGCTTTAATAGAATTTACATTTAGAAAGGCAATCCTAAGAAAAAATCGATGCTAACTGCTTTAGTAGAATGATTTGTCGAAGAGAGGTCTTGAAAAATGGAGTTTAAGAATTTTATAACGATAATTCGCATAAACTTACCCTGGTGGAAAATAATCGAGTACTATATTCTCGAGGGCCTTAATACAATCAGATAATTCACTATCAAGGTAAGTAATGCTAAAATTAACTTATTAGACACAAGCATGTAGGTATTGCCAGATTAAAATAATTCTAAAACTCGTAACAATTTATTAACTTTCAAAAGTATAGATCTACTAAAGATTGCGATTTTTTCAAAATTTTAGAAATAAATATATTTATTTTTCTTTGACTAAAATAGTTTTGTGATGATTCTTAGATATATAAATTAAAAGGATATTGCGTCTTACTTTTGAAAACGCACGTAAGTATTTTAACATGTGTAATAAAAAGGCAACAAATTTTTTTTTCAATTTTTAGAAAACTTTTTTCAATTAATATTTTTATATATTTTTCACTAAAATGGCGTTAAGGTGATGCTAAAGCCACCAGTCGCCGACAAATATGAGGAACCACTTTTCTTCTTTTATTTTTAATTTTGTGTAAATATCTCTATGAAACTATTGTCCTACTCAAAAACAACAACTTTTCAAAGAGATATTTTCTCAAAATTAAATATTGAATGAAAAAAGTGGTTCCCCGTATTTTACGGTAACAAGAGGGTTTAGCATCACCTTAAGGGTGATTGTTAGGTATATAAATTAAAAGGGAATTACATAAACTTTATAAAAATATACATGTTTTTAACATGTTTTATGTACAAAATTTGACTAAACAGTGGAGACTTTTTTAGTTTTTATTCCCTAAACCTAAAGCCATTAATAACCAGTTATACAAAATGAAAAAAATGTGATCCATAAACCTTAACCAAACAACCCCAAACTTGTTACTAAATGATAGTTTCTAGTTGAATACTAAACTGATAGTTTGTTATTCAAATTTTGTATTACTGTATATTACTCAGCTTGTGTAGTTAGTTAAGTTTAGGGTTTTGGGTTTAGGGATTACAATTTATTATGATCATTTTATTATTACGCTGCAAATTGCTCAGCTTGGGGTAGTTGGGATTAGGGTTTAGAAATTATAATTTGCTATGACCAAATTGTAATAATTGCAAGATACTAAGCTTCAAGTATATGGGCTTAGGATTTAAGGGATCACAAATAATTGAGAAATTTTGCTTCCACACAGAGGAAGCTTCGTGATAGTAAGAAGAAATTTTGCTAAAAACATGTTAGAAATATGTTTTGAAACTTAAGAAATCTAAATACACTATTTTTAGAAAATGTCTGTATGGATGTGTGTGTGTGTATGGATGTTTACCAGCATAACTCTGCATACATACGGTGAAACTTAATGTTTCAGGGCTCATTATTTTTGTTAAAGAAAGCCGGCACAATAAATTTTTTTTTGTTTTTTTTTATACTTTTGTGTTTTTTAGCGGTTTTCCGATTTTTGAGTTTTAGTTTTTCGGGTTTTTTAATACCTTAGAAATAACATCACCAATAAAGATGCACTTGAAAGAGCATAAAATTACCTATCTTTTCCAACCCGAAATTTTGAAAAAGATATTTCCCTTGTTTCTTTATACACGAAAACGTAATTTTTTTCAAACGATTATATCTGTGAAATATAAAATGGAAAATTTTCGAAAAAAATTGAGATGATAAGGAATATTTAGAATAATATCCTGTAATATTTCTTAAGCTTCACATTTTTCTCTTGCTAAGAAAAAAATAATTTTGTTAAAAAAATCGCTTTCTTTCCTGACCCGATAACTTAAGTAAATCGATAGCACTTTATCTGAAACTTTACAAAAAGGTAGTTTTTTTTACTATCTCATGACCTGTATGTTTTTTCAGATCATGAGATCTTTTACTTTCTGCGATATTGAGGTTATGTGTTTTTTTAATTTCATTTTTGATCGCTTATATTTCGAGAATGAAGTGGTCATTTTTTATCAAACATGACTAATTTTTTTCCTTATTAAATGAATATTCAAAATTGCAAAGAAATGTTTTTGTTTTATAGTGATTATTGTATTTTTGGATTTTTGAGTTTTAGGTTTTCGGGATTTTTGTAATGTTAGAAATTTTATGATCAATTTAGTGTAAATGCATTTAAAAAAGTATAAAAAAATTTAAAAACGTTAAACGTTAAGAAAATAGTAATATTTTATTTATTAATTAATATACTGAGGGTTGACGAGTGATGCGAGCAGGAGGATTTCTGTTTTTTTTATAATTTTTCTATTGATATTTTGAAATATTGATTGAAAAAGTATTTTAAGATAAATGAAATAATGTATATCATAATTTTTCGTATATAATGTATATTTTTTGTTTTATTTTTTATAAATATAGGTAAAAATCATACGTATGTAAGATATAATTATGTGATTTTAAATGTCATTGAATTCAAATTCAATGTGAAAATTATTAATTTAAAAAAAATGTTACCGAAAACTGCTTAAAACAGATTTAATTTATTAGAACAGAAATTTTCATATTAGAAGAATTAATTTAGTTTGAGGACGCTAAGTACCAATGAATTGGCAGCGTTTTTTTATTTCTGTAAGTTGTTTAGTTTGGGTATTAAGATTTAGAAATTATAATTTGTTATGATCATTTTTTTATTACTGCATTTTGCTCAGTTGGAATAGTTAGGTTTAGGGTTGAAAATTTAGGGATAACAATTTGTTATTGAATTATTATTACTACATATTGCTCAGCTTAAGGTAGTTGGATTTAAGGTTTTGGGATTATTAATAATTTTAATCACTACAAACTACTCAGCTTGGGGTAGTTGGGTGTAGATTTTATGGATCACAATTTGCTTTTAACATTTTTTTCAGGGAATAAGCCGATACATTCTCTCACACCTAGAAACTGTCTCGTGCATGCGCGTCACTATTCTTTTCCTCCCGGCTAACGCTGCCTGCGTATTGCTGCCCTCGCTTCGCTCGGGCTGCACATTACGTAGACAGCATTAGTCGGAAAAAAAGTAGAGACGAGCATCCACGCAATTTCTAGAAGTGAGGTTATGTGACAATTTCGATCCTGAAATCGGGGATTAAACACAAATAACTTTCCGCCGTACATGAGAAAAAGTTGTATACTGCACTCGGCAGCAATGAGGGCTATTGACGCCTGTGAGTTTGCTCAACTCACTCGTGGGTGTCAGTAGCCTACTTTACTCCCTTGATGAGTAACATACTATTTTATTATTTTCAAATGCTAAGCTTGGGGTGGTCCTGTTGCAACGCCGTTACCCTAAGCGGGTCCTGGGCGTAGTCGTCCAGAGCGGACGGGTGGGTGCCTATCACCACTATACAGCGCGTCCTCAGGTTGCGGATAGAGGAACGACCCCTGAGAAAGAGGTTAGCTGCGAATAAAGCGAATAAGCAGTCGCGGACAGCCGATAGGCCCAGGCGTGGGTGTGATGAGCCCGCACTGGCGAACGCATTCATCTAGAAACACTACGCAAGCACCGCAACAACTACAAACACTATACAAAATCTTCTATCTTACTTTCTTCTTCTACCTTACTCTGTAATCTATCTCTTTTACCACACATTTCAAACAAAAAATGGGCCAAAAATCCTGCTGTCGTGGAGGATGCGGGAGCGATGACAACTGCCCTGAGAGGGGATGTGTAGAATGATTCGCCACCTGGTTTTACATGGCAACGAAGCCAGCGAAGGCGCGCTGCCTTGCAGGGGGGCGTTAGGATATGAGAATGAAACCGAGTGTGTCTGACGACGAGTTGACTGTGTCCTCGCCAAAGTCAGAAAGCTCTCATACTTAGTTCTAGGGAGGTATGAGGGTTATCACCCCTAGACGGATGGACTCACCTGCGATCGGAACAGGATCCAAAACGCGCGGGTTTAACTTACTATCATGGATCAAAGAAAACAAAACCAAACCAAAACGAAAAGAAACTTGAGGGTGGGAACCTGGAATGTACGCAGTCTACACAGAGCAGGCGCGTTCCGGGAAATCATAAATGAAACTGAGAGGTACAATTTAGATTTGGTAGCAATACAAGAAACCCGATGGAAAGATAACGCGATGCTAGGATCCGGTAACTTCACCTTTTTATATGGGGGCGCGAGCGGGCATTCTCTAGGCACCGGATTTCTTGTTAACAAAAGCATCATACATTCCGTTAAAAGTTGCAATTTCGTGAATGACCGACTCTCGTATATCATCATCGACGGAGCGTGGTATAATTACGTGGTTATTAACGTCCACTGTCCCACGGAGGACAAAGAGGAACAAGTCAAAAATCTTTATTATGAAACTTTAGAGCAATTAATCGACCAATTCGCGTCTTACGACACCAAAATAGTATTGGGGGATTTCAATGCTAAAATAGGGAGAGAGGAAATGTTTAGGCCCACCATAGGCAAAGAAAGTCTGCACGAAACCAGCAATGATAACGGTATTATGGTCATAAATTTCGCAGCCGCAAAAGATCTTATAGTCAAGACCACGTGCTTCAAGCACAAGGATATACACAAGGCAACGTGGACATCGCCGGATGGGGCCACGCACAATCAAATCGATCATTTTCTTATTGATAAGAGGCGCCACACGAATGTACTCGACGTAAGGACCTATAGGGGGGCGGATTGCGACTCAGATCATTATCTCGTAGTGGCCAAATTAAGAGCCAGATTAGTAGCCGGTCAAAATAGTAAGCGAGCGAACAAAGTAGAAACCTTTGATATTGGAAAACTACGAAGCGGGATAGAGCGAATCAAGTACCAAGTAGAAGTTAGCAACCGATTTCAGGCGCTCGAGGAAACGGATGAACAGACGGGAGTAGATGACGATCCGAACAGGTTGTGGGGGGCTATCGAAAAAACTATAAAAGGGGCCGCGAATAAAGTACTGGGTAAGAAAAAAAGGCCGAAGAGCAAACCATGGTTTGACGAAGAGTGCGAACTCTGGTTTGAAAGGCGCAAGAAGGCTAAATTAGATAGTGTACACAATGAAAGCGATAGGGCCGTAGAAGAATACCATGAAATAAGAAAGCAAGTACGTGTGATTTACAGAAACAAGAAGCGCGAGTATCAGAAAAATGAAATTAGAAAAATAGAAACTAATAGTAGGGAAAATAACCCGCGCGAGATGTACAAAGGAATAAACGCTATTAGGAAGGGTTTTCAGAGTAGATCGCAGTTAATGAAGGATAAGGACGGGAACCTCGTGACAAGCGAAAATGAACTATTGAAATTATGGAAAGATTATTTCGATAAGTTATTAAACGTGCATGAAAACTCCGAGGAAATGGGAGACGAAATCCACACTGCTGAACTCCATATGGACGAAACGACCTACAAAGAAGTAGAGGCCGCGATCAAAAAGCTAAAAAACAATAAGGCCGCAGGAAACGATTCTATACCAGCTGAACTACTTAAATATGGAGGCACCGCGCTTACATCTAAAATTTTTTATCTAGTATGTGCTATTTGGAGAAATGAAACAATACCAGAAAATTGGAAAGAATCCATCATCATACCGATCTTCAAAACGGGAGATAAAACAGACTGCAATAACTACCGGGGAATCTCACTTTTAGCTACCTGCTACAAAGTTCTGTCAAACGTAATACAGGCCAGACTCACACCATTCGCGGAAGATATAATAGGAGATTATCAGTGTGGATTCCGGCGCAACAGGTCAACGAGCGATCAAATGTTTACCATAAGACAATTATTAGAGAAAAAGTGGGAATATTGCGAAACTATACACCAGCTATTTGTGGACTTTAAGAAAGCGTACGACTCTGTCAAACGAAGCAAAATGTATGAAATCCTAGTGCTCCTTGGCGTACCAAAAAAACTCGTAAAATTAATTCAAATATGTCTGAACGGAAGCACTGGAAAGGTCCGAGTAGGCGGTAATGTATCCGAATCGTTCATGATACGCGACGGTTTGAAGCAAGGTGACGGGCTTTCAACGGTACTCTTTAACCTGACGCTAGAGCATGTTGTTAGAAAAATGCAGGCTAGCGAGCTAGGCGCAACACTCAACGGAACAACGCAAATTTTAGGCTATGCGGATAACTTGGATATAGTGGGAGATAATGGTGAAACGGTGGCGAGAAATGCGGAAATCCTTATAAATGCGGCTAAAAACACGGGGTTAGAAGTGAGCGAATCGAAAACGAAATATATGATCATGGAGAAACTGGGCATTCGCGAAGCAGAGGGGGATCTCAGAGTCGGAAATTTCACTTTTGAAAAGGTTAGCGAATTCAGATATTTAGGTACAACTATAAATGATCGAAACGAAATTAAAGCCGAGATTAATAAGAGACTTCATTCGGGTAATGCCTGCTTCTACGCTGTGAACAGATTACTTAAGTCAAAGCTACTGTCGAAAAATGTCAAAATAAGGATATATAGGACTATAATAATGCCGGTAATCTTGTATGGGTGCGAAACCTGGGCGCTCACTAAAGCGGAAGAAAATCGTTTTAGGGTATTTGAAAATAAGGTTCTGCGGAAAATATACGGGCCAAAGAAAGATGAGGAAACTGGGGAGTGGAGGAAACTGCACAATGACGAGCTACATAATTTGTACGCGTCACCAAATATTAACAGAATAATAAAATCACGGAGACTAAGATGGGCAGGGCACGTGGCAAGAATGGGCGATGATCGTACAGCAGCGCGCATAATGAAAGGAAAACCGAAAGCAACTCGACCTCTTGGTAGACCTAGACGCAGATGGGAGGATAACGTAAAATCAGACATAACTGAAATTGGGCGGGAAGGCGCGAAATGGATGGGGTTGGCACAAAATAGGGAAACATGGAAGGCTTGCGTAGATGAGGCGATGAACTTTCGAGTTCGAAATGCCATTTAAAAAAAAAAAAAAAAAAGCTTGGGGTGGTCGGGTTTAGAGCTTTGTATTTAGAGACTTGGAAATGCTGTTAAATATTTTAATGACTGCAAATTGCTCAGTTTGAGGTAGTTGGGTTTAGGTTTGAGAATTTACGGATTACAAATTAATGTTTGACTTTTTTTTCTCCAAATTGCTCAACTTGGGGTAGTTATGTTTAGGGATTAAAATTTGGTATTAAATCTTTCTATTTCTGCAATTTGTTTTCTTGGGGTAGTTGGGTTTAGGATTTGGAGATTTAGAGATTACAATTTGTAGTTTCAATTTGTTATCACTCTGAATTGCTTAACTTAGAGTAATTGGATGTAGAATTAAGGATTAGAGATTACAAATCTTTATTAAAATTTTGTATTACTTTGAATTTGTAAGAGTTAGGGATTAGAATATTTTATTAAAATTTGTTATTACTGCGAATTTTTTAGCTTGGGGTAGTTGGGTTTAGGTTTTAGTTTTTGAGATGTATAGATCAAAATTTGTTAAAAAGTTTTTATTATTGCTAATTACTAATTATTTATTAAATACTTGAATTGTTCGATCTTGGTGAGGTTGGGCTTAATAGAGTTTCGGGTTAAAGTTTTACGCGTTACTACTTTTTTATATTATTATTCATGGCTATTTGTTCCGTTTCAGGTGGTTTGAGTTTGGAATTTATGGTTTTATAGGTTATGTGTCAATGGATGTAGGAGTTATCGGTTCATAGGTTAATCGATTTGAGTTAAGTTTTATTGGGTGTAGGGTTTTTTATTCATCCTATGTGTTTTTAGTATAGGAACTTTCTATTAATACATCTCGTGTCTAATGGGATTCAAGCGAATGGGTTTAACGTTTTTTATTCTAGTCATTGTTCATTAAAATGTTAAAATTGTTAATTTTTGCTATTTAAATTTAGATTTTTAACCTACGAGGGAGTCAAGGTTGATATCACCTTTATTATCCATATTAAATAGCGTAAAACACGTATATTTAGAGTTGTGTATCTGAGTGAAGAGACAACGAATCGATACGATTCAAAATTGTTTTTTGAGCTGAAGTCTCATACTATACGATGTCATTACCCGATTTTAGAAAAAAACATTATGTATGTCTAGAATAATTGTACGAATAAGACCAAAATCGCCGATTTTGCCATCTTCAACCACAAAATCTCAAAAACTTGACGTGCTAGGCAAGTTCTGTGGCCAGATTTGGATTCAGTGCACAAAAGTAGTCTTGAACATCAGAACCTTACAGGCCTGTATGATATTTACATTAGAAATTTACTGTACGCAATTAAAAAAAATATAAAAAATTAATTTATTGAAAATTTTAAGTATTACAGGTATACTTGTCCTGGTAGAAATTAAACAAATTTTATTGAGACTCCCTGTCAAGCTGGGAGCCTTGATTACAATTTGACTACCCTACGATATCGTCATTTATAATGGAATCGCTATTTAAAATAATTATAATTCAAGAAAAATCTCTTATTTAACAGTCTGAAAATTACGTCATAAATGCATTACAATATTTGTGGCTGCTGTAATTATCTCTATCTGTTAGATATAAATGGGGATAAGAAATAGTTGCTTAAAGCTACAATGACACTTTTAGCTAAATTCAAAATAACCTATTCAGTAATTTTTAACTAATTTTTAGCTAATTTAGAGCCACACAAATAATTTAAAATAGTTAAATAATAATAAATAAATGTTTTATTATTAAGTGATTAAAGAATAACAAAAAGAAACTATACTTTGTAGACTGCAAAGATGAAATTTTATTATAATAAAATACATAAAACGTCGAAAGGGGGAAGCGGAGCACGAGGTGAAGCGCTTTGATTACTCGTGCGTACTCTCAATGCTTTTCGAATTGTCTTAATATCAACCGGGCCTCTTTGCGTACTCCACGCGCTCTTTGGGTAATCATCGTATTCCTTGGCCACTCGTTTCATTCTTTAAACACTCTTTATACTCTCCACGTACTCCTCGTTCTATTAAACGCTCCTTCGGATTCTCAAATACTCTTAAATACTCAAAATACAATTTGAGACGCCGGTATTTCTTAGAACTCTTGGTCCTCTTTCGTATCTATTAGTACTCTTTACACAAATACTTTAGTGAATAGCCCCTCGCACACATCCATACGGATTGTTTTTAAAATAGTGTATTTTAATTACAATGTCCGAAATATGTTGTTCTTACATATAATATATGTTTCTAACATTTTACAAACTTTGTTTTTACTATTACAAAGCTTCCTCTTTAAGGGACACACACACACACACACAAACACGCATGCACACACACACACACACGCACATATATATATAAAAACATGTAAATAGAGGTGCGTGTGTGAATATATATATATATATATATATATATATATATATATATATATATATATATATATATATATATATATATATATATATATATATATATATATATATATATATAAACTTATTTCTCTGACTCGAGAACCTCGAAAACAATGCTTTCTCTTTGAGAAAACAAAATGTTCAGAATGTATTGAGTAACATATTGTATTAATTAATTAAGCGATAGAAAATTTTAAAATAAAATTTTAAAAGCTTTTCAAGCTTTACGAAAAAGAAAATTAATAGCGCTTTTATGAGAATCGTTCTCGTAAAATTAAAAAGAAAAGAAAGGGCGCTTGCAAACACTGCCCAGAAAGGTCGGACGGTCGCCCGTCATGACGCGCGGTCGAAAAACAGAAGGGTGGAAAGAGCTGTGAAAACAAAAAAGCGGGTCCCCGGTAAGCCGCTAGACTTATGGGCGCTCTATGCAGCAGCCACTTAATTGCGGTTGAATTTAATTTCTCGATTTAATTAAACGTCGACTCAATATTTCAGCGGGTAGAAGAACTTAGCGGGTCTCGCCCTCGTCAATTTGTACTTCTAATTTAGAAGATTTATAACACCTCCCTCACAGAAAAAACGTGGGTTTTTCAGCAGTAACTTGCTTTTTGTAATTCCAGCAAAGTTATATTAGGGTTCTACAAATCTTGTATGCAAATCGTTTTTATTAATTATGCTTTTCTATCTCCAGAATTATGCAAATCTTACTCAAAAATTTACAATTTATTGATATTAAATTAATTTATTAATCAAGTACTATGTTGAATTATAAATGTATAGAGGAATGTCATACAGTACAAACATTATTTTAGTATGGAGATTTTTAAGTTCTAGGCCAAACCACCAGCTGAATGTGGGGTATGTTGGGGTTTTATTGAAAATAATCCGCAGCCGATACACTGAGAGAAAGAAATCCTTGCGGCAAAGCATATTTCTTAACTGTTAAGAATTATGGATTTGAATACGGGCAAGTGAATATTTCTTAACAGTTAAGTTTTCGGTGACTTGCATTTTGTATTGGACGTTGAACGCGTTAGTTCTTAATAGTTAAGAATTCAATCACTAACATTTAAGATATCAATGACTAATATTTAATTTTGATTGTAATGAGGAATTGACGTCTTTGTTTCTTATTAATAGAACTATAAATAATGACACTAAATTATAAGATATACTTTCTATATTTTTTGCGTACATATGGAGATTGCAATTGATGGTATAAACTTGCCGATATAATTATTTTTACTTTCATGATATACAATATAAAGTGTAATACAAATTTACAAAAATAACTTATTAATTAAGGTGGCTCCGCCGCGTAGTCCCGTATCTACGGGGGTCCCGTGGGGGCACATATATATTTTTTCTAATAACCCACGCAATTTTCATAAAAATGATTTTACATTAATTATCATAGTTATGGACAAAAATATATGTTATGATACATAAAAAATAACAAGAATACGCAATATATGCATACAAAAATACACTAATTTTAGCTTTGCATTAATTATTTTTTATATTTGGCTGGCAACCGGGTATTTTCCAATTTTTTTGGGAAGCGAGCTTTGAATCTGGGAAAAACATGCGCCGGCCGCGATATGACGTATAGTCATAGTAACGGTTCGTTGTATCGGGACTCCCAAAAGTGAACCGGCTCGTGAATGCGTAACTTTCTTGACAAAATGCGATCAATATTCACAGAGTTATATTTTATTCAACTGATCGTGAATATTGTACTTATAATATATTTATTATACAATTATTTTTTTACTTGATTTTCACTTAACGTCACATTCTCTAACTGTTAGGAAATGTGTACTTCTGCGAAAGAAATTTAGATGCTTTTTCTCAAAGGAACAAGTTCTTAATAGTTAAGAATTATTACTTTTTTGTTGATACATTGTCATTTGGCACAAATACTATCAACTCGCGCTGCGACAAATGAATGATTCATTTTCCACAAGGAATTCTATCTCTCAGTGTAGTTTAAATTTACTGCAGCCAAAGTTATCTCGCAAATAGTTGATTTGCCAATTTTAAGCGAATCAAAAGTTATTTCTGGAAGTTTAAAGCTGTCTCTTTTCTATTTTAATAGATAAATAATTTAATAGATTAAATTTGAACTTCAACAATTTTTTTCTTCAGAAAGCCATTCAAAGAATAAATCTTTTTTTGGGAAATCAATGTTCGCGGCTCTAATAAAAAACTATAGTTAAAGTTCGCTATAAGTGTTCCATCTGAACGCTACTTTTAAAAAAAAATTAAATTAATACTTTTACGTTTTCATAGATTAATAAATTTGCTAATTTAAAAAAGGAAAATTTTGAACAGCATATTTGAACAGCTATAAGTTAGAAAACTGTCAAATAGCCATTTGTACTCGGCATGTTTATCTTACTTGTGCGAAGTTTTTTAAAGAACGAGTTCTTATTGTTAATGAATGTAACATATGTGTCAAGTACATGAGATTTCGATCTTGAAAGTACACGACTCATTGACCTCAAGTAATCATTTCTTTTAGTGTATCTGTAACATAATTCATTCAACGTTAGTTGTAAAGTTTACAGAAAAATAATCATACTATACTTCTTTTTCGCAAAAATTTGCACAGAGTGTACTATTATTTACTTTATGAAAGTTATTGATTTGATAACGATAAAAAAACACGAGTATCCCTTTCTAATAGCATTATTCTGCAACAATCAGGTGGAAGTACAAAATTAAATTCTTATTTACTGATCCCTTCCCCAACACAAAACATTAATCCTGAGACGCATCGTAGACATCCATTGTATGACAGTAGCAGTGCTTTTCAAATGACAATTAAACGCGTGTTCTAAAGCAATAGAATAGGTACAGGCGTGCACGCACTATACACGAGGATCAAATTCACCCTTTTCCTCCAGCGCTTGAGCGTGGGATGATGCACGATGATTTTATGGAAATCACCTGGAGAATGAAGACAAATTGAATTGCGTTTGCGTCCGTTCGAGTAGCGAGAGACACGCTTCGCAACAGTCAAAAATGAAACTTCGTCTGTAACCAATATCACGCGGCTAATGTGAAAATTATGTTAATGTAGCGCGCACAGCTCGGACTCGGCTTGTTGCTGCGCGCGTGTGTGCACTAATAAATTTGTGACGCGTCAACTTGGATGTGAGCAACTCCTCCGTTGTCAATGGATCCATCCAGCGTACGAGCCTCCTCCTAATGGTCCTTTGTATATTTTTCAAAATGGAATAAATCTCCCGTAGTGCGGCCCGTCAAAAGGCTCGTCACGGCAGATTTAAATTTCTCTCGTTTTCCATCATTTGTCAAGAAGCTCGTCGCTGCGATCCAGGATTCCGAATCATTTATTTCGTCCATTTCTTCCCGAAAATCCTTGTAAAAATCACGATGTATATAATAAACCAAAATAGGGCTCTTAGCCTGCGCGGCGAGGAAAAATTTACGACGTACGTCGCATCACGCGTAGTTAGCCGCGGTACAAATTTTTCATCGTTACAGGCGCTTTTTGTGCACCTCCGATGCTGCTGCAGACAAGAAAGAGAAAAAACAACGCCGCACCCCAGAGCAGCAGCGCGAGGCACTCACCTAATGCAGCGTAATGGCATTTACTCGATTACACTTGTTACAAATCGACTGCTCACGCACCGGGATGACCTCCATATATATACACAGACGGACGCGAGCATTTTTTTCCTTTCCGATTCCCCCCTCGGGGTCGTCACCCCTCTTTCTTTCTATTTACTCTCGCCCTCCATCTTCTCTGCGCCTTTGGTGCAACAGCTCTCTTTTTCTCTCTCTCTCTCTCTCGCTCTCGCTCTCTCCCTTCTCGGTGTGTCATATTATATGCGTGTCGTGGCGAGATTCCACATTTCCGTGATTGCCACGCGCTGATTCCAAAGTCCGCTGGGACGCAGCTGAGAGTCGTCGGCGCGTCTCGAGGTGTGTACAAGCAGTGTAGTATATAACTGTGCCTCCTGGAGCGCAGAGTC
This sequence comes from Gastracanthus pulcherrimus, assembly GCA_949152435.1. Classification (NCBI taxonomy): domain Eukaryota; kingdom Metazoa; phylum Arthropoda; class Insecta; order Hymenoptera; family Pteromalidae; genus Gastracanthus; species Gastracanthus pulcherrimus. The sequence continues at coordinate 42,027,527 of OX424576.1, forward strand.
CTGGGGCCCGCTTTATGGGCGAGAGTTTTATGGCCGGGCGGCAGGCTATCGGGTAACGAGGTCTAATTGAGATGCGCGCATCAAGCGCGCGCGTGCCGACTTTATTTCTCGCATCAAGCGAGTCACGGGACTCGAACGATCATGTCGGATCTGTGAAAAATTTAGTTTCTGGTGAAAGAATCATTTTGTAATGGCGGAGAGCTGCGCTTTTCTCGTGATTGGAGAATTCAATTTGGGAAAAGTGGGTTACTTTTCATTTACGACTTGATTGGTTTTTCTTTTCTTGCCTTAAGAACGGACTTCTCATGAGTAAAACTATTTGTGCTCTTTATAAATTACTTGTTCTACTTAGCCCTCTTATTAAATAATACAGTATATATAGTCCAATATTTATAATAATACAAAACAATTTGATCATTTTCTTTTCATGAAAGCCGATCGTACATGTATGTGTTGATAATTGCTTGCATAACTCATCATTAATTATAAAGAAAGATTATACAAACACTGACAATCATCACCATAATTTAATACAATATTCTTAATCAAAACGCAAACTCAAAGTATACTCTGTATTATTTCTCATGAAATCCTAATCACTATGAGTTAGTATATTATGGTCTCTTCATTTATTCGACTGCCTTGCTATACAACTTATTTTAAATCAAATGCGTACAAAAATTAGATTAGAAAGCATTAATACTAAGCTGAGAGTATATAGAGTATACTCTAACTCAAGGATCTATGTACTAAAGGAGATACACTTTAAATTATAACCCACAAAATCCCAATCATTTCAATGCGGCTTCTTGATTTATCTGAATGTTCTGCTGTAAGTACACCTTTCTTTTCAAATGAAACATACAAAAATAAGATTAGAAAGCATTAATAAATGCGAAGCCATTATCAATGGGGATAAGAATAATTTCTTGAAATAGATAATAAAAAATGCGCATGTCCTGTTGAATAAAGAAGGAATTTGAATAGGCGCATTATACTCTTTCGTTTCTCTATCCCACTGGCTGAAAGCGAAACGTCGTACAAAAGTACATCGGCAAGTAAAGAGCCTCCTCGAGGATTCGGGGAAAATCGTGTCTCCTCGTTTGATAAACTCGCTTCATCTGCCCGTCGCCCTACTCGCCTCATCCCTCTCTCCTGCGGGGCGCATCCTCTCTTTTTTCCTCGGCCTTTTCTTCTGCAGGCTGGATTCGTCCGCGGGCGTAGCGCGTATAAAGACGCGGCAGCAGAAGAAAAATCCCAAAGTTTTTACGCGTCCTCCTTCGGCATTCTCATGCATTTTTTCTCCCCGCCGGTTTGTCCGCCGCCGTCGTCATCGTCGTCTCGTTTTCTATGTGAGGCGCGCGCGCTCAGCCATTGAAACTCAAGACCCTTTTGGATGGCCCATTCAGCTCACGGCCTACTACTCTTTCGTGCTTTCTCGTTCTCTCTCTCTCTCTCTCTCTCTCTCTCTCTCTCTCTCTCTCTCTCTCTCTCTCTGTCTTTCGCATAGCTTAGGATATACCTCTCAGGTGAAAAGGGCACTCGAGAGCGTAGCTGCGAGAGTTCGTGCATGCGCAGCGCCGAAAAGCGAGGTCGAAGTCCTTTTTTCGGTATATCTCGCGGAAGATGAGTTGTGTCATTCGGGTCATCCATTCCAAGTGGAAAGACTCGGCGTACTGCAAGATGTCTTAAGAGATGTAGCGTCGATTGTACAAGTACAGACAAGCATGTACATAGAAATAAATAGCTATAAATTGTTAATAGTTCAACGTTTAATAATTAACTAAATATTTATTTAATGGAAACGGATGATGTTTTATAGTAAAGCACTTAAAACTGGGAAAAATGTACTACTTGATGTTTTCTTAACTCAATGAAAACTGAATAAATAAAAATATTAATCAACTCTTTACATAGGGTTAGAAGTATTTAAACACACATTTTTAATGCATTTATATAGTACTAAATACAAAAAGCATTTCCATATTTAAGTCGTACAAATTTTATTTTATTTCTGGTGAGAAATAATATGGTACAGTGTGTATGTACTAAATAAATACTAATATTGTCCCTTGAGTTTAGAAAAATGTCGTTCCGTCGAGATTTACAACGCAACCCAACGTAGGTGTGTGGTATCTGCAGGTAAGCAAACCTACCGCAGAGCTACATTTTTTAGCAAGCGTTTTTTTTGACACGCATTGCCCTCGGCGTGATTTCATTTTCGTACCAATTCAAAGGAACCCGGATCAGGACAGAGCCGGATTTAAGTCGCGGCTGAATCGATCTGCCAGAAGGACCGAGATGCCTCTAATTCTCGCTGAATGACTCGGTTGTACGATCCGACGTTTTTTTTCGCGAAGCTTATGGACCCGGGCCCTGCGCGCGCGAGTTTTTCCGGTGAATTGTGCGCGCAGGCGTGCCACGGCAATGCACAGGATTTTTTTTGTCCCCGCGTAATCCCTCGCTTGGTTTATAGGCGACGAGGGCACGGGTTCGTTGAAAAAATAATTGAGATTCCGCGCGTGTTTTGATTTGAATACATCTGACGTAGGAAATTATTCTGCTGTGAAAGGTACAAGGGAGGGCTTTATTTTTTTTATTCTTTTTCTGCCGAATGGGGATTTTCTCGGTCAAAATGGATTTAGGTCGAAAAAATCTGTTATTTTAAAGCTTGAAAAAACGATACGATATCGGATTATATATATGGAAGAGCTCTATAGATTTGTTTACAATAACCATTTTGTACGAAAAGAAAATATTTTTTATTTATATATAAATTATTTTCCAGATAGGTAACTTTTATGCTCTAAAGAATAATAATTTTTTATACAAATTCGTTTATTTAATATACATTTATTTAAATTATTTAATCGTTTATATAACTCTTTAATATCCACGACCTTCTAAAATCAGAAAAAAGTTTTGTTACATTTAGTCATCTTGCAAATGATTCTAAATGGGTTTAAAATGCATTAAATTCCAAAATAATCCTGGAAATATGAATTTTAGAGATCGACTCTAAAATCTACTATAGGTCGTCATGCTCTAAATATAATTAAATTTAAATTTTAACAATCTTATACAAGTATCGATCGATAGAATTTCGGTAAATAATTGTATTTGGAGAATAAAATGAAAAAACCCGTCATACGCAAATATGTTCTCATTACGCATTGCTTTACATTCACGACATCGCCATGTTTAATTTTACGGAAGGCATTTATATTTTCTTTTGAATCTAACAATATTAACAATTTACTTTCCATCCAAACAAAACCTTTTTTTTAGAAATTATTTTTATCAATATCAATATTTTGTACAAGCTTGAATAAGGGTAAACAACCCTGCTGAAAATATTATCCCATTAAAACTAATTAAAAATATTATTAAATAATCGATTTTGATACGGGTGTTCCATTTTAATCGTTTTTGATCATTTTAATCGGTTTTTATCAGGTTTAATTAGACATTTTCAACAGGGAAAATAGTTCGAGTGGGCGATAAATGGAGGAGTCAATTATAACTTACATTAATGGAAAGAGCAACCTTTATTTTAACATTATATTGTAAAAAGAACGTATTATATTTATGCTACTATAAAATTAAATCGTACTAAATAATTTTTACTACCATTATGCCTCGTCTTCAATGGCAGTTTAATAGAATCTCGCTTTAACTTTCAATATCGAATAACATTTCTGTTGTTTAGAAAAGCAAAACTTTTTTGGTATGAAACAAATCTCTACACAATAGAACTCTTTAAAATTTACTATCATTTATCACTGTAATGTTATTTAATATTAAAAGTTAAAGCGTGAGGCTATTAAAGAGCCAGTGAAGACGGGGCATTACTATAGAGCTATGATATACAGAAAAAGAAGTACGTTAATATTACCCTATAATTTGTATGCAAGATAACGAAGTGAAAAACTATACGTAATAACTGTACGTTGCGGATTGGAAACGCTCAATACCGATTTTTCTTTCTGTTTTGAATTGTTTTGATAGTTTATTTCCTTTTTTGTATTTTCTCCGTGAAAGCAATAACATTAATTTTACGGATTGTACACCGAATCGGCAGAAAAACTGTTACATATACTGCAAACACAAAAGTTAATCCTGAAACCTCGTAAACTTGCCAAAGTTTTTCAAATCACTGCAAACAACAGCAGTAATAACTTCTGGAATTTTATCTTGGGAACACCTAGCCCATCGTTTAAATACCCATGCAAACCATCATACATAAATTCGGAAAACAACAGATTTCGCAGCATCACCGCACAGCATTTCACACCCCATAATCTACCGACGCTTAGCCTACGCACAGACCTATACGTACAAATCAAGCACACCGTAGTGCAATAACACAAATCACAAGACGCCGGCCTCCCCGCATCGAAAATGCAAACCACCGGATCTTTCACGTGCTCGCATCCTCGTCGCACTCCCGACTCGATCCAGGTACAAGTCATATAAGTGCAGAGCTGGCTCGGTGCGTACGCGCGTTCCCAGAAAATCACTGGGCAAATCGATTACGCTCGGGTGTCCGTCCGCTCTCTCTCTCTCTCTCTCTCTCTCTCTCTCTCTCTCTGCCATGATGGCTCTGGCTCTCATCAGAATAGGAGCCAGAGGCCCGTGGATAATCGCTGCCGCCGCCGCTTCCTAATTCCCGGGGCCCTCTCACGCCCAATTGTGCGCGCACAATAACGCGCCCTGCGCCTCTCCATGGGCTCTCTTTTCAATCGGTCCGCAGCAGTATAGAAGCACGAGCAGAGATGCGGAGGAGAGCGAGCGAGCCGAGTGGTACTAGGTATGAGGTACCATGCCGGGGCTGATGATGGTCCGTGCGCTAAATGCACACAAAGTCGTCGAGCCGCTCGGCTCTCTCTCTCTCTCTCTCTCTCTCTCTCTCTCTCTACTCGGGGTGATTTTGGGCGAGAGAAAGAGTGGATTACGCAAAAGAGAGATGGAGTGCGTGCTTTAACGCTTCATTAGGCAAACTCAGACAATTACTTAACTTGATTGATTGCTTTCTGAGCTTAGTGCCTTCGTTGCGATGCGAATAGAGTTGGCGATTTTGTGTGCTGAATTGTTATCTCGGCGCGAAAAAATAGAGGATTTATTTTGTTATGACACAAGACTACGTAGAATGATGTTGATCTGAGCATAGAGTATAAAATATATTCATAGTGTTCAAATTTTCATTGTAAGAGTATATTAATATTTAAATTATCATAAATAACATGTTTATATTACATATCATACGCAAATTCTAAACAGGATTGTCAGTTTGAAGATATAAATTTTTATAATAAACTCTTTTAACGACGAAAACGTTCGAATCGCTTAATATAATATTACATTAGACAAATATCATGGTTAAAAGTTAAAAAGTTTATTTTAAAACAAGTTCTGTGGAGGAAAAATGTAATGTCCCTTAAAAAGGGGTTAGTAACTAAAAGGGTTAGAGTGTAGTTAACAGTTTTCAAGAAAAGGTATAAATAACAGATTAACTCAAAAATATATATTTCGAACTGTAAGTTGATTAAAAAACTAAAAATTTTACGTAATAATCTTAGATCTCAATTTATTACTCTACAAATTACATTTCGTTAAACCAAATTTACTTCTCATCCCAATTATTCAACAGAATATTAAGAAAAAAAACGAAAAAACGGTTATTAGCCAAATAACCATAGAAACGAGTCTCGCAATTACATATCCTTTCATCCAGCACGGGCGGAGGAGCCGGCGAGGGCCGAGCGAAATCAAGAGGAATAAAGAGCGAGCCAAGTACACAGCGAAGGACCGGAGCTTTTCAGCTGGGGGGGGGGGGGGGGGGGGCTCGCGCAGTCTCTCTCCTTCTCGGTCGAACGATAAGGGCCGAGATTAGGCACGCGCCGTGTCCTTCGTAATGAGCCGCGTGGAATGCAGCCGGCCACAAAAGTAAGAGCCCGCAGAGCCCAGAGCCCACCACGGGTCCTCGAGCGCTTATACTCGCTCTGCTGCTGATGTATACTGGCTTTCGGGAGAGAGAGATAGAGAGAGAGAGAGACTGCGAGAAAGAGAGTACGAGAGAGGCTGCTGCTGTGCAGCGAGAGAGCGCCTATCGCGACTAATCTGCCGTGGAGGGCCGCGCCGTGGTATACAACGAATTCGAGATATTCAATAATTCAGCGAGTAAGCGGACTATAGCGAACGAACTATAACGCGTGCACACGAGCGTCGCGCCGTGCCGAGCCGCCCAATACGTGACTTCGATTTTATTAGGCGATAGCGCCCGGGTTCATTTATATGCGACGCTTTTACCGCGTCTTTGCTTTCTCGCGATCTCTCTCTAGCTGGGCTCCCCCCCCCCTCCCGCCATCTCCCTAGATGGATGAATTATAAAGACTTTCTCCGGAGGGTTGTTTGATTTTCTGAAATTTTAATTCGAGATAAGCGACCGTGTTTTTGGGACGAGGGACGATGGGAATCGCGATGCAGAAGTTGTTGAGAGTTTCATTATATTTTTAGATGTAGATGTTGACAATGAATGATGTATTTTTACAAGAATTTACAAGCAGTTTGAGTAAGGTTTAAACTATTCGTTTTTATAACAATCGAAAACTAAAAACACATGAATACTTTTATATTTATATGATAACTATACTGGTATTGCTCGAGTTATCGTACATATTACTGTCGTAGCTATATTATAGTTGTCGATAATATTGTATGGTTGGCACATCAAAATAATATTGCTGTGAGAGCAATAGTAAAGTATTGTTGCAGCAGCAGTACGCAGTTTAGTTCCATCAAGAAGAATCTGGATACTCGAGCAATACATTTTTTTCAGTGATATATTAATAGTTAAGAAAAGAAAAATACAAAGGCCTGGAAAAGCACATACAATATTTAATTATAAATCCGATTCAAACTGTTTTTAAAAGAAATACATTTAAAAACTATAATTAAATGTTTTAAATCTTTTAAGTAATTTACTGTTATAAAATTCAAATTTTAAAATCTAACAAAGTATTTGGCGAACATTTAGCTTTTTCAAATCTTTTTTCAGTCAAAATAGTAATTCTGTTCTGCAGAGAAACAGCTAATGGGAACTTGATACTTCAACGTGGCTTGAATTTCCCTATAGAGCTCTCATAAAAGGAACGAGAAGAAAGGAAAAAAATTCGACTTTTTTATCGGCGATGAATGAGATGAGAGTTCGTCGACCTTATAAGTTCCGGTACTCAATTTTATATGGGTCGCCGAAGCAGAAACAGATGGCAGCCATGCAAATTGAACCTAGGGGCCTTGTCAAATTTCAAGAGCTTCCGAACGTGACAGTTTAAAACGTCAGAGAGCAATAGGGCAGATCCAATTATGCGTGTTTTCTTTGCAGTTGGGATATAGCGCAAGCGCGCCCACGTGGATTCAAATTTAAATGGGAGAATATAAACATTTTATGGCCTTAAAGTGAATTAATTTATCGTCGAGGTTATTGTGATTCTCAGCGAACAGAAATCTTATGGGTCCAAACGTATAACAGAATCAAACGTACTCGATATCACGTAGTAACCATATGCACGTCAAAAGTTTCTTTGTTACGAATTTTATTTCAGAGCAATAAAAATTTGTTGGAATAATGCCTTCTTATGCAAAGTATTGTGTGTAGTGTAGATTTGTGGTTATGATTAGAATAAAATACAAATTAAGATTTAGCATATTGACTTTTGAGTTGCATGTAATGCTTTTTCATAAAAAGTTGTATTAATTTTTATTATTTAATCTATGAGATATTATGGAATAATAAATAATCGAAATAAAAATCATTTACTGTAATTTTTCTTATAAATATTGAAATGAAGAACAAAAGAATAAACATGACATTGTTCTAAATCGATCCTGTAAAAAACATATTCTATAAAAAAGTACAAATTGATAAAAAATCTAATGAATTAAATTTTTCACTCCCTAGGCGCTCCACAACTTCTACAGAACACGATATCATTAATTTTTTCAAACAACAGCTGAAGAGGAAATCGTCCCCTCTGAAGGGTTAGAAAACGCAGCGCTGCAATTAACCTGTCAATAATCATCAGAAAGCAGGCAGGAAGTGCAGTCGCAGCAGCAGCCCACATGACGCACCAGGGCAACTAAACTAATCATCGCGGCAACTCGTTACGCGCCAAGTTTCTCTCCCGCGAGCGCATGGAAACATCGCCACCACGCGAGATGCATCGTCGAGGGTATATACGCGATGACCGACTACGCGGGATTCCTCGTTACCGAGTCGCCTTTCCGAATCGCCGCTTGCTCCAGGGCCATAAAAGCTACTCAGCCTCGCGGTTAAAAGCGAAAGCGCGAGGAAAGAAGAAGAAGAGCAAGACTCAGCGACGAGGAGAACTGCGTAAGACACTCGAGGCGCCTTAGCGACACACGCGAGCTGCACGCAGATGTATATTCCTGGTCGTTCGCCCTGCATCGGCTCGAGATTAATTTCTCGTGTCGCAGGGGGACGGGGCAGCAGTGCGAGCGCCTGTAAAGCGCTTCCCGAGCTTCCGGGGTCTGATGAGTAATAACCGCGTGCGCGCTACCGTATACATGTATGTATATATATGTGTGCTCGCGAGATACGGAGTTTTAAAATTGGATGTCCCTGATTAGACTCGCGAGGCTGCTGTGTGGTGCGTACATTTGGTATCAATTTTTTAAAGTCGAAGGCAGGAATGCCTCGCGAACATAGCGTCTTACGCCTTTCGTTATTTATATGGGAGTTATAAATAGGGTTTCGCGGAGGAAAAATTCTTTTCATGTGGTGTGCGCGGTAAAAGTACGAGCGTCACCTAATTAGCTTGACAAAGCAGCGGAAAATATATGACTATTGTTGGAGAAAGGCCAAGATTTTAAATTAATTTGAATATCATTTGAAAATAAGCGAAGTTTTATTACTATATGTATAACAATATTTTGGCAAATAAAATATTTAATTGACTGTGTATTATATATACTATTCGCATTAGCTTTAATTTGCATGGACACAGATGTTCTAAATTTTATTTTATCAAAAATTATAAAAAAATAATGTTTGGACGAGATACCTTGTCCCGGTACATATTGAAAACACTTAGTTTGGACGAGAGTTTCGGACCCTACCTTTAGTAGGGTTAAAAATATAGATAATTATTCTATTAAATATTTTTTGAGAGGAAAAGAATGTATTAAAAAATATTGGAAATGGGTGTTAAATAAATGATAATACACAATGTATATTTCAAATAAAATAACTTTCGTTTATTCAAACTCGCACAAGGAAGGAATAACGTCTGTAATGTGCGACTGCTCTAGCTAGATGATCTAGTACGACTAAAAAACACTTGACAAAAGGGCAGAAGAGAATATCGGGGCTGACGCATATAGTTCCCCACTCTTTTCTATATCTCGCATTTCAGTTTATGTCTTTGGGACATTTCTTAGTAAGTCGATTCATTTTTGTACAAGCATGTAGTAGTGTATAACTACAGTTACACACATACGTATGCTAAAGCATAGCTATATTCCAACAAAAAATGCACCTTTCTAAGGGGAGCACTCCTTGTAAATGGATCAAAAAATCGTTTTCTTTTACAACAAGGTATCTTCGTCCACCTAAAAAATTTTTTTATCAAAAATTCCGATATTGCAAAAGTAGTTATTGGCAACGAAAGAAAGACTCGATAAAACAGTGGAGAATTATTTTGTTTGTTATCCGACTTGAATATTAAAGGTCTCATTTTGTTTTTTGATAAATTTCATATAAAAATTGTATATTATCGGATAACCTGCAAAGTTACGTCCAATTGTTTATAAATTTGTACATGGTGTTTTATAAGTAATCGGACATAACTTTGCAGGTTATCAGATGATATACAATTTTTATATGGATAATTCCCCCTGAAATTTTTCAAGGAACAAAATGAAACCTCTAAAATTAAAATTGGATAACAAACAAAAAAGTCTCCATTGTTTTGTAAAATGTATCTCTAGTTGACGATATCTATATTTTACAATAACGGACTTTCGATAAAAGAAATTTTTTTAGTTTGACAAAAGTTCCTTATTTTATAATACATATATTGACTTTCATATCATTATGTGAGATTAAATTGTAGTAAAAAATGTTTGTTTTTAAGACATGTATATGCTGATAGAACCTCCTGAATGTGGACAATATGTTCCTAAAGTTTTAAATAGTAACTCGCTCTCTAAAAGTGTCTATATAATAGTCCAGATGAGGCGTGCACGCTCGCATGCGCGCCGAACAGGTTCGTAACTATAAACGCGTTTTTCTCAAAACTACATTTTTCGAAATGATGCGACAGATAACTTGAAAAATATGCGGTCAATCGTGGTCAAACGACGCACACATATACTTTATTACATTCTTCACCGAATGAACCTATACAATGAACAAGTTTTTTGAGTCTTATAAGCGATTCTTTTTCGTACAAATGTAATTTTCTTTCAAAGTTCCATCATTTGACAAATTTTATAATTTTTTTTATTAGGTTCAGTCGCTGCGTATTATCATAAAATAACAAAATATTTTTGGACATGCACGCTCGCATGCGCGCCGAACAGGTCCGCAACTTGAAATGAGGCACACATATACTGTATCTCATTCTTCACCGACTGAACCTATAAAATGAAAAGGTTCTTTGAGTCTTAAAGAGATTTTTTTTCGTAAAAATGTAACTCTTTTTCAAAATTCCATCATTTTACAAATTTTATAGTTTTCTTTTCTAAAAATAGTTTCAGTCGCTAAGTATTATCATAAAATAACAAAATATTTTTGGATTATCTATTTTAGATACCTGCAGTGGATGCTACATGTCCCGTTTCACACCTCTGATACCGAAGTTATTGCAAATGTCTCCAATATATCTATATACATGCTTTCAAAAAACCTCAAAAAAAATTTTTTATGTTTCCAAATACGTATCTAATACACATAAAAAGTTTTAGCACTTTATAATATATATTGTTTTTGTATTAATAAATCATGGTACATTGCCTTCATTTTAAGCGTTTACATGGAGTGCTCCCCTTAAAAACGACTAATTTTTATTTCTATTGAAGTTTTTTTGCTGAATTTTAAGAATAATTTGATATGAGCTTAGAATATTTTATGATATAACCTACACCATAATACCATAATGTTAACTAACGTTATTTTCAATAAATATTTAGTTCAATGATTTCATGTATGAATATTGAATGATATCGTATATTTATTTATGAATGAATAAATAAAATTAAATTGAATGATTTGTATAAGAAACTACATCTAATGGTATTCAAAAGACATTAGTAGATCCGTTATTCATATGTCCCAAACAAAAACCTCAAAATTTTACAATCACACACTCCTAATTTACATAATTACTTTATGGACCATTGCACTGATAAATTGAGGGATATGCACGTTTTCACTACAAATATATTCTCGGTGCATCGTGTGCAGCTCAACAAAAAAGCTCCCCCAAACAATTATCGGCTTCTTTTTTCTAATGATGCACATGGTTCACACTGCCGAAGTGATTAACGCCTCGCGCGCAGCAGCAGTAGTATACGCACATAAAAAGAAGAGAAAAAAGTCCTGGTGAAATACGCTGTGTCCTCGCGCTCGTGCACGACAAAAGAAAGAGGGGTATTGCGCGTTCCCATACTCCGAATGTGTACGTCTCATCAACGCCACCAAGAGAAAAAAAATCCTTTAAAACCTCGTCTCTCTCTCTTCTCTTCCTCCCTCTCTTGCTCTCTCTTTTCCTTTCCGCTAGCTCGCGAGCGCGACTTTTCTCTCATTGTGCCAAAAATAATGCTCAATTCATCTTATTTCCATCGCGGTCGTCATTAATCAAGCTCAGTGGTCCTCTCTTACACGCTCTCTCACTTTCTCCGGGCGTTAACCGAGCGGTTTATAAGCGCCGCGGAGTGCGTGTCTCTGAAAATCATCATCGCGCGAGTATGACTGATCTTAACTACTACGCAGCACTAGAAGCAGCAGCAGGCCGCGTATATATTATACCGTGCGGAGAGCGTGGCACATATAAGAAGAATAAGAAAGAAGAGAAGCGCGAAGAAGAAGCGTGACACACTGGGAAACTCAGGATTCCCTCCTCTCTCTCTCTCTCTCTCTCTCTCTCTCTCTCTCTCTCTCTCCGAGCTCACCCTCCGCAGTTCTCTTTTTCATGCATTGTCCCCCTTCTCGTTCTCTCTCTCTCTCTCTCTCTCTCTCTCTCTCGCTCTCTTCATCTCACTCGTATGTGTAATGTATGTGCTGCTGCGTGCTCGAGTGTGCGCCAACGTTCCCTAGGCGAGTGTGTGTTGTTACCATTAGAATTAGATAAATATAGCAAGGGCCGCTGGTGGTTAGGAGGACGCGCGCGCGCTTGTTCCCGTCCCTTTTTCGCTTCTTTTTACTTTCTCACTTTCTTTTTTTTCTTTTTATCTGCGTACTCCCGAGTGCGTACTACGCTGCAGCTTCACGTCTCCACGTGCTAGCAGGTTGCTCTTTGAGTACGCGTGTGCGTAAGAGGTCTTTGTTTACGTTCACCCTCCTCTCGTGCGCGTTTCCTTCTGCACTCTGTACGCTTCTTTTATCTTTTTTTTTCCTGCGGCCTATCTCATTTTTCCGTTGCGCTATGCAAATTGAGGGCGTGGGTTTTTTCCGTTCGCGAACTATGGACAATTTATGTGGGACAATATTTCGAAAGGTTGTTTGTCTTACGTATTATGCTTGTCACTTACGCGTATTTCTTTGAGTATTCAATTTAGTGCTTCAGATTCTAAATATTAACCCTCCTTTTATTAGTGCTACAGATTTTTAATATATATCTTTAGTTTTGAAGCCATCAATGTATCATTTTCGTTATATTTAATTCAGATTTGATAGTGGAAGATAAAATATATGTTAAACAGTACTACTTTATAAATCCGAAATAAAATTAAAACCAAAATTATGGTATTGCACAGATATTGTTCACTTATCGAAACTCATATTCAAAATCTTGAGTTTTTGAATTGACACGTGGTTTTTATAAAAAAAATAAAAATAACAACTTTACTTTATTGCTCCTTAAAGCATAAAAATACATGTGTACGCGTATCAAGTGTTTAATAAAATTATAAATGACTATATGCATGGAGTGTAAAAGTGTGAGTGTGTGAGTAAAATATTAGTGATGAGCACGCACCTCGAGATAGAAGCAAGTCGATCTCGACTTTTATTTATTCATTGAATAATTAAAATTTACAAATTTCACGAATGTAAAATACTTATATTTGCTACTTTTTATTGGTAGCGAAAATAGTAATTTCGGTACCCTTTATTTATTTTTGCTCCATTTCCTTAATAGTGTAGACGACAAAGAACGGCCTTCTTTATGCACTTGTTATAAAAAATACGGTACTCAACTTGGGGCAAAAGGGTATTTCCAAGCGAGGATGATGATTGAGCACGAGTGCTCAAAATCATCATCCGAGTCCCATTTTCACCCCTAGTTGTGTAATATACTATTTTAATGTATTGTATTATAATATCAGAAGAATTTTTAAAACCAAGGTGGCATGATAATATTTTACAATATGCGTTTCCTCAGTTTATGTTTACTAATAGCCGCATTACATTAAGATAAAATATTAAGTTAGCAAATACAAAACATTATAAAAATAAAAAATTAGATATACAGTATAGAATTTTTTGAATACATAATCCATTATTTCTACCACCAATGTCTAATTTGACTTGACTATTAATTTAATCTAATAATTAGTGTATTCATAAACAAACTCAGTTGCAGAAAACAAACATTGTTGACAATGCACTTCTTCAGTAATAACCAATTTCGAAGAATAAAATTAACAGGAAAACACATTATTATATTACTGTCATAACATACCTCTACTCACTCCCAAGACCTAAAGAGAACTCTGTATACGCACGTATGTTGTAGGTCTTAAGGCGCACCTTTAATGTGTCAACGCGCCTCTCAAGCCCAGCGAGTCCCATAAAGTAAACATAAACGCGACGACAATATTATCGATGCTTTTCAAGCGAAGAAAGAGAGGCACAGAGAGAAGGAAAGAAGCTGAGAGCATCGACACGAAAGAAAATCGAGCCCGCTTACTGTCGACGCCCTGCACAACGCCCGCGGGGAGAGTTTACAAATACGAGCAACAGGAGTCGCATACAGGACGCGAGGCGACACAGCTCTCGCGGTTGAGTCAATTTTTAAGAGAGATAACTGCGTCTTGGAGCTGTGCACGGCTGCACGCGAGTGTCGATGCATACAAGCTTTCCTGTTTTGTACTTTGCTGTACTTGTATTTTTTTGCAACATTTGTCAATTAGAATCAACGTGACGTTTTGAATAGACAAGTTTATTGGACGAGGGTAGTGTGATAGTCGCGCGTAATAACGAAAGGTTGCATACGATTGTCAACGAGTCAACAAAATCATAAATTTTGAGAAAAACAATAAAAACTGTCTATTACTACAGGAATGCGATAAATAAATTTTCTATCAGTTAGATTTATATTCTATAATGTTATAGTGATATCTTAAGAGACGTTAACGTTCGTTATACAATTTTTATTAAATTGTAATAGGAAGAGTTGATTTGACCGAATACAAGATTCTCTCTACTTGGAACGTTTTCTCTCTTCTCATCTAGAAAGGAACGATGTGGTTGTCGCTTTACATTTCTAGAGAAAGAATTGGAAAATAAGTACGAGTATATAAAGAGAATAAGACTCTAAAACTAAGAAAATTCCCTATTTCCCTTGTACAATATGTTTCTTCGCACTCCCTCGGCCCTTCTTGTTCTCGTTCCTTTGGTGTTTCTCGCATCTGCATGCGTTGTGCTCTCGATTCTCGCGAGCCTAAGATCATCATGGAATTGCAGGAGGCATTCCATTATTTTTATTGCCATTTGGAAATATTATACGTTCAGTTTCGTAGCAAATCAATATTCCAGTGATATTGTTCGTTAATTTGTGTTCACTACACAGATTACTGCGTAACGAAAATTTTTACGATTGTTCTTAGGTATTATCGGTTAACTTATTACAATCATCAGTAACACAATTTTTAAAATACTCTAGCATTTTGTTGTAACATTATTAAATATTATTATTTAATTATTATTCATTTATTTATTGAATTAAATAAAAATATTTCAGATAAATAAAATTTTATTTAACTTTGTAGATAAAGTCATAATAACTTGGATGTAAATGATTTTCCCATTTCCAGATGCATGAAGATCCAATCATAAAAAGTGTTACATCTCCTTCAAACAAAATCAACGTCTCGTCAACGCTCTTACCCTCCCATCCCGCTTCTTCTTCCTCGCGTTCTTTACGTTTCGCTTGCCAATTCTCTCTTTCGTTTTGCTCGTACGTGCTCGGGTCATTTATCCCAGTGGCCGGCATCGCCGAGTGATTCACGTGTGTATTCACGTGCCGCTGTCGCCGTGTAGCCAGCGCTACACGACGAGAAGGGAGCGAACGAGCGTGACGACGAGCGCGAGCTTGCGAGCGCGCTAAAAGTGGCACTGCGTCGATATGCACACGGGCCAAGCGAGAGCATTTCGAGGGGCTTAAGTAAGTGCGCGTTTCGCCGAGTGCGCGCGAGTTCGCGGACATGCGCGCCGATTTCTATCGCTCACCCAATTAGGGAAAACCCGCGCTGAAAATGTAAATAGATATCTATACATCTTGTGCCGCGCGACTTTCATATTTCGACACGGCGGCGCTCGGCTCTGTAATAACGGCTTTAATAAGAAAAATAAAAGACAACGAGGTATGTTCTCGCGTATGCTTCTGTATACACATACGCGGCTATGGCGATGCAAATTTTGTGTTTGTATAACTCGGGGTTTTGATGATAAACGATCGAGACAGGGGGTAAAGAAACTCCGGCAACATCGGTCGTATCGCTGCGTTATAACGGTGTTATAAAGCTATATATTGTAAATGGTAAATGCAAACCATGAAATAATTTATAAATATTACATTAATTATTACATTTCCTTCAATTACGATTCTTTCAAATTCAAAGCTACATAACTAATTTAATATTTTCTTTCTTATAAAATAATATTGAATTGTTTCGTTGTTTTAATATTATAATGTTATTCTCTTAATCTAAGTAAATACAATTCACTCATCACTCTACGTTAAATATCACTTAGAATAAGTTTATATTTGCTAATCACCATGACAGAGAGCGACTTTCCACTTAATTCGGATTTAGAGAGTAGTGAAAATTAAGAAGTTTTTACATTAGTTTATCCAGTTCTTTTCGAGTAAAACTCACCCTAATTAAGAAGCAGCATTTCTTTCGCTATTTCAATACAGTAAACCCTTTAAAATCATAATTAAAGTTATGTTTACATAGTATATCATATTATTAATCAACAGATTATTTTTTATAACATTGCTTATGTATATTAATGTTGACAGATACTGCATGTTCGCATCGAATAAAGTACCTTTCATCGTAACAAGACTGATAATGTACTCCACAAAAGTACCATTCAACTCAAAAACGATGAAGTCTGTATTTTTGCTTCATCAAATCCAAGACCCCAACTCTTTGCTACAGTACGAAAGCACCTTTATACCTTACAACCTGTCATCGACATAATTTCTCTCACTAGCATCCTACTAGTACAACCTCCACTCTCGCGTACTTCGGTAGCCGCTACACTCCGCACCCAAGCTATCAGTGAAAAGAAAAAGCGCATAGCCGCCAGCTGGAGTTTGACGCGTGAATCGCGGGAAACGCGCACTTTCGCGCGAAATCTCGCTCGCTCGCGCGCGATCTTATCTCTCGGGGCGCGCGCGCGCGCGAGATCGTGTAAAGGCGTCGGGAGGTCTAATTATCAGCATTGAGTGGAAGCGCGTCGTACAGCAGCGGTGCGAAACCCCAAAGGAATACACGTATACATATATACAGCCTGCAGACGGAGACGGCCTATAAATTTTGCCGGGCCATACACACCCGCAACAATAGCTGCCGCCGCTCTAAGGTTACATAGGATAACGTAGGAGAGCGAGAGTGTGTATGTGTGTATATGTCATATATCGGCTCGAGTGGAGCAAAGTGGAAGATAAATGTGAGAACGATCAGCCAGCCGCTCGCGAGGTCTATGTGTAGTGTAAGGAGTCCGTGTGCGCGAAGTCGTGACCGCGCCGACCGAAAATCCTACACACGAAGACGAGAAGCGCTTGCAGGATGCACATATAGTTGTGTACATAAAATATAAATGTGAATGTGAAAGTTCGCCGAACGATCGAGAGACGAGCATTACGGATCGCTCTCTCTCCCTCTCTCTCTCGCGCGCGCGCAACGTGCATAAGCGCGGTTATCTCATTGATATTCTATTGTTATCGGCTTGATATTCCATTGTTACGGCCCTATCGGGCTTCAGAGAGACCGAGGCAGCCTTCCATCTGCGAGCGCGCGCTTCGTTTCTGCGTTTAACGACTTTCTGGATGAGAGTGACGACGATGCGGGGCGCTTGCGAAACCCGCGCGAGCGAGAGCGTACGAGTCGATCGTGTTTTGCGTATTATTGTTCCTGGGCTTTTTTGCATTTTACACGAGTCGCATTGCGCAACCTACATTGTCTTGCTTAATTTGCGGCAAATTGCAAAGCGCGCGGGAGAGCACGGGTTCCTTGAGTTTTATTTGTAGAATATTGAACGTGGTGTGTAAAATGGCTACGGTAATGGAAGATGACAGAAATTGTAGGCTTTTTATCACTCACTAGCTAATATAAAATTGATAATTTATTACTTGTTTATGGTAGTTAATGGTGTTGCTGCCTGACTACTTATGTCGTTTTATACTTTTACAAATAAGTATGTATCGTAATATATAGCAGACGAATTCATATTTTTAATGAGAATCATTTTCACGCGTATTAAAATATACATAAATAAATGAAAATAAACTTTTAAATAAGTATTATGAGTTCTAAGTTATCTACTGACATGAATAATATTTTATAATGAGCTTTTTAATATACGACAGATAGCTGAGGCACAGTATCTCACTTCTTACGTTTAAAATAAGCTTAGGAGCAAGTTTATATTTATGTTTTACAAAGATTTTATGAGTAGAAGAATACATTATATAATAAAATGTTGTTTATACTATTTCAAAAGTAAGAAAAAGGTTAAAAAACGGTGTATTTTATGAAAGACTGTCACACTTTTATACATATTTATATCTACATACATGCTTGAAAACTACCAATATTTTAATCTTTTATCATTGATTTACTGGTCTAAAATAGAAATAACAGTAATAATTAGTATCTTATAAACCTAGGAATATAAAGAATTCTTTAGAGCACTATAAGAAATGTTGTTGAAAGAGTGTCAATTGATATTGATTGAAAGGCAGTACAGCAATTGCTTTTAGCCGTTTTATTATGCATAAGATCTAAATATTATGTACCCCTACATTTTTATTCGTCAATTTTACCAAGTACTTTCGACCATAAACTATTATCCAATTATTTACCAATAAATTTCAAACACAAAAATACGCAAAAACATTAAATACACATTTTAAAGACAGTAAGGCATAGAGGGGGAAAATCTGGAAAAGTCTACTCAAGCCAGCATCCGCCGAGCGACGGTAATCGCGCGCGCTACCGTTCGCCTCCCCACGTTCCGCTCGCGGAAGGGGGGGAGGGGCACCCAGCAGCGTAATCTGTAGAGCCTTGGAGCAAAAGAAGACAACGGGAGCTAAATTCGCTGCTGCACGAGCGGAGCGCCCGGGCTCGGGACACCATAAAAGCCGATCCTCCTGCCGGTCTCATTAAAACGGGCCATCAGCGCATCCTTAATATCGAGCCGGCATTGGGGGACTTCCCGATGACCCGCTTTTCTTGCTGCTCTCCTTCTTCTTCCTGCGCGGCGTAATAACCGCTAATAATTCCTGCGCAGGCCCTGAAGGCGCGCCGCGGGGGCGTAGCGACCGGGTTCACTTTGCTGCGCCTCCGACTTTATCCGAGGCGAGCTCCCGATCATTTTTGGGGTGCTGCTGTACTCGCCGTGCTTTCTCTCGGGATTTTTACGTATGGTACCGCTAGCTCCTTTCCGGTCGAGACGGCTGCCGTTGCTTCTCGTTTTAGCCTATGCTGTAGCTACGACTAAACTCGATTTTTTGTGCGAGCTGCGCGATCGTTTTATATTGTTATTGAGATGAACAAAAAATTTGAAACCCTTGGAGAGAAGGTAGGTAAGGCAGGGCTCATTGTGCATAGGCTTATTTTTTTTTCTTCATTGTTATCATCTGTGTCACGATGACTGTCGACATTAGAAGCTTGTTTTTATTGGGTCACTGCTGGCCCGGGACATATGCGCGAGTCCGAGTGGTTTAATTTGAAATTCGTTGATTTTTTTAGCCCGCCTACCGGAATAAGCATATGCACCGTGAAGGGTATCCGTATCGTTGAGCTCGTTTGCTTCCAGGGGTATATTAATTGATTGCCTCAACGCCTCATTTAACATATTGTGCATCCGTCTTTTTCATTATGCATTTCTACATCACACGCGTGTAATATGCAGTAGCATCTACTTAATTATAGTTAAAATAATAACGATCGTTTTAAGCATTATTTTGAAAAATTGAATAAAAATATTCACAATTGAATTTAGTGATGTAAATATTTTAAAAAACTTATATTGTAGAAAATAAAATATCGTTTATGTAAAAATTAAAAAATTAAGCACACGGAATAAAATAATAATTATAATACAAAATTCTTATATTTCTATTTTACAACAATGAAATAGTGCAGTGATTTTATAAATAATTTCGAAATGTTTTAGAAAACATATTGTATGATGAATCGGTTATTCACACATGCCTACATATGTTCCATTCGAGTATTTTCCGCATAGCAGTAGTTCAATTTTATTTTCTATGAAAATCCATTGAAAACGCGTGAAAATTCGCTAAAGAATTTTATTGTTGGAGTGTTTTATCTATCGCGTACATATGGCATACAGTAAAACAGCATTTGGTAGCAGGCAATATTGGAAATACAGAAAAGAAAAATGTTCGGTCGAAATTCGGAAACCCCGTGGCGCGAAAAATGCCGGTAATATAAACACGTCACAAAATGAATGAGAAACTTGATGTTTCTGATGAATTCCGTGTGAATGATGGTTTTCGATAATCCGTATGGGGTATCAGGTGAAAAAACAGATACTTAAAAAACAAGGAGCGGTGCACAATATGTACTATTTCACGCTTTAATCGGGAATGAAAATTAATACGATTTGTACGTGTCACTTTGATAAAGAGGCGTGGAGAATGAAATAAAGTACATAAACATTTTACCGATAACAATATGGTTAGCTTATACAAGTACGGGTTTTAATATGCTTGATTAGTCTTGTTAACGACATGCGGTGAAAATACTAATCAATCCAAATGCCAAATTTATGAACCTTTATCACGAACATGATGCAACAAAACTGCGTCATTCTATAATTCAGTTATATAATAATACTGTTCAGCAACAATCACGCGTTAAAAATGTATTAAGATTAATAATTCTTATTAATAAAAATAATTACATAAGTCTGAATAATATTTTTAATAAAAATAAATCAAGACTCAGTGTACCCTCACATTAAGATTACCATTCTATGATAAAAAAAAATTCACCGAAAAATGCATTGTTATATCTACCCTATCGTTCCACTAAAATTCAGGGGACCGTATGACTTCTGCTCGCAGGTCGCAAAGCCCATCGATCTTCCATCGTCGGTACGTTATCTGCCGATTTATGCGGCATAACCCCGCGATATTAAAAATTCTCCCGGATCCAGAGAGATAGATAGAGAGCGAGAGAGAGATAGAGAATAACGTCGTCGCTTAGGCAAAGCATCTCACCGGAAGCCTTCGGCTCGTCGTGCCTTCTTTCTCTCCTTTTCGCTCGTCTACATTACTCCCCCCGCCCTCCACGTGAATTATACCGATAGGAAGAGCCGAGCCATTATCGAGGGGAAGCCCCGTTTGATACGCGAGCCCGATCGAATTATACATGAGATTCCATTTCCTGGCATGCGCGCGCGCGCGACCGCCAGATCCCTTCCCCCGCAACTATATTTATGCTTCGCGGCCGATCGGCAATTTTTTTCGACAGATTCACGAGGTCGGTCAGCCGGTGTTTCTCCCGCTCGGCTTCCGCCCGGCGCCGCTGACCCACTTTTAAATTGCTCGCTCCTGCGACGACTCGCCGCAGCGAAACCCCGAGCATTCATCATCTGCATTTCGGCAGGAAAGGCGTGCATGTACTTAGATCGGTATATTATACGCGAATCAGTCGCGTTGACAAAGGACTCGTCGTTTCTTTTTTGACGAAGGTGCAGCACCGCTATACACTTCCCTTTTTTATTTGCATTTTCACGCGCGCATGCATATGCACAAAGAGCGTACGCGCCTAAGCAAAAAAAAAGGCATTTACCGCGCATATGTTGCGCCGAGTCAATTTATCACCCAGCTGCGCTGAATCCCGGCCCGGCAGCGTTTGGTAAACTTTAAACTAAAAAACAGGGCGCGCGCCGCTGAAAATCGAGGCAAATTCGTGCGATTTCACGCTCGTTTAACAACTGCATTTTCCATTTTTCCCCGTAAAAGCCGTGCCGCGCCACGTCTCTCTCTCTCTCTGTCTCCTGCGCCCTTCAGCGGGGTGCCATCATTTAATTTACAATTCCAATTCGATTCCTTTTCACGCAATTTTCGCCGCTCGATTTTTTGCGCCACTCGTCACGCCGCTGTGCCGCCGCCACGTAACGTCATGTTTCATATTTTCACGAAAATTCCTGGATCATTCTGGACGGCCCGCTGTTTCCCTGTATTTCCCCGCTCTTGTCCGGCTCTCTTCTTTTGTTTACTTTTTTCTTTTTTTTATTATTTCGCTTGCCGAATAAACGTTCCACTTTCGGGACATGTGGCAGGTTTACGAGCTGGCTGGGCTTCTCTCTCCCTCTCTCTCTCTAGCTCTTGCTCTCTGGTTCTAGAGCGCACGTCAAGCGTCGAGCTGACGGCTGTTAAAAACCTCCCGGGTGACGAAACAGGGATATACCTATTGTGTGTTCCTGCTGGATACTAGTCGGCTGCTGCTGCTGTTGCCGCATAGGACATGACAGCTGGCTCGAGTATTTAAATGGCGCGGGCGCGCACGCTGGTTATATGGTGGAGCTCGTGAAGTATCATATGTGTGTATATATATATATATATATATATATATATAGAGAGAGAGAGAGAAAGAGAGTGAGATGTGCAGATGGATATCAGTCGAGTGATGAAGCGAGACGAAACAATAACACGCGGAGTTGGTTTGAAGACGGCGAGCTAAGGAGCGAGAGAGAATGAAGAACATATGGAAGAACAGAAAGGAAAAATGTGGTGACGTAATTGAGGGGCACTAGTTTTAATTTCAGTTGGCAGTAATCTGAGTTGTAGTTTTAATTTCTTTTCTATATCAGTCATAGAGTTGGAACAGTAATTATAAAGTTGTCATAAATTTTAATAACTTCGGCGTATTGATTCAAAACAGCTACGATGCCATTCGTATTTAACTTTATATTTATAAAGCAAAAACTGCGAGTGAACTGAGATTGACATGTTATTTTAAATATACAATGAAATGTGTCCTGTAAGATTTTAGCTTCTGATTTGAGAATTTTCAATTTCAGGTGTGCATATAGTAAGAACTTATGACCAATTATAATTTTGTAATGATCAAAACTTAATATTCACCCTGATGTCCCTTATACATTGTACTTCTTTTAAAAACAATAACTACCACTCTTTTAGAAAGAGCTTTCTCTGCATTATTTTTTAAATCAATGACTTGCTTATACTAATAAGGCATTCAAACAACAAAATGTTGTTATGAATGTTGTTATGTATTTCTTAAAGAAAAAAATTCTCGAATTGGCAAATAGAAAAGTATGTTTATACGCAATTCCCTATAACTCATCTATCTAGTAAGATAAAAATAATACGGTGTGATCAAACAAAGAAAGATTAAGAGAAATTCGCAACAGACAGACCTTGTATTATATATATATATATATATGGAGAGAGAGAGAGAGAGATGAAAAAGACACAAAGAGAGAGAAGCAGAGGTGGAAAAAGGGAGAGAGAAAGAAAATCCGGGGATCAGCGCAAGGATGGAGAGGGGGTGAAGGGGGGTATCCCCTCGTCCTCGCCCCGGCTCCGGGCCATTGTAAATGCCCTCGGCCGGCTAATCGGCTAGATTCTCACGATTTAATATTCCTCCGGGTCCTTATAGATTCGTGTGCGCCGCGCTCGCGCGAACACATAATGTTATCGATTCATCGTCGCGGAGCTCTCCGAAGCGACGAGCGAGCGAGCGAGCGAGACGCGCACACCGTAAATCACACACAGGAATGGCTCAGGTGAGAGAGATAGGCCCTGCAGACAGACGCACTCGGTTTTCATGCTGCACACTCGCACGCTTAAAAGCGTATTATCTCTGATGCGAGAAGCGAGCCATTATGTCGATACGCATGCAGGCGAGCGCGCGCGCATATTACGCGGCTTGAGCGACACGTAGGAGGAGGAGATCGCGCCGCGCTCGATTGCTTTTTAATTATCGCGCTGTAGATTATTGCGCTGCAATTATCGCGGCAGCGGCCATTGTGCCATTGTTGAGGCTCCGAAGACGTGTGTATCGCCGTGCTTTATGACGCTTTTCTGTATTGATTTACTACACGATATCGACTCTAGCGCCGGCTATTTCCTTTGTCGTGCTCTTTTTCTTTGCCTTGGCCCATTGTTTTCGAAGGATTCGCTCTTTTCCGCGATTCGATGAAAATTAATTTGACTTTGAAGTCTGAAATTCTTGAAGGCGTTATATTACAAATCTTGTTTGTGTCAACTTTTATTGCAACTTGAGAATTTATTCATTAATACTTTATTTTAGTTATCACGAAAAAAATGCTTTGTTCATTTAATAATAATGCCTCCTCTTCAATTTTGTGTACGATTCTTACCAGCTATAAAGTGAGTTTTTATCTAGTCTCTGTACATGTAACTGTTGTATTTAGAAACTATACAACCAAATTTTTGTAGATATAACTACACGGAAAAAAATGCATTGTTAATTTAACAAAGTCACTTGGTAAGCTCCCGACCAACTATGTTTTTTATTATTATCACAAAGTAAATTGTTGTTTCTATAAAATGATTTGTTAATTTGACTAAAGTACTTGTCACATTTACTAAGAAATTAGTACAAAAATTTGTTACAGTGATGAATTTCTTTTTACCAATTTCTTAGTAAATTTGACAAATGTTTTATTAAAATTAACAAATCACTTTATTGAAACAATAAATTACTTCGTAATAATAAAAAAAAATAGTTGGTCGGAAGGTTATCAAGTGACTGTTAAATTAACAATGTATTTTTTTCCGTGTAGTTATATTTACAGAGTTTGTATATACAGTTTCTAAATACAACTGTTATATATACAGAGACATAGATAAAAACTCTATAGCTGGTAAGAATCGTACACAAAATTTAAGAGCGGGCATTACTGAAAGTTGATGTTTTAGCAATTTTTATTTGCAAGAAGGTTTTGAGAATCATTTGAGAAACATGTAAAAAAGTTTTAATTAAAAATATTAATAGAGGAATATTGATTTTTAAAGTATAATTTATCTTCTGCAGTTTTTAATGGTTTTAATAATATGATATAAAAATAATAAAAAGACACGGATTGACTGAAAAAATGTGAGATGCTTAGAAGATTACATAACAAAAAATATTAAAATGAAATAACTTTAGAAATTAGCATACTCCACATTAAAATAAATGTGTCTTCCCGTGACATTCATTTGTTGCGTATTAGATATAAACCTAATAACACGGCTCATAAGTTACGGGAATAAACATAACTTCGTACTTATGAAGAATTTTCGTGTTCCAAATCGCACGCGCACACTATAATAGGTGAATTCGAAAAAGTGCCGTACACCGCATAAATATGGAAATTCAGCCGGCAGCCAAGGCGTGCACGGAGAATGGAAAAGCCCTCCCCATCGCGTCCGTATCGTAATTTCCTTCGCTTTCTCCTCGCGTCTCTCTCTCTCTCTCTCTCTCTCTCTCTCGCTCTCTCTCCCTCTCTACCTTCCCTTCTCCCGTTTCTTCCTATATCGAAGCAGCCCCGGTGGCGCAGGCAACAGCGTAACATTTAGCCGAACTTTACGAACCGCGATTATTGTCGACTGTGCGGCCCTGCCGCGAATGTAAACGTGCGCGCGCGCTAACACACACAAAAGCACTTTATGATGTAGTGGATCTCCGGGCGAGCAAGACAAAGACGCAGTTGCGTGCAGTATAACGTACAAAAAGGCATTGGAAAATTGCCGAGACGGAAAAGAGGACAGTGGAATTAGAAGAGAGGCGTAAGACGAGATGGAGACGAAGAAAAAGCGTGGATGAACAGGGGAAATGCGTTTAACGGAAAAATAGAATTGAGCTCTTTTTCGCTTGGATGAAAATGGAAGCCTCGTTATTTTGGCATTTTATTCTTTTAAATGAATAGTTTGTGTTTAATAATGGAGACACTCGATTACCGTAAACCGGGGTGCCTTTGAGCCACTTTGGAAATTCGTGTACGTATCTCTGTTATTATATCATATCTACCGACATAAAAAAATTCTCACGTTATGATAGCAGCCTATAGAACAGATTCCTAGAATAAATTTTTTTTTACGAGTGTCGTAGTATGAAAATTAAAAAACATGGAGGTCAAAGTCACACCGGTGTTCGAGGTGACTTTGATATATATCATTAATAATTTATATGTAAGCCAAAATAATGATATATAAATTAATTAAAATTGATTTAAGAAATAGTTTTTATGTTAAGGAAACTGAATGTAATAGTTTTTTTACAAATAAAAAAACCAATGGCGGAACAGCGGGAAGTTTGAATTAGTGTAGGGGTAAGTAAAGTTTTCAGGTTTATAAAAAGTAAAAAAAAACTTAATTTATTAAGAGAGATAGAAATAAATAATAATTATGATTAAAAATTTCTTTAGTTATATATTTTATTTCTAGAGAACCTAACCTTCAAAATAGACCTGCGCTAAATTTTGTTTTGCGTCTTTGCGAGTGTACAATGCATAAGATAGTATTTTTAAATTTGACACAGTCACCCCGATATTCAATGCCAACCCGGTTTACGGTACTTGTTGTTAAAACGTTTATAAAATTATACAGGTATCCTATACTGAGTGTTGAGTTAATTTGATTAAAACTATTCTCAAAAACACGTGGTAAGCTAATTCTTGTCAAAAACAGACTGTCCTCTTTAAACATATACCATTAGGCTGTACGTTAAGATACATGAGTTTAGCAGATCGTAAATTAAACCTAGATATTAACAAATACATTTTTATAGTTTTATCAGGTTTTAACACAGGCTTGCTTCCATAAATGCATTAACACATTATTCATTTTCATGCGTTAATATTCTTTATTAAAAATAAGAATAGATATTTCTGACATTTTCTAATACATCCATTATTCAGGCTAAAATATATTATATTTAATTAGAATATAATAAAATAAAAAATTAATTTAAAAATATGTGATTTCCATATTAATAACATGCCAAGCACATTTTTACAGAAATTTCTGTGATTTAGCATCAACATAATTTCAACCTCATTCCTATATGTTTTACTTATTAATTTTAGTGAATTGTTTTTTCATACATTTGATAGTTAAGGTATGTAGTTATATCGGTAAAGGAATTGATAAACAGATTCTAATAAATTTGATACACAGCTGCAAGATACAAATTGTAAAATAATATCATATACAAGGAGAAAGTTGCACTTCTAAGAAACTGACTTTCATAGGTCTTTTCTGGTACCTACTTTGAATAGAAGCCTCGTACCTGTAGTTTGTTTCAATGGAACTTTGTATTCGAAATATGAAATATTTTACTTCGAATGTAAGTTACTTTAGTAACAAAGATACAGATGAGATTTATCATAGAAGAACCCGTGGAAGAATTTACTTTCGGCAGAATACTGTTCGAGTATTAGTTGCCGACACTACCAGTACTTAGAAGCGTTAGAGGTCCAGCACTGAGATGTAGCGGGGATGATAAGAACGGGCCAGTACAACACTTTTCTTCTTGATATATTCAAAATTGTTCAAGAAATATACATGTTTAGACACAAGCGAGACACTTCACTCGAAGTTTAGTGTAATAATCATAACTACAGATTACTATCGCGCGGCCGAAAATTTCACGTAAGGTTCGAATTCGTACATTAAATTAATATTTTGTTAAAAGCTAGCCTAAAAAGTAGGTTAAGTTACGCTTGGCGATTTCGCGATGTTTTGTTTTCTTTCAATATCGGCAAAAAGTATTGCACCAACTCTGAGACGTTTTTCGGGCCTACGTCGATTCTTTTTACTGGCCAATTCTTATCAAAACGATATAATCTCTTTATTGTTTCAACACCGAAAAATAATTTGCTGGCAAATTCTTTCATGGGAATCGTAGAAAATTACTTAAAAGGTAATAACAGTGGGCAGATAGAGCTTTAATCTAAGCTTTATTGAAAATATCAATTTGATCCAAAGCTATTAACAACATTGAAGATGGTAACTGAAAATGTATGAAATATTCTAAAAACTGTACCTCTCTTAAA
The DNA here is from genome assembly GCA_949152435.1 of Gastracanthus pulcherrimus. Lineage (NCBI taxonomy): Eukaryota > Metazoa > Arthropoda > Insecta > Hymenoptera > Pteromalidae > Gastracanthus > Gastracanthus pulcherrimus. The sequence goes on from OX424576.1 coordinate 42,055,287, forward strand.
TTCGTTAATTTCCATCCATTTTCAACGATAACAGGTGCTACAGATTTCAACTATATATATTATATACATAAATGAAAAAGCACACAGTTACATATCATCTCGCAATATTTTAGAAACAATTTTACATCGTTGAAAAAAAGTACATCCCTCATTTGCAACGCTGTATCGTTTCCCCATTGTGTGTCCGTATATCGAACGAGGGCTCACAGACGGTAGTGTATACGTGTATACGCACGGTGGCGTGCGCGCCCGCTCCGGGAAGTGAGCGTTATTAAATTGCGCGGAAACTAAGGTCTCGATTTATGCCTCGCGAGATAAGGCTTAGCGGTGGGTGTTGCTCCGCGTCGAAGAGAGAATCTTTTCGGCGTTTCCGACGTTTTCTCCCATTTGCGCCCGGGCGGGCGGGGGGAGGACCACCGCTTCTCCCGCTACAACCATCGGAGAGTTTTAGCGCCACGGTGCGAGGTTGCAACCGCGCCGTTCCCCCGTATTCGCGGCTCCCGAAACAGATTTTTGAGAATTTAATTAACTTTGGGCGTAATAAAACATTTTTAGGGTCTTGTGTAGCGGGGGCACTTTGCGAGTGCTTAACAACGTTAAGCGCTAAGCTTGCCCTTTTAATGGCTCGCGTATACTTTTAAGCTTTTATTTATGTATTCGTGTATACGAAGCTACTTTCTCTTGATGGAAACTTTGTTCAAGAGAAGATGGTATCATTCAATAATTACACAATATATTTATGCTTATTTATAATTTGTTGTAGGTACGTATGGTGGTAATAAAACATCAAAGCATACGTTCGATGTTATTACTTGTTATTTTATCATGGTAGGTTCTATATGCGAAGCTGAAATAGGCCGCCGCAACAAAGAGTCCTAAATATTTATTTTTTAATAGATATATTACCTTTAAAAGTTTTAACAAAACGTATAACTAACTTAAATATGTGAAAGTTGCAACTAATTTTTTTTTATATACGTATTGTCCCTCTTATTTTCATGTGTATTGTGTAATAATTTTAAAACTGCAGCAACCTAATATTTTATTTACGTATTTTAATTGATCATGTTAACCTTTAATATATAAGCCTAGTATTCTTAACAGATTCCACTTTTAGAAAATGTAAAAATAATTTAAATAATAGGCACAATATTCGTTCTCCTTATAAGCCTACAGTAAATTATTGGATCTTGTAATATCTGACCCTAAAATTTTGCGTACTACAGTGCATTCATCTATAACACTTATATTCTATAAAAACTTCGACTCTTCTTTATTTCGTCTCACGCAACAGCTGAATTAAATTAGTATTTACGTCATTTAGAATTGAGCATTTGTTTCCATGCTTCTTGCCAACATTAATTTTGCGCAACGCACGTCTCAGTCCACGCACTTCCAAGTGGATTAAAAAAACTCGCAAGTCCCAGGCCGAGCATAATGTTCAATCCAGCGGGGCGCTTTTTCCAGTATAAAGCTTGTCCCCCCCCCCCCCCCCTGCTTCTTGTCATCCGCTGCAGAGGCTGCGGTACCGCTGCGCTTCTGCCACGCCGGCAGGCATTGTCGTCGGCTACGTCAGACTCCTGGCGCAATTCCGAGATATTCGTCACATAAATTGCGAGCGGGGGAGACAAAAAATGCGAGTGACAGAGGCAGGTACGGCTCTGGCATCATCGAGAGTACGAAAACAAGATGAAACATGAGGGTAAAATTCTGAAAATAAGTGAGAATTAGAGAGAAATAGTAAAGTTAAGTCTTATGTTTAAACAAATTTACGTTTAAAAAAATTAATTTAATTTGTGTTTAAGAAAATGACGTTGAATGATATAAACAAAGTTGTACAAAGAATTCGTGGTTCACATAGAGATCAATAAATTAATTTTTAAAAATTTTAAATCACAAATTATTTTGACGGTATGATGTGAAGTGTGAAAGAATTTCCTAAATTCCAGTTTATTCTTTCGGAGAGATTTGTTTATACAAAAAGTATATAAATATAATTTTTTAACAATTTTTCGGCAAAAAGTTATTATTTCAACTGTAATTCTAAGTACTTGTATGACTCTATTTTATTCCACAGTAGTATGAAAATAACGATGTCGGTGGTAGCAAACAACGTTGAGAGATGTTTCATCGTACGTTACGAGATATATGAAAAGCCAAAGAGCATCAGTGAAAGAAAAGCAGCCCCGCTAGATTGTAAAACATTGAATGGGAAAAATAAAGATCCACGTTGAATAAAAAAGGTCATAATACGAATATTCAAAAAGACGAGGAAAGTAAAACATTCGGTAGGAAGGTGTGGGGGGGGGGCAGGCTTCAAAGAATAATGGTTACACAAAGAAAGATGAAGACAGCGACGGAGCAGTAAACACAGCGCGCGAAAAAGGAAAAGATTTAAAAGCTTAGTAGGACGTAAAGGTAATAAGAGTGTAGGATGAGGCAGTGGATGAAACTCGGCAAGGGGAGAGAAAGAGAGAGAGAGCGAGGATGAAAGAGCCGCAAGAGAGACATTCAAAAGCAAGGAGCGAGCGCGCGTGCATTTGAAAAGAGGATAGTCGAGAGTACATGCGTACGCACACACGCACATACACAGACACAAGGAGAAAGAAGCGAGCTGACAGTACGAAGGGAGGGATGGAGGAAGCAACGGGGAAACGGATAAGAAGGCGCGCACGTTCTTTCTCTCCCTTGACACATTTCCCGCGCCTGCCTATCGTAAAAGCGGAAAGGGAAGACGCGAACAGCTCATGCATGGGGCCATTAAAAATGTATGTAATAATTTCTCGGGGCATGTGATTCTGAGTATATATATACGAGGAAACTTGGAGGGTTCGAGTCCGCTGTAGATGTCGAAGGAAGAGGTAGAGAAGGAGAAAGTGGAAGAATTGGGAGAAGAAGAAGAAGAAGAGGAAAGTGAGGAGAGAGAAAGTGCGGGTGCTGCGAGGACTGTTGCTTATTAGGCGACGGGGGTTGTTACTTCAGTTTAGGGTAGCAGTTATAGGTCACAGGCGTATAGGATGGCCCATGAACATCGTTTATATCCCCATGCGCGCATTGCACGACCCTCGTACCAGATGTAGTTTATGTATATATAGGCAATACGTATTTCAGTTTTACAGTATTACATTTGATATTAATATAAGAAGATCTTTCCTGTTCATGAAAGCATTACAACTTATTAATATATTACTCATAAGTAAAATGGCTGATCAGATATTAAAATTTGTCATTCACGCAATGTGTTAAAGATATTCAATTACTATATGTGTTCAAAAATTACAATATTACTTTATATTTAATATTATAGTGGTTATTTAAATCACCATATATATAATATTAATAGTTTTTAAACTTAAATCAAGTAATCTATCTGAACATTATTTTTTGAAAAATAAAACTTGACAAATCATCCGAAAATTTTTTCAAAATAAAGATAGCTGAAAAAATCTTATTTCATAGATTCCAAACAAGAATAAAAAATCAAATTGTGGAAAATATACCGTGCCCTCATCCGTATCCATAGGCATATACATCTCCCATACCGATGACGCAGAAAAAATGGAACAGCCCAGAAAGATACGTAGTCCTTCTCGTTCTATCCGTATCTCGCTCAATCGGACAAGTGCCACTGCACCGCACGAGGGTGGCGTGACCTCGGAATTTTTCCGCGCGTACGCGCATACACCATATCGTATAAGTTCGCTCGCCGGGGTAAAATGAATCGGTATATCACACTGGGTAGACGAATCGTAATACGTTTTCCGGGAAATTAATCCTGCGAGGTACAAGGGACGATCCGGCTCGAATTCATCATGCGATCGGATCGCCAGAGCGAAACGTCAAATATCTCTCTCTCGCTCTATCGCTCCTTCTTTTTTGCGGGCCTGGCGATACGCCCATTTATGCATTGGCCGTCTGTCTTCGTAACAAGTGCGCACCCGATTCGTAAACAGAAGCCAGCGGAAAGAGAAAAAAAACGGACAGGGGAGCGATGGCCAGGCCAACCGGTGCTGGTGTGGCTCCGAGGTAAATAGTGCGAGAAATTGAGAGTTTGCCTTTTTTTCTGGATAATGGCCTGCGCGACAAATGTTGTACATCATTCGCCTAGATTTTGTGTATGGGGGTTTGGATTTGGAACCTTAAAGAGGCGTAGATAAAAATGTTACGAATCTCCGGGACACGACAAATTGTCTGATCGTAAAATCATGACGAGTTTATTTTTTAAATCTCTTGGTGAGAAATGGCCAGTTATATAGAGATCTAGGTGATTTTATTAAGGACGATATAAATTTAGATTATCTCCTATAATGGAGGTCGTTTATTTACTTTAACGTGGCAATAAACTTTAAAAGGCAACAATCTTCAGAAATAGGCAAATAAATGGATATTTAAGAAAATAAATAAATAAAAATGACATTTTCATTGTAAAAGAATATATGAAAGTAATAAGTAAAACTACGAAAACAAGAAAAGCCTTGATTTGCACAATAACCAGCCATAGAAATTGTAGCATTAAAGCTCATAGTGCCAGCCCCATTCTTTTATCGCGCGAACTGCGAAACTTCCTCCCTGCGTATATTAACGCAAGTTGAAAATGACTTTTTTCCTTATACACAAGCGCGGAAGTCCCGGGGCGTGTGCTCGGGCGCGCGCGAGTGGCGTGTATTTAAATTGTGATTGTAGTAGCGGCGGTACCCCGCTGCAAGACAGAGAACTTCCCGCCAAGTTCTCGCAAGTTCTCCCCGGGCTGAGCCGAGATGCGCGCGAGTCGCTAAGCGAAAGACCGTCTCTCTCTCTCTCTCTCGGAGCCGCAAGGAATTGTGTAAGGCCGACAAATCTTGCACGCATGCTAGAGCCAAGACTGTGCGCGGCGCGCGCACTCCCCTTAATTACTCGCGGCGCGGCCCAGCCCCAGCCCTTTATAGAATCGCTGTGCGCCGCAAGCTTCGGGGCCCTCGAACGATGGCTAACAGGTAATTACGAGGGGCTGATTGTTGCCCAATTCGCCCGGCTTCGCGATATTTATGCGCATCGCGTAATACCAAACGGCCTGGAAACAGCTGACGTTTACGGCTCGCTGCTGCTCCTTACTCAGCCATAGCGCTGACTCTTGTGTGGGTGTGTGTGTGTTTAGCCGAGATTTTTCAGCGCGAAGTGAGAGGTTATTGATTTCAATGGATTGAATAATTAGAGTTGGGAAATGATTTGAGGAAATTTTGTGTACAGTTTTAAAGGCTCAAACTTGGAGTATGATAATTAGCATGAAACTCCTATATAGCATAAAACGTTGTAAAATATTTTCACATTCGTTCTTATTATTTTTATATTAAATAAAGACTTTACTTATATTTCATGACATTGCTACTTTTTATACACTTTGACGTTTCTTTCTATAAGTTTTGGAATGTTTCAAGTTATACAATAAAATGATTCCCATTCCCCCCGCTATTTATTTTTGTATGCTGAACAAAGAGCTAATAGGTTCAAAACGATTCCGCTCAAATTTCAATTAAAGCGTTACATAATATTCGAACGCTCTTCTATGACTTCGGAAATAATTGAGTATATACCATATTGTTGAAAATGAATGCTATGTATAAGGCTGTACACAATTACGTTTATGCTATTGTATTATGTATTATAGGGGAGACCGGTATATAGGGTAAGAAAGCCTCGAGGTAAAGTGAGTTTTCGTTATATTTCGACATAAATAAAACGTATTAATTTCACATATACAATAATATTATCAAATAAAATAATGATATAAAGTACATAAAGTTCGTTATTTAAATAAAAAATTAACAATGTATATTTGAGCACCTCGAAATGATAATTTTGCAAGTTTTGAAATTTGGATAAATAACGTTTATACGTTTTATGTTATAACAATTTTTTTGTATATTAAATATATTTACGCCCATCTCAACGAAAATGGCAACTTTTTGCTTTGAAAAGCGAGACCACAATTACACTTATTGCCCGCAAAAATAACCCTGATTTTCGATTGTCTTTTAACAATATTGTCCATCAACAGTCCATTAGTCCCGCTTTCCAAGTCAAAAAGTGGTCACAGATGAGATGGGCATAAAGTCGATTTTTCTCTCGGGTGATACGAAAAATTCATTAATTAATTGTAACTTAAATTTCTATCCACATATTTATTAAAGCTCACGTTGCTCCATACAGAGGCTATATTTACCACAAGCTCGAATTATAGTGAGCTTCTGCGTTTATTTTCTTCTACATGAATGTTAAAATACTTGTAATGATTTTACAGGCTTCTGACTGCGGAATTATATTAAATAAAGCCTATATTACACTTTTAATCAAGCTTCAAGTATTTATAATTGAAACGTATTTATATATCCATGCTAAAATTTTTGAGGCTCACTTGGCCCCAGTCTCTTCTCGTACTCACGTAGAGAATTAAACATCATTGAGTAATGTTTCGTGCATTACTGGTTATGTCGGACATGAAAATTGTCAAATTTTTGCAACCCGCATTACTCATTAATGTCCGCGCGCGAACCAGTAATGTCCTGCACATTACTCAGTAATGCGCAGATATTAATAAGTAATGCATTTTTCGAAAATTTGACAATTTTCATCGCTAACATAACCAGTATCTGTTGCAACGCCGTTACCCTAAGCGGGTCCTGGGCGTAGTCGTCCAGAGCGGACGGGTGGGTGCCTATCACCACTACACAGCGCGTCCTCAGGTTGCGGATAGAGGAACGACCCCTGAGAAAGAGGTTAGCTGCGAATAAAGCGAATAAGCAGTCGCGGACAGCCGATAGGCCCAGGCGTGGGTGTGATGAGCCCGCACTGGCGAACGCATTCATCTAGAAACACTACGCAAGCACCGCAACAACTACAAACACTATACAAAATCTCCTATCTTACTTTCTTCTTCTACCTTAGTCTGTAATCTATCTCTTTTACCACACATTTCAAACAAAAAATGGGCCAAAAATCCTGCTGTCGTGGAGGATGCGGGAGCGATGACAACTGCCCTGAGAGGGGATGTGTAGAATGATTCGCCACCTGGTCTTACATGGCAACGAAGCCAGCGAAGGCGCGCTGCCTTGCAGGGGGGCGTTAGGATATGAGAATGAAACCGAGTGTGTCTGACGACGAGTTGACTGTGTCCTCGCCAAAGTCAGAAAGCTCTCATACTTAGTTCTAGGGAGGTATGAGGGTTATCACCCCTAGACGGATGGACTCACCTGCGATCGGAACAGGATCCAAAACGCGCGGGTTTAACTTACTATCATGGCTCAAAGAAAACAAAACCAAACCAAAACGAAAAGAAACTTGAGGGTGGGAACCTGGAATGTACGCAGTCTACACAGAGCAGGCGCGTTCCGGGAAATCATAAATGAAACTGAGAGGTACAATTTAGATTTGGTAGCAATACAAGAAACCCGATGGAAAGATAACGCGATGCTAGGATCCGGTAACTTCACCTTTTTATATGGGGGCGCGAGCGGGCATTCTCTAGCCACCGGATTTCTTGTTAACAAAAGCATCATACATTCCGTTAAAAGTTGCAATTTCGTGAATGACCGACTCTCGTATATCATCATCGACGGAGCGTGGTATAATTACGTGGTTATTAACGTCCACTGTCCCACGGAGGACAAAGAGGAACAAGTCAAAAATCTTTATTATGAAACTTTAGAGCAATTAATCGACCAATTCGCGTCTTACGACACCAAAATAGTAGTGGGGGATTTCAATGCTAAAATAGGGAGAGAGGAAATGTTTAGGCCCACCATAGGCAAAGAAAGTCTGCACGAAACCAGCAATGATAACGGTATTATGGTCATAAATTTCGCAGCCGCAAAAGATCTTATAGTCAAGACCACGTGCTTCAAGCACAAGGATATACACAAGGCAACGTGGACATCGCCGGATGGGGCCACGCACAATCAAATCGATCATTTTCTTATTGATAAGAGGCGCCACACGAATGTACTCGACGTAAGGACCTATAGGGGGGCGGATTGCGACTCAGATCATTATCTCGTAGTGGCCAAATTAAGAGCCAGATTAGTAGCCGGTCAAAATAGTAAGCGAGCGAACAAAGTAGAAACCTTTGATATTGGAAAACTACGAAGCGGGATAGAGCGAATCAAGTACCAAGTAGAAGTTAGCAACCGATTTCAGGCGCTCGAGGAATCGGATGAACAGACGGGAGTAGATGACGATCCGAACAGGTTGTGGGGGGCTATCGAAAAAACTATAAAAGGGGCCGCGAACAAAGTACTGGGTAAGAAAAAAAGGCCGAAGAGCAAACCATGGTTTGACGAAGAGTGCGAGCTCTGGTTTGAAAGGCGCAAGAAGGCTAAATTAGATAGTGTACACAATGAAAGCGATAGGGCCGTAGAAGAATACCATGAAATAAGAAAGCAAGTACGTGTGATTTACAGAAACAAGAAGCGCGAGTATCAGAAAAATGAAATTAGAAAAATAGAAACTAATAGTAGGGAAAATAACCCGCGCGAGATGTACAAAGGAATAAACGCTATTAGGAAGGGTTTTCAGAGTAGATCGCAGTTAATGAAGGATAAGGACGGGAACCTCGTGACAAGCGAAAATGAACTATTGAAATTATGGAAAGATTATTTCGATAAGTTATTAAACGTGCATGAAAACTCCGAGGAAATGGGAGACGAAATCCACACTGCTGAACTCCATATGGACGAAACGACCTACAAAGAAGTAGAGGCCGCGATCAAAAAGCTAAAAAACAATAAGGCCGCAGGAAACGATTCTATACCAGCTGAACTACTTAAATATGGAGGCACCGCGCTTACATCTAAAATTTTTTATCTAGTATGTGCTATTTGGAGAAATGAAACAATACCAGAAAATTGGAAAGAATCCATCATCATACCGATCTTCAAAACGGGAGATAAAACAGACTGCAATAACTACCGGGGAATCTCACTTTTAGCTACCTGCTACAAAGTTCTGTCAAACGTAATACAGGCCAGACTCACACCATTCGCGGAAGATATAATAGGAGATTATCAGTGTGGATTCCGGCGCAACAGGTCAACGAGCGATCAAATGTTTACCATAAGACAATTATTAGAGAAAAAGTGGGAATATTGCGAAACTATACACCAGCTATTTGTGGACTTTAAGAAAGCGTACGACTCTGTCAAACGAAGCAAAATGTATGAAATCCTAGTGCTCCTTGGCGTACCAAAAAAACTCGTAAAATTAATTCAAATATGTCTGAACGGAAGCACTGGAAAGGTCCGAGTAGGCGGTAATGTATCCGAATCGTTCATGATACGCGACGGTTTGAAGCAAGGTGACGGGCTTTCAACGGTACTCTTTAACCTGACGCTAGAGCATGTTGTTAGAAAAATGCAGGCTAGCGAGCTAGGCGCAACACTCAACGGAACAACGCAAATTTTAGGCTATGCGGATGACTTGGATATAGTGGGAGATAATGGTGAAACGGTGGCGAGAAATGCGGAAATCCTTATAAATGCGGCTAAAAACACGGGGCTAGAAGTGAGCGAATCGAAAACGAAATATATGATCATGGAGAAACTGGGCATTCGTGAAGCAGAGGGGGATCTCAGAGTCGGAAATTTCACTTTTGAAAAGGTTAGAGAATTCAGATATTTAGGTACAACTATAAATGATCGAAACGAAATTAAAGCCGAGATTAATAAGAGACTTCATTCGGGTAATGCCTGCTTCTACGCTGTGAACAGATTACTTAAGTCAAAGCTACTGTCGAAAAATGTCAAAATAAGGATATATAGGACTATAATAATGCCGGTAATCTTGTATGGGTGCGAAACCTGGGCGCTCACTAAAGCGGAAGAAAATCGTTTTAGGGTATTTGAAAATAAGGTTCTGCGAAAAATATACGGGCCAAAGAAAGATGAGGAAACTGGGGAGTGGAGGAAACTGCACAATGACGAGCTACATAATTTGTACGCGTCACCAAATATTAACAGAATAATAAAATCACGGAGACTAAGATGGGCAGGGCACGTGGCAAGAATGGGCGATGATCGTACAGCAGCGCGCATAATGAAAGGAAAACCGAAAGCAACGCGACCTCTTGGTAGACCTAGACGCAGATGGGAGGATAACGTAAAATCAGACATAACTGAAATTGGGCGGGAAGGCGCGAAATGGATGGGGTTGGCACAAAATAGGGAAACGTGGAAGGCTTGCGTAGATGAGGCGATGAACTTTCGAGTTCGAAATGCCATTTAAAAAAAAAAAAAAAAAAAACATAACCAGTATTGCGCGAGATATTACTCATAAGGGGAGATCATGGAGTCTGGGTCTTGGATTTCGATGAAACTTTGGGGATCGACTTTTGGACCCTAAAAATAGAGCACAGTACCCGTAGTTTTATCCAATGGATCTTTAAATCTGAGACAGTGCCAAAAAACAGTAGCATTGCTCATATAGGCAATGCTAAAAATCAAATATATATAGACATATTATCAACGTTAATTAAATACGCCGTATCTACCGTACAAAGGCCCATTGGATGAAACCACGAGTATTGGGTTTCATTTTTATTAGATATCAGAAAACGATCCCTAAAGTTTTATCAAAATCGGTGACCCGGACGCATCCCTCCTTGTCAGCGATGTTTGATTCTCTCCGTGTAATGTACTATAACTTCACGAGTGTTTATTCTATATTCTACTTCGTAATAGTTATTATTGAAATATTGTTAAAAATGTTCTCTTTCTTTGTATTTTAGTTCCAATAAAAGTCTTTTACGCCTATATATTGTTCCAACGCAGAACTAATTAAACAAAGAACGAAAACCGCTGCAATATTCATAAACCATTAGCGTGACTCATTTGATTTAAATTGAAGTCATTACAGTCACCATAAACAAGGGCAATAACAGTAACAGTAAAAGCGCGGCAGCCTCGCAACTTTTCCCAAAATTCTCGTCACTTCTCTCTCTCTCTCTCTCTCTCTCTCTCTCTCTACGCGTACACACAAACGCAGCGTGTCGAAGCATCTCGCGCGCGCAAAAAAGGGGGCCACATCTTACCAGAAACCGTTTGGAGCATCCGCGCGCTCGCTGCTCTCCTCCACTGCTTCCCTTTGAGGTCAGGAAAACTGTCCCCATCTCGCGCCACATATACAGCACGGCACGCATAACATTCGGCCCCACACACCGCAAAAGCTGCCGCACGTGGCGACGCGCTCTATTGCCCCGATGATCATAATAATAACGGGGACGCGGAAAACGAGAAGACCGTGGCGAATTTGAGTTTATGTCGCAATTCAGTGGAAAGCCTCGCTTGTGGCTTTCTTTTCCCGCGCGTAGGTATAGCCGCGCGAATTGAAATGACGAATACTCGTGGTGTGCGTCCGCGCTCGCTTTGGGAACGACGTCGTGATTGTAAACGTCTCCTTCGGTCAGCGACGATAAGTATCGAAGGGGCGATGCATAAAAGTCGGGTGCGCACGTGGCCTCGCGCTGTTTTCCGTTGGACCCTCCGATAAAAATGAGAAGAGCACGTACGCGTCGTGTATGAGGGTCAAAATTGTGTGTATATTGTAAAAGACACCCGAGTGACAGAGATGTTACTTTTTTTTTTGGTCGTATTTTTGGCCCTAAAGTGCAGCTGGGAATTTCGGCAGAAGTGTTCAATGTCCGATTTATTAAGTCAATGGATTTTTTTTAGAATGCACCGTTAATAATGCTTTTTATTTTCTAATAATTGGTTTGTTAGTTGATTAAATGAGTCAATAAAGTGAATACACTTAACCAATATTATGGTTACGTCTTTGTCGTTTCTTTCAAGCTTAATGTTATTGCACATATTACTATAATTTAACAAGGTGACATGTCAATTTCACTTTTGTATTGAAAAATTTAACAATTGCCTTTTTTCGCTTTTTCTTTTTTACATGCATACTTCCAAAGGCAGTCAAAGATGAAAACAATAAAACAATATTAAAACTTTAAAACAGTTTTCTTATTTTCTGATTGTAAATAAGAAAGATATTTTGGGGCAAAATAGAAGAAATTACTCGAGAATGGAGAATTTTACATAACAAAGAAATATACGAGCTATACGGGAAGCCAAAGATTAACAGAGTGATTAAATCCCAAAGACTAGGGTGGGATACTTATAGTGATCGTAGGGAAGCCGACAGGAGCAAGAACCCCAGGTAGACCGAGACGAAGGTGGGAGAACAATATTAAAATGGACCTACGAGAAATAGGATGTTATGAGGAGGATTGGATGTAACTTGCAAAGAATAGAGAAATATGGCGTGATTGTGTGAACAAGGCTATGGACTACACAGCTACGGATAGCTAGTCCCAACAAGTAGTTATGATAGCTATGGTGATAGGCACCGTTGCTGCTTACCATTACTACTTGGCATTTATAATAATAATAATGAAACGCATATTATTTTATATTGCAGAGGACATGAGCTATGATTCAAACTTGTGGAAAGAAAAGTACAAGACAAACTAAGAATATATATAATAAGACAATACAAAAAGAGAAATTAATATTCTTTCTTAGTAAAAATAATTAAAACAGAAATTTATGTTATTTTACGTAACTAATCATATAAAATTATACTTCTAACATTTTTCTTACATTGAATCCAGTAAGATTTTTAAAGTATGCTATCAAACAAAATGCAACGTAATATCGCTAGAAGGGATCGACGCCGTGATAGAAGCATTATTGCAGCATAAATATTATAATAAAAGGCACATTTTAAAAGTAAACAATAGGAAACTAATACTCTTCGCACAATAATACCCAGAGAAAGTCTTTACGTAACGGTCCTATATTGATCACTTCAAAGCGACATCGACAGTTCTTTCATTATTATTATTTTCTCTTCTCCTTCCGATCTCGCGGTTTGGTCTTTTCGAATCGCCCGAGGTACTCATTTTATGATTTCGCAGTATCGATTCGGGAAATGACAAAAAAAACAGACCGCAAAACTGCTGCGCACCCAAGTAGCATAGTAGCCAGCACGCATGTCCCGCGGCTATTGCGAACTCAATATAAACGATCTCGAGGCAGTAGAGCAATGCAAAAAGTGCGACAGTAAAATAGCTAAGCGTCTGAAGGCAGAGGTAACAAAGGTAGAAAAAATATAGCATCGTCAAAAAAGTTATGTATACCACGACTGCAATGGAATGAACAAACATTAAGGTTCAGAATCTTTTATTTTCTTACGTGGGCGTACAACTGTACATCTATGACCTTTTATTTATAATAGAATTTATCAATTTAACAATTTAAATCTAACATATTATTTAAGGTTAAAATTATTAAATAATTTGTACTTCTTTTTCGGCATTTTGAATTCACAATTTAAATGCAAAATTAAAGTGGACATCCACGATGACCCTACTAGGATATAAAGAAGTATAAAAGCCGAAGAAGTAAAAGCAGAAGAAAAAAAAGGCTTTCGGGAAGATCTCGGATGGCCCCTCGGGGGGCGGGGGGGGGGGGCGCATCTGCCGAAGGAACGAAGTCTCCTGCGCGCGCTACTTTTACTGGTGTCCGAACGAACCCTCGTTACGATTAAATATTTAGAAATGTCTTTAGTGTATTTACGGCTTTTAGAATGATTCCAGCGTCACTTGCTCGTTGCGGAGAAGCCGAGGCGAAACGAGGGGACTGTCAATCGGTGATGCTCCGTCGTTAATTAAAGTGAAATGTTCGACGAGCGCAGTTGTTTAACCTCGCTTCCTGATTGAATAATTGATAAGTTTATTAAGATGATGGCTGAGCAGGCGGTTTGTAAAATAGATGTTATGAGATCCCGATAAATAATGTATTGCGTGTCTCTAATCTTTTACTTTATTTCTTATTGCAAAGTAATTTTGTTTGTTTACCTTTGTTTATTAAAATGTTAGGTACATAATTTTAAATTTCATTTATATTTTTAATTATATTTTTATGCGTATAATATTCGTTATTGTATATTACTTAGTACTGCTTTTTCTGTATTTTGAAAGAGCATATTTATATAACCTGGTAGAAATGAGTGTCATTCCGGGCCGGTAATCGCCCTATTAATGGTCATTTATAGCTAATAATTAATATAGTGCATATCTTAATAATACAATTCAAACTTAAATTATGATGCAGAATTTAGTTGGATACCTTATATTATAGATTCGATTTCTAAAGACTCTAGAAACGAAGAAGATAATGAAAAGAAAAATTGATTTGGGTATTTTCCGTAAAATATGCCATTTTTTAAACTTCCAATTAATGTATATAGTCAGCAAAATACAATAAACCTGATAATACATTTTTAGGAAGATATGTAAAAATTAAGTTTAAAAGAAGATAGATTTATATATAATTCGTAATCATTTTTTTAAAGCATAGACTAAGCACAACTAATTCCAAACATCTTTTCCAATTTAAATCTCTAACTTTTTAGAAAACCATTTTTAACCCCCCTGCGGTTTCATTTTTTTTCTAAATAAAGTAGCTATTGGTCTCCACGAGCAAAATAAAAATAATCCTCATTACTCTAATGTAAGGTGTTATACTATATGAGTTAAGTAAAAGCATGTTAGCCTTTTAAGAAAAAATTCATTAGATTCCTATCATTAAAGTTCCCATTTAATTTTTTTTTCCATTTTCGATACTAAAAGTTTTTTCCCTTTCTAACTCATACAAAGTGGTAGAGGCTGTAACAGCTCACCTTACACCAGAGTAATGAGGATTATTTTTATTTTGCTCGTGGAGACCATTAGCTTCTGTATTTAGATAAGAATACATACATGAGCAATAGAATCACTACTATGTCCATTTAATTTTCTTTTGTTTACTTGATTTGAATTTAATATTATTCAGTATGCGTGGAGAGGGGGTGGGGTTAAAAATGTGAATAGCTCATAAGTATATATCTAGTTGAGATATAAACTTCATAGGCCTTCATTATTAAAGTCTTTCACTTAGCTTAAATTACAGAGGTTTGAAGTATTCACTGAGTAATTGCTTTCAAAATTATATTGAAAAATGCAAACCAAAATCAGAAATTTTACCCCGAGTCTGCCTCGGGTTAAACCGCGGGGGGGGGGGGGGGGGTAAACAAAACATGAGTTCTCTCTGTTTTCATATCTTATTTTTACATCAGAATAAAAAAATATCATGTTTAAAGCTGAGAAATTAAGTTTGAAGTAAAAAAGTATTACAGGTAAAAAAGTTAATATGTTTAAAAAAGACATGCTGACCAGAAAGGTTTATTAAAACTATTATATAGTTAATAAGAAATTAATGAAAACCGTTAAATATTATTTGCTTTTCATGGTCTTTCAGAATCGCTTTTACTCTATCTGACATTCAACGATTAAAGTTACAAATTCAACATCAAATCGATTCGTCGCACGCAATTTCTCAACCTCACGATTCCCCGCCGACTTCAAAATTAGTATTGCATTGCACAAACATCGAAAAATTTCCGATTTTTATTACCTCGATATCTCACCGGAATAACCCGCGATAAATCATCTTTCCTCTTTTCAAAAGAGCAAAACGCATAATGCCCAAAACGTAAATTTATCGCAGCGATCGCAATCGTTATTATTATTTCTAAATGACCCATCGAGGGGCGCATTACGACCCCAACCCATACAAGTTTGTTTTCCCCGCGCGAAAACTTGCTTCCCTCCGACGAGCACACAGCCTTTCGCTCTCGGTCTTACCCCATCCGCAGGCACACACACACACTTGCACTCTCTCAAAAGCGCTCTCATCCCGCATTGTCGCCGATTTCCCAAAATCATTGTAACAGGCTTCAGCGCTGCCTGTTGCCTCCCCTTCCCTCCTGCCTCCAAATATGTTCAACACGTTGAATCACGACCTATCCTACGTGCATGAACACAGACGCAGACACTTGAGTCTGAAAAATACCCGACACTTAGTGCCAAAGGCTTAACGATTCGCTTCAGGTCGGATTGAAAGCACCCCGCAAGAGCTCCTCGATATCGCTCATTTTTATTCGAGAAATATGATTTAGCGCGACCAATAAATCCTTTCTTTCCTATATGGCGTATATGCCGGTATGAAAAAAAAATACAGCTCAAGCGAACATGTGGCACTGCTCGTATTAATACAACGAGGAGGAGATCTGTACGGGTGATGTCTCGTGCACACGTGTACGTGTTGCTATTGCTGCTGCTGCTCCTGGCTTTGGCGCAAGCAATGGCCCTTGGAATGAATAAAATAAGGGACGACGACGACGACGACGTTTTCATACTTGTTACGCGTTGCACCAAGGATATGAGAATCCACCCTACTATTTTTTCTTTTTTAAGGATGCGGAGAAAGAGAGAGAGATTAGGAGCAATGTTTTTTGATCTCGTGATGGGTAGGGGAGAGCCAAACTGGGGAAAAGTTAATTTGTTGAGTTATTTGCAAATGAATTATTATGTGTGTGCGTAGATGGAAGATTTGTATGCATTGAGTATTATACGGATCGTTGAGCTTGATTGCGAATAAAAAGAATGTTCATTCTATGATCACATATAGTATAACTGGTATAACTTTTTTACTTAATACAATAACATGGATATTTTATTATTTTTATAAAAGTAATAATACAATATCCATGTATAAAGTTAATATAAACAAGTTTAATAAATTTTAACATTTACTACATATTTTACATAAGTAAAAGTAAATTCAATCACATATATGTTGCTTTATATTTATTATCCTACAAAATCAAATTCAATGTAATGGGGCAGGCCTGGGTTAAACCCAAAAATGATTTTTTTCAACTCAGGCATGAAATGGCCCCTTTTTTATGCCTGTAAACCGGTTGGAAAATTACGTATTTCAAGCGTGTTTGATCAAAGTGTGGAGGAATATCCATTTCTCCCTTTAAGAGAGGTGAGAAATGAAAAACAGGTGAGCAATATACACTTATCATCCGAAAAGAGGTAAGAAATGGATATTTCTCACCTGAAAAGAGGCTAGAAATGGGTATTTCGCACCAAAAAAGAGGTGAGAAATGTTAATCAGGTAAGAAATATTCATTTCTCACCTATTTCAGGAATGTAATAGATATTGTTAAAAATCCCGTAAAAAGGCCAAATCATGCCTTTGTTAAAAAACATACGATGTGTAACACGGGAAGAAAAGCTATTTCTAGTGAAGGTGAGGTGTGCAGCACGAGTCGGAGTCGAGGGCGCCGAAGGTTCCCCTTGATTTTTTCCCCTTGGTGCACAATGTACTATTTTTTTTATGAATCCAGAAAACTTTTTATGTTTATGGACGTTCACCGGATAATTCAATTTCTTTACAATCTCTTGAGACATTTATCATATGATAATTTAGGTGTGTTTTATACGTGGTTGAAATTTCTACCCCTCTTGCGGTAACAAAAATCGAGAAATATAGCTTCAAAGTTTCAGTTTTTAATATGGGAGGCCTATCTTGAGCTCTCACAAATCAGTCGTTTTTATTTATTGCAAACCAGGTTTTCTTTACATCGTTTTGAAAAACTAGTATGTAATGTAAAATAAGCATCGAAGTAACACATAAAGAGTTGGGCAAAGCAAGCGGTACTTTTTTTAAAGATATAGCTATCTAAAGTTGTGTTCCAAGGTTACTAGTATATCTATATCGTAGTACAGCATATGCAAAAGATAAAGGCGTACTTCGGTTTTTGATGCTTTCTCATAAATTTTATATTCTTTACTAGTATATTAATACTTTGCATTATACACTGAAGGGTTTTCATTATAAATATTGTCATTTAATAATGATTCTTTAGAAAATTAACTTTCTAACCTTACTGTCAACCGGTGAACGTCCTTAAAAGCAATCATTCTGAAAATATGTATATTATCAATACACAATAATATCTTAAATTTTATCACTGTAAGTCCTCAAAATCTTGATCCTACATGTCACAATAAATCATTATTTTTAATACCATATTTATTAAAGGAACTTTGTTCCTCACACAATAGGAAACTTGCATGAAAATATTTTCCATGTCGGTGTCTGCAATATCGATAGAGACCCTAAACCGACTTTCAAATCTTTTAAATTTAAAAAAAAAAATAATTTTAAAAAAGTTATAGCTTTATTTTTATACTGCTGTATCTTCTTTAGTTTTTGATGTATTGCAAAAATTTTAAAAAGTTCACAAAGGAAATGTACTATGATCTATCAGAATATGATATAAAAAACTTTCATGCAAATTCCCTATTCTAGATGACATGATAACCGAAATTTTTCTTTCAACGTTTATTCCACTCTTTTTGACATCTATTACAATATGAGCGGAGCACCTTTTCGTTAAAATTTTTTTATTATTTTTGTTCGGAGATCCAATCGATTTTTTGAATAAAAAATTTTAATATTTTTAATAAAATTGATTGGATGTGCGAAACAAAATAATAAGAAAAAAGAACGAAAAAGTGCTCTACTCAATTTGTAATACATATCAAAAGGAGTCGAATAACCGTTGAAAAAAAAAATTCCTTTATAATGTCACATAGAATCGTGTCCTTTAATAAATATGGTATTGAAAATAGTGATTTATTGTGACATATTGGATCAAGATTTTGAGGTTTTACAATGGTAAAATTAAAGATATTATTGTGTATTAATAGCATACAAATTGTCAGAATGATTGCTCTTAAACATAAAAAGTTTTCTGGACTCATAAAAGAAAAAGAAATTTTTGAGGGTTAACCCAGGCCTGCTTCTTTAAGAGAGAGACTTATCTCTTAAAGTATGCACAAACCGCGGTATACAGTCTTTTTATTAAAACAGCATTTTATTAATTTTATTAAAAAGTTTTCCACATTTGCAAGAAATTACTGGCCAGAGTCAGAGGGAGGCATCCAGGGTTGCAAATATACAAGGAATCAGACTCATCTCCCCAATCGGGATCGGCAAACACGAGGGTTAACGAATCGCTAATAAATATAAATCGACGTCCGTCCGAGCTCCGCTCTCTCTCTCTCTCTCTCTCTCTCTCTCTCTCTTCTCTTTTTTTCTATCTCTCTGTGACGAGGGCGCGCGAGCCCCTACATATACTACACACAGAGCAGCGGGTAAACCATCGGCTCACTATTTTTTTTCTTTCCTCCTTTTTTTACACTCCCCCTCCCACTCGCTCTCTCTATCTCTCTTTCTATCTCTCTCTCTCTCTCTCTCTCTCTCGCTCTCTCTCTCCCTCGCTCTTCTCGAGGCTCGCTATTTCTTTTTTTATCTCGCGATCCAGTGTTGTACACATGCGCGCTACTCACGGGGCAGTATAGTCGTCGTGGAGCGCGTGGCCGGCTTCCCAATTCCATTAGCGAGATGGACGGGACAAGTGTGCTGGAAAACAAAATTGAATGCACCGATGCTACCGCTGCTCTACACACGTACATACGAGGGTAGTTCAATAAGTCTTTAGAATAAAGTATAAAAACAATTTTATTTGGGTAAATTTTTTTTTATTTTTCAACACAATCTCCTTGGAGCTCTATACACTTGGTCAATCGCTTTTTAAGTTTTTTTAATCCTTCAGAAAAGTGCGTTTTCGGAAGTTCCTCAAAATAAGCACTTACAGAGGCAATGACGTCTTCGTTGTCCGTAAATCTCTGTCCACCGAGCCATTTTTTCAAGTTTGGAAATAAGAAAAAGTCACTGGGGGCTAAATCTGGTGAATACGGTGGGTGTTCGACCAATTCGAATTTTAGTTCTTCAATTTTAGCCATTGAAACGAAGCATGTGTGAACTGGGCGTTGTCGTGATGAAAGAGAATTTTTTTTCTCGCCAAATGTGGTCGTTTTTTTTTAATTTCTTCTTTCAGCTGCTCTAATAATGATGCATAATACTCACCAGTAATTGTTTTACCCTTTTCCAAGTAGTCAATAAGTATAATTCCACGTGCATCCGAAAAAACTGTAGCCATAACCTTACCAGCTGACTTTACGGTCTTTGCCTTCTTTGGAGCTGGTTCGCCTGTGGAAATCCACTGTTTGGATTGTTCCTTTGTCTCAGGAGTGTAGTGGTGTATCCATGTTTCATCCACAGTCACAAATCGACGAAAAAATTCCTCAGGATTCCGACTTATGCGCGCCAAAAGAGCCTCAGAGGCGACCACTCTATTGCGTTTATTCTCAGCTGAGAGCAAACGCGGCACCCATCTTGCCGATAGCTTTTTCATGCCTAATTTTTCATGTAGAATTGAAACAACTGCACCTATAGATATCCTTGTGGCCTCAGCTAACTCACGCACTTTTAATCTTCTATCCTTCAACACCATATCGTGGATTTTATTGATGATTTCGGGAGTAGTTCCTTCTACGGGCCTTCCTGAACGTGGTTCGTCACTTATTGATGTACGACCACGCTCAAATTCATTTACCCAGTTATAAACCGTTGCTAAGGCAGGGGCAGATGTGCCATGAACTGAGTCCAATTCATTTTTTATCTCATATGGAGTTAAACCCTTTAAATGAAAATGTTTAATTACCGCTCTGAACTCGTTTTTTTCCATTTTTCTTAACAAGCAATTTTTTTTTTTTCAATTGGTTATAAAAACACGTAAACTCAGAAGATGTGGACTGTGACTGCACCACATATCTAGTCGGGAGTGGTGCTGACTGAAAACAGATGATTTGGAGCGATTCGCGCGCCATCTGTTGGTCATTCTAAAGACTTATTGAACTACCCTCGTATATATGTATATATATATATATATATATATATATATATATATATATATATATATATATATATATATATATATATATATATATATAGGTACACAGAGAGCCAGAGACGCGCGCGCGAATGTAGCCACGGTCGAGGGCCTCTGATTTTCCTTCCATTCTTTTTTCCTTTCCCGCGCTTCTTCCTTTTTACTATTTTTGCGCTCTCGCTCGCTGGCTGTCTCTCGCTCTCTCTCTATTTCTCTGCCGGGGCGCGCGTATGGAGCGTGTAATTCGCGCAGCGTCTGATGGCCAGCACACAATGGCGATTCTCGTGCAGAAAAAAGTTCGGAACTCGCGTTGATTCTGCGCGAGCACGGCTCGTGAAAAAAGGGAGTGCGGAAGAGGGAGGTGGATATACGTGGTAGTAGTACGGTGCGCGGCGGCGACGGCGGCGGCTTGGGCGCGGAAAAAGGCGAGCGTCGCGTATATACGTTTTGCGCATTGTGCGAGGAGAGCGAGAGGGCATCGAGTTCTCGTTAATCAATTTATACCCGACGTGTTCTGTCGATCCTCGTGTACGCGCATTCAATCGACAGGTTGTTAACGGAGTGAAAAGGGGCGGCTGCTGCTGTGCTTTTGCAAGTGCGCCTTTTTTGCGAGCCAGTCGAAAGATATGCGAGGTAGATTTCTTCCTTTTAATGCGGATGGAATTTTGATATAAAATGGATTTTGTGATTATTTTTATACTTTAAGCTTTGGTGAAATTGTTTTCAATTTCATTGCAGGAAATGCCTTGAATTAGCTGTCATCTAATAAGACAATGTTTTTCATAGTACTAATTGTATATTTTCCAAATACTTGTCCTAGCAATGGTAACTGTGTACTTATCAAATGCCATACATAAAATCGAAACAAAAGTACCACAACCTAAACTATCGACAATTCCTTATATGAATATTTAAACTCGAAAATCAAAATCTCGATCGAATGAATTTTTCTTAATATAGGTATCGATGTGTAGGAAATGTCAGTAATATTTTCTAGCATGTTATTTACACAAGTAGGTAGCATGGGCCCACATACAAGAAAAACATCATACACGTACGTGTACACGGATTCACATTCAGTATAAACGGTGGTTAATAAAATAAAAGATAGAATAAGAACAAAATAATTTACACTTTCCTATATTTAGATCTATTTAAAAATATAAATTGCAAAGTGCCTGATAGTTAAGACAATAAACTTTGCCCTTTAAAAATTGTTTTTCCATATTTAAATACTTATGAACATTATGACATTTTACTTTAGAATTCTATTTTTTACATTTTTAATTTTCTAAAAATGAAGAGAATGAATGTTCTTTCTGAGTATTTAATATCTTAAATTAACATGTAAAAGCTTATATGTTTTTGTTTTCACATAATTATTTATGAACATTGTTATATTTATAACTTAATGTTTAAGTTTGTAAGATTGAATGTTTTCAGGCAAATAACAACTAAGCATACCAATTTCCTACATCTGCTACCTTAGAAGCGATAGTTCTCAATCAGGCTGTATACACTATATAGCATCGTACCGGGGGATAAAAATGTGTAGCGAACGAAAGGAAGGCCTTAAGAGCGGTCTTTAATCTCGCGTATGTACCCAAACCCAAAGCCTCCTCATCCTCTTTCTCCTCTCATTCCTGGCGTTTCGTGACGTGTACTCGCGAGGGAGTATCCTCCGGGGAAATACGTTTAGAGGGGAGCGCCACTGAAAAGAGAAGGAGGAGCGAGGAAAAGAATGCAGGAGCAGCAGCGGCACAGCCGAGTCTTTCGTAATTCCGCGCGCAGAAAAAAGAAAGAGAAAAAAAGAAGAAGCAACTGCGCGCCACTACACTGGGACGAATATAAGTGTGTCAATATTCGCCATATGCATAATACAAGAGAGACACGCGCGCGGCTTCTTCCTACCTCTCTCTCTCTCTCTCTCTCTCTCTCTCTTTCTCTCCCTCCCTCTTGCTTCTTCTTTCTCTCTTGTGGTGTGCAGGTTTTCCCGGTACCGCCAGGAGCAGCACGGCACGAGGGTCTTAACGAGGGGGAAACAAGCCGCCAAATTAACGGATGTCAAGTGTACACAGTCGCGCCGGCTTCTCTCCGCGGAGGAATGTTAATCGGGCGACTCGGGAGCGCAAGGAATAAATCGCGGCCGCGCGACGGAGCGCCACTGGCGCCTGCAATTTTGACGCGATTTTTCTCCGTGCGCGCGCGCGCCGGGGAATTGTGCTGCACGGATGAGCGCAGAAAATAAAGACGAGAAGGAGGAGGAGGAAGACAAGAGAAGGATGATTCGAATTTTCTTACGACGCTTAGCCTGCGTTATTCTTTATGTATGTATAGCGGGCGCGAGGAGGCCGCATTAACACGCGTGAATTGGGTAATTTGAGCATTTCAAATGAGGTACTTTATATGATAATAAGCTTCCTACCTGCGTATTATTCAACGTTTGTGTGGCGTATTTTATTGCGCTTCAAAATCTTCAGCGGCATTTTTTTTGTCCGTGCAATTTTTCAAGGGACGGATTGTTGTTGTGCTTGTTTTTAAATTTAACTTGAGCGTTTCTCCGGATGAGTCAGCGAGTCACGATTCATTTGCGATAAAATAACATTCGTTAAGGTAAAAATAATTGTGGATAAAAATAATAAATCATTCGAGGAGTTTCTGAAAGCAAAATTTGTTTATACAATCTAAATGTGTATACTTATATATACTTGATATTATTGTAATAAAATTAACCCCCCTGCGCAGAGAGCCGAGTATACTCGTCCAAACCGCACGTCATTTTTGTATACATTTTGTATCACAAATTTAAATCTTTACTTTGTTGGGACATCTACAACCTCTCAAATTGAAGCTAAATAGTATAGCTGTTATTTAGAAAATGTTACGAATTTGCAGAAAATATTGTTGCAGACTTACATTCGATCTAGTCCATATACACGAAAATAAACTTCTGCGCAGGAGGGTTAAGCAATGCTGTTCATGAATTTAACCTTATCTTTAAGGTTTTTTTAAATATTTAACAGGTGTTTTTAAAATAAAAACAGATAAAATTTATGCAATTCAATGAGAAAATTTCAGGTGGTGATATATTTATGAACGGCAAAGTATACTACATAATAAAAATACATTGAAATGCACAGACTAGAAAAGTTTCACAAGTTTAATTGGAAAACGAAATTCTATTATGCTTTAAAAGGTGTTTTCTGACATCTAAAAATTGAGTGTAGCACCCTTACTCTGCTGTAAGATATAGCGCCTTTATTTTCAAGGTACAAGATAATTGACCTTAATTGTGCATTATTGTAATGAAAAATGGTATCTTTACTTGTGATCATTAAAATATCTAAATGTCCGCAAATATTCATGCATTTTTTAGTTACCATCTTTGGTAAAAGTGCACTAGCAGCATGCTTATAAATTTTGAATACTTTTATTATTTTTTAGGCCATGCTCAAACAAGGTCACAATTGAGTTCAATTGACTTCTATCTTGAGAATAAGGGCCCACTGGAATAAACTAAGGGTGCTACACTTTATTTCCAGGTGCCAAAGAATACCTCTCAAAGCCTTATCATTTCCCGAAACCGAGACACTCTCTAATCTAGTGAATCTTATTATTTAGAATCGTATCAAATTGAATAATTAAGAAATTATTTGCATTATTTACTTAACTATATATTATAATTCATGAGTTAAATGTGGAACAATTATGCGATTGAATATTATTAACAAGGATTTTTCAAATTTGTTGAATATAGCTATAGTACCAACTAAAGCTAGTATAAATATAAAGGTTTTAAATTTCAGTATATTCTCCTCTTAAGGTGACAATGAGGTAAAAAAGTTTATTTATATTTCAAACCATCATTAAACGGCATTATTTATAACTTAATGTCTTTAATTCATAAATTAAAATGTTAAAATATTAAAAGCAACCCAAAAGTTTTGAAATAAAGTAGAAAACAGTGCGATATAAGCTTTTCTACAATCTGTACAATATATATATATATATATATATATATATATATATATATATATATATTTTTGTACAGATTGTAGAAAAGCTTATATCGCACTGTTTTCTACTTTATTTCAAAACTTTTGGGTTGCTTTTAATATTTTAACATTTTAATTTATGAATTAAAGACATTAAGTTATAAATAATGCCGTTTAATGATGGTTTGAAATATAAATAAACTTTTTTACCTCATTATACCATATATATATATATATATATATATATATATATATATATATATATATATATATATATATATATGGTATCTTTACTTGTATATACATATACCTTACATGTTAAAACCTTGCAACTTTGACATAGAATATTTTAATATTCTTTTTAATATTTTCATTTCGGTACCGGCACGGTTCTTACAGTTTTGCAGTCCATGGATAATACTATTAATACTATTAATACTATTAATAACATTCTTTCATAATTTAAAGCAAATATATAATAATTCAATTAGCCGGTGAACGTCCTTAACAGTTGGAGTAGGAGGTTAATGTCATAGGTTTAGTCCATTCTCTATTTTATTTAAGTATACTCTACAACAAATGTACCTAAAAAAGAAAAGTTTCTTATCATCTACAAAATGTATCATATAATACACAGTAAAAGGGATTACTTGTTTTAAGAAGAAAATTTTCTGAAAATAAGATGCAACAAATTTAAGAACACTTTTTTCTTAGCATATGCTGAAAAGTTTATTAATTTAAGAAACTTGTTTTCTTAATTAAAGAAATTTGGTCTCAAAACTTCAAGTCCTAAAACTGTGTAAAAATGATCTACTATACTTTGAATACCATTTATTTTCTTATTTCAAAAATATCGCATGGTCTTGGTCTCGCGTAGATCTATAAATCTAGCCGAAGTCAAAAGTTTGGTGAATTTTGTGGCGATCACAAGATCGCGTGAAATAACTAAATATTATTTCTTAATATAAGTAACTACATTTCTTACTTTCTTATTTTAGAAAAGTTTCTTATTTTAAGTAATATATTTTTTTTAAATATGTAATGCATTCTTATTTTAAGTACAAATTTCTTAAAATAATAATGCATTCTTATTTTAAGTACAGATTTCTTAAAATAAGTAAAATACGCGATTTTGTTACTTGTTTTAAGAACGAAATATTTTTAAGATGCAACAAAAATAAGAAATCCTTTTTACTGTGTACAATTTACTTAATGCATAACTTTCCTATTAAATGAAGTACATTATTTTGAGAGCGCATGAGGTACAAAAAGTTTTTCAATAACTTTAGAAGTCATGCTTATATTTATCAAATGCCGTAATAAGTAAAAGGCCAATCGTTCTTATGAATATAAATCTATTTTTAATTCGTCCTACTTGTACGTACGGCTCGCTGATTTTTGCGAAACTTTAAAACGACAAAATAAAAGGTAGGCAATAGCTGAAGCAGCAGCGGTCGCGCCTGTACGAATGAGGCACGAACATATACATATACATATACATATATACACGCAGAAGATTGGAAGCGTGCCGCGCGTACGTATGTACATAAGTGGAACGGAGGGTTGATTTTAATAATATATCATTTAATATCACCTCGCTCAACCCTCCGACCTATTACAGCGGCAGTAGCAGTGGGTACCTATACAGTATATCTACCTACACCCCGCGTGACATTACCCGAAGACGCGTTACACTGGCGTCGCACACGACCTGCCCGGAATATTAGGATTTACATTTTCATCCGCGGCACCATCAACCCTCGGGATTTTTTTATTTTCCATCGCAAATCTCCGTAATAACGCTGCGTATCTGCTTTGCTAATACTTTTAGATTTTTAACTTTGGGAGAGGATGAGATATGTGTGGTGAAGTTCGCTGAAGAATGATTCTTTGCTCTTACGAAGACAATCATTTTTTACGGTGTAATAAAAAGAAAAGGTAATACTTTTCGATTCGATACTAAGAAACTGAATATCATCGTATATTATTGTTCCGCACCATGCATATTACAGATGTTTTTCACCGTAACGTTTTCTGTATTATTTTCCATAATCAAAGTATTAAAAAAACCTTAAATTAATTTGTCTTAAATAAATTGAGGTACTATGTAATATTCAAAAATACAATTTGATCAAAATGTATTACTTTTTTAACCCATTGAAAATTTGCAGGAATACGTGAGATTTAAATAAATACGTATTATGGTGCTTCTATACCTACAATACTGAACCACTTAATCTAAATCAGAGAATGCGTCACATCATGAATATCGATTTATTCTGTAAATCAAGAATGTATGAACTTACTGACTCTTGAACGCGATTTCTTCAATACCAATTTAGCAAACCTCTTAGAGCCAATTAAAGTAATAGCTGTATAAGCTATTGCTTTAATAACTTATAAGCGCATTTAAAACATTATTAATTTATGAGATTCCGCTTAGAATATTAATATTTAAACTTTTTCACAATAGGATCACGTACAACTGTTCTTCACAAGCGTACAACAACAGCTTTGTTCTTTTTACTTAGAGCCATAGATTTTTATAATTTAGAGCAGTGGAAATTTACTATGACATATTTTAGTTAATATTCTATACTACAAAAACTTCAATTGTATTTGCCTCTAACTCTTACACGGAGAGAAACGATGTTATAATTCTTATTAATATATGAATGCATTTTTACTATTTTTTGTTGTAATATTTGGACATACTTGTATTTTATCAATTTATACTCTTTAATACAATTTTCTAAAATATTAAATAGTAATTTTAAAATTCACATTTATAATTTTTTTTTCAATTTAATGTTTTTCTGATTGTTATTTATTCTAGATATTATTTTTTATATTTGTATACTTTAATTTTGAATAAAATTATTTATTTTTACCGAAAAAACCGACCTCGTGAAGTTTTGAACCGGCGACCCTCAGCTCCTGGAGCGGACACTCTACCTACTTTTCCATCATGATCCTTGTTTACTATACTTCGAATCATTCTTATAAGTTACACTAGGCTTTGTTTTCGTTTACACTTATCTTGTCAACATTAATGAAATAATGATATACTTATTCATTGTTGCAGTTCTAATTAACTTACGTGTATTGATATAATGAAAAAGATCTTGTATAATCGAATTAAAAGTATTGTGGTCAGTTGCAAAAGATTACGTGTAAGTTTTAAAGGTTAGATTTTTTGAGTCAAGACGGTTTACTAAAATATTTACGAGAATTTAATACGTAAGTACGTAAAATTTACTAAAAAATATAGTATTCGGAAAATATAACAAATATTACTATAATTTCAAGTACTTCTTGCTATAATATTCAGCACCAATTACTACACTTTGTTGTAAATTCTATAAATGACAGTTTTTACTAAAGTTGATAGTAAAATTTCATATGCATTAATTGCAGAATATCATATACATTTAACAATAACTGCTACAAAATACAGTGAAAAGCATTAGAATGCAAGTAAATCCCACCAGTCCTTCATAAAATAGTAATTTTCATACAGTAAATAGTAATTTTGAATACATCTCTTATCTCCGTGTATAAATTTAGAGAATAAGAGGCATCACGAAACGAGCGAAACAACTTCGGGCAAGTGTCTCTAAACATCTCCCCCAGGCAGCCAGAAGAAACGACGCCGAGATCGAGGAGCTCGCGCGAAATAAAAATCGACCTCCTTCTTGCGGCGCGAGAAAGCGACCTTCTCGGTCGAGAAAGCACACGCGCGCCGCGAGGGGGGGAGGGAAGCGTCTTTCGCAGGCGGACACCCCTCGACGACCTCGGAGAGAGCACGGCACACCCCATAGAATATTCCCCAATTGATTCGGCCGTCACTCCGGAATGATTACTCCTTCGCGTGGCCGCAATGTGTATAAAAGAGCAGCGGCACTCAAGGAGAGTGCAAGTCTCGCGTCGGTCGAGTTTTATTTCGCGGCGCGCGGCGCCGCCGCCAAGATGTACTGTACTTTCGCGGCGTGCGCGCGAGCGCGAAGCTTATACGTGGCTTTGCTTAACTTTGAGCCGCGCAATTTAATGCGCGCTTTACCTTCTTTTATGGATATCGCGTGGCAGGAGCGGCTGGCTTCTCATGCGGTATAATAGGCTTGCGGAAGAACTTTTGCGAATGTGTGTGTGTATATAAGCGCGATGGTCGTGGTGCGCGCTATCCCCTGTTACGGAGTCGCGGGGTATTAGCATTGTTTTATTGGAACGCGCGCGCGACACTTTTCTTTTCAATTATTGTGAAGAGCTGTATAGTGTCGCGCTTGTAGAAGTCTGTAGAAAAGTATTATAATGGCTGGTTGTTTGGCGAGAGTTTGAGAGAGTTGCTAACCCTAGCAGTTGTTTAAAAGAATTAGAGTTGATGAAAATAATTTAGTTGTAAATGAATGCGTGTTATGAGTTGATATTGTGAAACTATAATACATTGTCAAAACTTAATGACACCTATGAATATTACAAAATAATCTATTTTTAATTATTATCAAATTTGTATACTGCAGAAAGTAAGGATATTTTTAATAGAATATTACTCTAACATTTATTTTTAAAATAGATTGACACGCAAGTAGTCGCACTTTTCTTTCCTTCTCTATCTTAAAAGACAATATGAAAGAATTATAATATCTTCTGATATTTATATATTTATATTAAAGTTGATTTTTTGATGTATCACAAACATTTTTTTATATTTTGAAACATTATTCATAATTCTACATTCGTAGTACATTACGATACGTGTGATCTAAGTAGTCCTTTACAGTACGGCGTGTATTAGCTAAACGCCGTACTATGAAGGACGACTTTTGACATGAGTTTCGTATACTATTTTATAGCACTACTTGCCTAAATCCGCTGTCACGCCTAGCCGTGCCTTCCACAGTCCAGCAGTCCAGTATTGCACCGTAAGGTTAGCGCCCGAGGGCGATAATGACGGTGCAATAATGGACTACTTAAGTCACGGATAGATGTGAGTTAAGTGCGGACTTAGGCCACGCAGTGCTATAAAGCACATATTTCTGTTCACTTTTTTTCTGCTTGTAGATCAAGCTTAAATACATTTATGAATAATACATAAAAGTTCCGATATGAAATAACACTGTTTAGATATAAAGAAAATGTTTTAAAAGGGGTATGCGTTAGTTTGCGGCTTAAATTTTTTTGTAAATTTCTCTGTATAAATTATATAGTTGTCCTTTATCATTCTCTTGTACTTTTAATATTTTATGAATCTAATAAGTAAACATGGTAACATGAGAATATTTGAATATAAGGTAACGTGAGATCTTGTATGTATTACATTAAGTAAGGGTTTTTACTTTAAAAAGTGTTGTAATGAACTATACATGATATACGAAACAAGAGCTGTATTTTAAAATAAAATTTTACGAGAATATTTTACATGAAAAATTGTAACTTGAAGATATTTAATATTTTTCATCTCCGCAAGTTATATTCTAGGTCATATTTTGTTATTAAAAATAGTTTTAATATTAATCAGATGTACAGAAACATGACAGTATAATATAAAATAACATTTTTAAATTTAATAATATGTAAAAAATATGTAAAAAAGTTCTTAATAAAGGCGATTATGAATCGACTTATCTCACATAGCCTCCATGAAGCTTAGAAAGAACTTTCTGTCTTGTTGGTTAATATTCAGTATATTTCAAGATTCCTTAACCTAGTTTTGATTTTAAAAATTATTATAAACATAATTCATTTTCGCTGTCAAAAAATTAACTATGTTAAAGAATTGAATTGTTTCTTTTTAGTTGCTTGATCTTTGAGACCCAAATCTATTTACTAGATCTATTTAATTAATAATCGTCTCTATAAAAAACTTTCAAGTTACTATTTTGACTAGCACGCCACTCAGACTTCTCTAAAGCCAATATTAAAAAATTCTATCAAAATACTTTACATAAACTACGATATACTTTTCTAGAAATCCTCGAAATGGTGGAGGATTTAGTGACTGAAAGCCAGTATTGCACACTCACCCGTATGCCTTGTAGATTACGTAAACATTAACATTATTATTAACGTTAATAAATAATTCCCAATACCAGTCCGACATTTAGCTTTCATCACTGTATTCTAAAATTCCAGTCGACTCGCGATGGTATACCTACATCCAACGCATGTACGCATATCCGCGCATGAATCCCCCGGCAAAGCAGCAGCAGCCAGCTCGCGTCCCTTCGAGCCTGGAATTGGATCGGTAGGCCAAGAAGACGAGGAAGACGACGTACGAGAGGAGGGTGCAGCGCGCCTTCCGCGAAGAGGGTGTAAGAGTGGCTCGACGCGCGCACGGGCCCTCGCTCGCGGATTCGCAGCTCTTATACCTGCCTCCCTTCGCCGGCTGCTATTCTGTTTCTCTCTCTCTCTCTCTCTCTCATTCTCTCTCTCTCTCTCCTCTCTCTCTCTCTCTCTCTCTCTCTCTCTCTCTCTCTCTCTCTCTCTCTCTCTCTCTCTCTCTCTCTCTCTCTCTCTCTCTCTCTCTCTCTCTCTCTCTCTCTCTCTCTCTCTCTCTCTCATCTCTCTCTCTCTCTCTCTCTCTCTCTTGCTCGTTCCATCTTCCCAGAGGAATATGTTATTAGGCCTCCAGGATTGTGTACTTCTCGGTATGGTAGGAAGCAGCGAGAGGCTCAAGAGGGGCAACAAGGAGACACTGTACAAGTACAGAGCATAAGATAGGTAGCTGAGAGACGTAGATAGAGAAAGAGAGAGGGAGACAGTGAGAGAGAGAGAGAGAGAGAAAGAGAGAGCGACGGCCTCGCGAGAGGAAAAGGAATTTTAAAGAGAGACAGATTGGGATTGAATGCGAACGGATGGGTATAGAATTTCGTATTTTTCCGAAACGTTATATGAAAAGTTTATGAAAAATAGGGGCATATTGGTACGGTATATTTTAGTCGTGAAACCAATACTACATTCCTTATGGTTTTCATATCTTAGGCAATTTAGTAATTAGGTTTAGCCCCGCTGGCTTTCCAGATTGGATGCGAATTGTTACGAAAAGTAAATTTTTTTAAATAGGGTCTTGCAATGATTAATCAAAATTCATAAAGTTTTCTGGAAATTAAATTATTTATTCAAACGTTCAGTTCACCTATTTTAAAATATTCAATTCAAATGTATAGAAACTAAAGAAACAGAAATTAAAAAATGAAAGACTAGCTAAATTAGCACCGTGTAATCAAGTAATACTCAATAGTCCAGGCGCACCTGGAAAATTTGCAAATCAAATTCATTGAAATCAAACTGGAGCCACACGCACACTGAAACTCATGAGGCATACATGTACCACGCCTCAAAATCATGAAACAAGAGCGGTTGCCGCCGAGCGCGTTTTTGTCCCCTCCGCATTGATCGATAATTCATTAACTCAACTGCCTGCTCGCATCCGTCCATAGCGCTGCGCATCGACACAATGCGCGCCGAGCGCACCGAGGCGAGAAAAGCGCCCGAACCAAGCACGCCGGGTGCCCGTACCTATGTGCACGAAAACAAAAAGAGAAAAAAAGCCCGTCAGTCTCGCGAAATTACCAGAGGCTTTTTAATTAATAACCGGAGCTCGCACAATGCAGCGGAAACGCTCGTACCCGTCGCATATGGCGCGCGTGCACCGCACCTACGCACGTATGTATACACATATAGTATTGCCTAATGCCTCGGCGCGGCGCCGAGTTGCGGGCGCAATACGGGCGCTCTGTGCGCCTGCACGTATACGTACGTACTGCATCGGAACAATATTCAGCCGGCAGATGTCCGCGCCAGAAACGTCAATCACCAGTGTCGAGGCCTTAATCAGTGTTTTGTTTCAGCCCAGCCGAGTGCGGCGCTGTGTTCGATCGCGCAGCCCCCGTGCGATGTTTGCGTTTGCATACACCGTCACCGCCGCGGCGCGCGGAAACTCGATACGTCCTAATGACTCCGGCGTCTCTCTCTCTCTCTCTCTCTCTCTCTCTCTCTCTCTCTCTCTCTCTCTCTCTCTCTCGATTTGCGTATTGCATTATGAGTCACGCGACTGGTCTTTTGAGCCAGGACTTGGCGCAGTTTCTTTGAGCCGCGAGTGGCGTAGAAATCCACGATTGACGGTCGCTGCGTTTGGACGCGCGACGATGTTGATCGTGGTCGAATTGATGTTTGCCGGCTGCGTTTTATACTGTCCGCGCAGCGGGACGCGGATGTAGGGCAGCGGACGAACCGCGAATTTCAACGCTAATTTCATTTGTCGTCGACGAGCGTGCGGCGCGTCGCGAACGTTCGATTCGGCCGTGTGTAGAGATGTAGGTTCCGCGCTGATGATCCCGTTGTCTGCGTTTCGCATTGGCCGAAAGTCTTTATTTGCTGGAGGTCTGTGCAAATACAGGCTCAACGGCGCGGATCACGCTTCATGGACGTTGATCGTTCTTTGAATTGCCGCCGCTCGACAAAGATCAGTAAAAATTAGGACATTTTAACGGTAAAATTTGGATATTTTGGATATTTCTATTGGATAACTATTCATATTTTTCTTTATCACATACAGACCATAGAGAATTTTCTGATAAAAATTACAGTAAACATCATGGCAAAAGTGATGAATTTTTACTTCATGAAAAAAATTATCCCGATAGACGATAAAATTTAACATTATTCATTATAATTTTCTCCTTTTGTAGAGTAAATTTGTCCAAAAATAAGGGACATTTTTATCACGGGTCAGAGTAATTTTTCCGTAAAGCCAGAATGTCCTGTATTCACTATGATATTCAATGTAATCTTTTTTTAGAAATTCACGCTGTGTATTAATCTTTCGATAATATATCAATGTTTCAGATATTCATATATTTTTATAAATATATATCATATTAATAATATAACATATTAATCACGAAGGTATTTATTATACGAAAAATAATTTTTTATTGTACTATTTTCTAAGAACTTTCTCTCTTCAAAATAATTTAAAAATGTTAGCGAATCATAGTTAATACATACTAGGTAAATATGAATACCATTTTCAAGCATTATTTACAAAGACAAAGTAAAATATTTAAAAATTTATTTTTACAAAACCTGAAATGCCCACTATATATCACAAATATTCCAAGGTGCGAACTGGCAAGCCTTCACGTACCTAAATATACGCTAAAACACTCGCAGCCACGCGTGAACGAAGGAACAATAGCCAGCATACACTCCATACGGAGAACGTGAGCCGCACGAAATTAAAAAAAAGTCAGTAAAGAATCCCACTCGACGGAAGAATCACGATACGATGCTATCGTATCCCCATTGTGTTTCCTGAAATTCCAGACAATTTCTGCGCCCAAAAGCAGCGGGCTATAAAGTGCACCGCGCAACTTCTTTTTAAAACTCTTCTTATTTCGCGTGTTAAAATGCATATCAAGCCACAATTTACATACATGAAATCAAGATGCTTTATGTATCTCGAAAATAATAGCTTTTAATATTAACATATACAGGTATTATGATTCTTTAACTATCTTTTCAAGTCTTTTGCACTTTTATTAAACGTATTTTAAACTTTAGAAAAGTGATATTTACTATAGAAACGATTTAACACAAAGTTATAAATGTGAATTTAATTGTTTTATTCAAACTGTTTGAAACATTTTACATTAATAATGTTTACCGTACGTTTACTAAGAATGTAGTAATTAACACAATATACAGAAGATTTTCTATTTTAAAATGTATTTTTCTAAAGAATCAAGAAGGATACAATTTAAATCAGAAGAGCATTTCTTTCGAATCAAAGAATTTAGCTTTCAATTGCTAGATAGGTTCCTGTATACTGCAGTGTACAATCGAGCCCGTCTTTAAAGACAAAAATCAATGACTCGATCACAAAATCGCTATCCTCGTAGTCTTTCACGAGCAGAGAACCGGAAACGAAAATAACGAGAGACGAGAGACCGACGAACACCGAAAGCTCGGTTCCGGCTTTGCGCTGACTGTAATCCTCGGTAAACATATCGAGTTTCCGTCGACTGCATCCAAGAATAAAATCGACTTACCGGTACTTTGCTCCTTTCCTCGGCTCTTTTCCTGCTCCTCTCTGTCGATAAAATGCTACGTTTTCCCGGAAGCGAAACTATACTTTTCTACACAAAAATAAATGGTTTACTATATTGCTATGGCTTATGCTACCTCACGGAAGTACTTGCAATTTGATGAAAATCACTTTTTCAGTTTTGCCTAACATACAAGAAATCTTAGAAACAGTAATGATCACCCATTCGTAGCGAAGGCTAATGAACGAATAGAAATCAAAAGGAAGGAAACCACACAATCGTGCAGGGTATAATGCAAGCTTCTTTCCATTGCACGAAGCAATGATGAAGAAAATTACGCAAGGAGGGCGAGCTTGACCGTGTAGCCAAAAGGTATAACATCGCCTTGTCGTCCGCCAGACATACGAGAATGGCTACTTCCTTTAATTTCGCGGCCGGGTTAAAGTGGACCGGATGACGCGACCCCTCGGCCAGAGCACAGAGGCAGAAAAAAAAGAAGACGAACGGAGACAGCTACGAGCAGGGGTGAAACGAAAAAAGGAAGCGCACGGGTACACACGAGTGCAGGTTGGGAAAAGCGCCTGTATTTTCTCGATCAAGCGCACTTCCGCTGAAAGTTTTATCACGGGATAATCATTATATAGATTGCGGGTAAGTGCATACACCGACATTACGTCTATGAATTCTTAAACGCGTCTATCCACGTATAACGGTTTTCCTCGATGATTAATTGACTTTTTTTTTATTTTTATAGCAGTAAAAATGAATAAAGTACTTATGATTTAATATTTTTTCAGGTTGAAGTAATGATTTTTTCTTTATTTCTGATTTCATCATTTCGTCACTCGATGAAGATGATTATTTATTTCATTTATCGATCCCTTTTTCTCTGTTATGAATCCAGTGGATCTTAATATAATTTTTTCAACTTTTGCTGGGATGTTTGTGAAGCACGATCATATTGGAGACTGTATGCTGGAAGTAGGCAATGTCCATTCTTAATTGTATACGTATTTTGCAATTATTTACAATCTGTGACTGTAACAATTATATTTGTCCGTTTTAAACTTTTTAAATTAACTCGACACAACTTTTTCAAGTCAACAAGAAACAAAACTACTTTTACGGTATCGCAAGCATCAAAATAATATACCCGTGCCACTATTTGAAAACGTAATTTATGCAGGTTTATTCGGTCCTCCTCTTTCCCAGCAAAAGATACACGCGTACAGCAGGATCTTCCCTTCTGCGCAGAGTCGCTCGATAGCCGTTCACGAGCGTTCGGGCAAGACGAAGGAGGTTAGTTATTGCTCGTCAGAATTAAATTGTCTCTCCGGGCTCTTTCTCTCTCTCTCTCTCTCTCTCTCTCTCTCTCTCGCTACGGATTCCCGCGAAGGACGACGGCTGAGCACCCGCGCTCTGCTTTTCACCCTCGTCGTGTGTATGTCGCGGGAGGAGGCAGGAGAGGACGGTTTTAAGGCAGAAATGCAATTTACGACGCAGCCGGAATCGATGCGCGCGGGGTCCGAGAGTGTGTTAGTGAGCTTCGATTTCGTAGCACAAGAGAGGACGGAAAGAAGGCAAGGAGGTGATATTTTTTCGATGTTTCGTGAGAGTCGAGAGGAGAATTTCTGTAATGTCACAACGTGATTCGAAGTTTTTTTACCTCTCTCGGTGGATCCTCGATAACTTTATCACCTATTTCGAGTGAAGATTAGTTATACTATTCTTACGTCCATAAGAAATATTCCGTTTGTTCTTTATACGTAAGAAAATGAAATGCATTAATCTTTAAGCCATGTGTTTAATGTTGTAAAAAGAATTTAAAAAAGCATTAAACAACTTTAGTTTGAAATATTGAAAGTGAATTTATTAATATTAGCGATAATAAAAAACTATTAATATAATTTTTAAATAGTCTAATTGATTCCAAATTTTTTAATTAAAATTTCTAATTAATAAGTTATTAATGTTTTGATGACAAAAATGTTCTTGAGATGCATATTTCTACACAGACAGATTTCCTGATATAAATTATCGCTAAAACCATTGGAAAGGTGAGACATTCTGACATCACAATAAAAGTACACTGATGATACACGATAAATATTTCTCTGATTTATGGTTAAATTTACCCGACTGCACGGTCAAAATTATTATGATAAATAATGGTAACTTGTACAGTGAATCAGGATAATTTTTACCATAAAGTCATGATTTCCTACTATGATTTTTAAGTTTATCCAGAAAATTCTTTCTGTGAATATATTGTATATCCATATAATCTATTTCTAAAAAGCAACAAAATGCAATTTTTGTATGATATAGTACTATTGGATAACAGTTATCATGATGATTGAACGAAAAAAATTATTCAATAACCTAATACCAGTAGATCTCCAGTATTCATAAAAGAACAAACGCACATGCGGTGGAGCTAAGAAGATAATAAGTCACTCAATATACACAAATTTATAAGTCATTTATTACCGCAGCACAAAGCTATTCGCTCTATTCAGGCGGTACCTCCCGAATTATTCTTCCCGATAGAAAATATTTGCGTGGTGTTAACGTATTTCTGAAATAACACCAAGCATGGATAATACCCCTCCGTAATACCCCAGGAAATGAGGAAAACCTGTGCGCACGAAGTTCTGGCTAAGCGCAGAGCACACCGACAAATTGTTGTTTGATCAAATATTTCCCGTGCGCCATTGTATATACTTCGCGCCCCATGCTAATCAGTTTATCCCCTTTTCCGCTCGCCAAAGTGTTTTTTCCCCTCGCCACCGCGCGCCCGTAACTATTTATTCGGTTATTAGCGTCATATTTGTGCGGTCGGTATAAAGCCCAGACGCTCACGCGCACACATACGAACACACGGGCGCGTGGACAACATGTGGTTCGCTCTTCGCACTCTTATACGAATTTTCCCCCATTTCTCTCTCTATCTCTCTTCTTTTCCCAGTAAACGCAACAACAAGCCCGAATGAACCATCAGCATCGATTCGGATATACGTCTACCTCTATCTTTCTCCCTTCCTCCCGCTGTCTGTATCTCGCTCAGGTTGGGCACATCTGCGCGCAAATACAATGGTTCAGGGAGGAGATGTTGCGATGCGGGTCACGTGCCGAGTGTAGTGGTGCCTCGGTTATGTGCCGCGGCGACCAATTCGAGCCCTCGGAGCTCCTCGCAATCGAGCTCTGTACCTCGTTCTCTAGCTCTTTCTCCCTCTCTCTCTCTCTCGACGTTCGACAAAAAAATTGCCATCGCTCTGGATTAATGTCGAGTGTATGTTCTCTACTGGGGGTTCGCGAGCTTGAGAGTGAGAGAGAGAGAGAGAGAGAGAGAGAGAGAGAGAGAGAGAGAGAGAGAGGAGAGAGAGAGAGTTCGGTTTCGCAGCAGCACGCGGGGACTTCATTACCCATTTCCGTTCTCGTAAGTACGTGAAACCCGCGCTTTCGCTTCGGATAACATGATTTGTGGGCGTTTGTGGTAAGCTAGAATTTAGTGCTGATTTTTACAGTAATTATAGTTCTATAATTAACCTGCTTTAATATTAAAAATAAAGAGAATACAACATTTTATTGTATATATTGTGAAATAGTTTTTATTAGTAGCAATCAATTTTGTATTTGAATTTCGAAAATTTCTGATAATTACAAATTTTATAATATAATTTTAATAATATTATCTGTATCAAACATTAAGCGTTTATTAATACAGCATAAAAATATAAAAATGATTTAACTGTTGTGAAGTACCTAAGGGTATACAGATTAATTTATTAATTTGATATTTTAAAGTGTTGTCTATTATTAATTATTATTCATTATTGTTTTATAAATGGGTTTAGCGATTTATAAAACACAAACAACCTTTATTCAACAAAATTAAATCTCTTAAAGAAATAGCAACAAAGGTAA